>OY856410.1:357633882-357948882 GCA_963693085.1 Alisma plantago-aquatica
GCAAGCCATCATTAGAAAATGCTTTCTTACAAATGATGAATCTTTATACTTATGGCATAGAAAGCTAGGGCATGCAAGTTCACATGTTATTAGAAAATTGATTAAATATGATCTTGTTCATGGTTTAGCTAAGCTTTCATTTGGTAAGACTGAAAATTGTGAACCATGTACTTTAGGCAAGCAAGTTAAAACATCTTTCAAATCTAAAGCTTTTCTTAGTACTACTAGACCATTAGAACTTATTCATATGGCTTTATTTGGTCTCATGCAAACTCATTCTATTGGTGGTAAAAGGTATTGCTTTCTGATTTTTGATGATTATAATAGGTATACTTGGATGCATTTTCTTTCAACAAAAGATGATACTATTAACATATTCTTTACATTTTTCTCTAAGGTTCAAAATCAACTACAAAACAAAATATGCACCATTAGGAGTGATCATGGGGGGGAATTTGAAAAAAAATATATTTGAAGAATATTGTACATCTAAAGGATATACACGCAACTTTTCATCTCCATGCACTCCACAACAAAATAGGATAGTTGGGAGGAAAAATTGGTCCTTACAAGAAATGGCTAGAACAATGCTACTTGAATATAACACACCTGAAACCTTTTGGGATAAAGAAGTAAATACATCATGCTATGTCTTGAACCATGTTTCAATTCATTCTTAGCTTAAGAACACTCTTTATGAACTTATTATTAACAAGAAACCTACAATTTACTACTTTCATACTTTTGGATCACCTTGCTATATATTGAACACTAAGGATGATAGAGACAAAGTTGATCCTAAATCACAAAAAAGATTTTTCTTGGGACATTCAACATCTAGTAAGAAATTTAGGATCTACAAATCTATCTCTAAGAAAGTTGAGGAATCAATTCATATAACATTTCATGAAATCACATCTCAAAGTGATGAAAATGAAATTAAAAATGAAAACTTGAATGACATCACACGCCAAATTGAGGACCTAACTATATCAACAAATGATAGAAATTCTAGAGTTGATCAAAAAAATATGTCACATCAGCCTACACCTAGAATAATCAAAGATCATCCTCAAGACTTAATCATAGGAAATCCAGTAGACAAAGTAAAAACGTGTTCATCATTTAGAGATATTGCAAACATGGCCTTTGTATCAATTGTTAAACCTAAATGGATAAATGAAGCTCTAAAAGATTATTATTGGATAATTTTTGTGCAATAAGAGCTAAATAAATTTTCTATGAATGATGTATGGGATTAGTTTCAAGACCTCAAGGTAAAACCACTATGGGAACTAAATGGGTTTTTCAAAACAAACTTAATGAAGTCGGGGAAGTTGTTCGAAACAAAGCTAGATTGGTTGTTCAAGGATACAATCAACAAGAAAATATACTTTGATGAAACTTATGCACCCATAGCTAGACTTAAGGCCATTCATATGTTATTAGCCCTAGTTTCCCATAAAGACAACAAACTTTTTCAAATGGATGTAAAAAGTGCTTTCTTGAATGGAATCATAGAAGAAGAAGTCTATGTTGCACAACCACCTGGTTTTGAAATCCCAAACAAACTTGATCATGTCGATTGAATTAAGAAAGCTCTTTTTGGTCTAAAACAAGCACCCTAAAATTGGTATGAAAGACTTAGGAACTATCTTTTTGGTAATGGTTTCTCTATTGAAAAGTCAGATTCGACATTGTTTTTCAAATCATATGAACCAAATTTTTTAGTTGTTCAAATATATGTTGATCATATTATATTTGGTGATTCAAATGATTTTTTTGTACTCAATTTAGTAATATTATGCAAAAGGAATTTTAAATGGGTCTCATAGGTGAATTGACATTTTTCCTTAGTTTTCAAATAAAACAAATACCCATTGGAATCTTTTTAAGCAAAGAGAAATATACTAAGGAACTACTTAAATGGTTTAACATGGAAAATTGCAAACATGCTACTACCCCCATGGCTACTTCTGCTAAATTTGATAAGGATGAAGATGGTGAACTCATTGATGATTCCTTATATAGAGCCAAGATTGGTAGCTTAGATACTTGACCGCATCTAGACCTGATATTATGTTTGCCATTGGGCTTTGTGCTAGATTTCAATTGGATCCTAATTATTTCATTTTCAAGTTGTTAAAGGAATTTTGAGATACCTTTCTGACACTATAAATTTTGGCTTATGGTACCCAAAGGGTCAATTGTTGGATTTGAAATCTTATACATATGTTGATTATGTTGGGTGTTGTCTTGATCAAAAGAGCACAAGTGGTGGTTGTTTCTTTCTAGGAAGATCTTTGGTTTCTTGGTTTAGTAAGAAACAAAATATGGTTGCTTTATCTACCACCAAAGTTGAATACATGGATGCATGATCCTATTATGCTCAAGTGCTTTATATGCAACAAGTATTAAATGATTATGGTTTTGTATTCTCTTCTACGCCGATTTTCTGTGACAACACTAGTGCAATAAACTTGTCTCATAATCCTATTCTACACAGTCGTGCCAAGCACATTGGCATTAGACATCACTTTTGAGTGATAATATTGCCAAAAATAATATCTCTCTTCATCATGTTGATACAGAGGAACAATTGGCTGGTATTTTTACCAAATCACTTCCTTTGGATCAATTTTTCAATAAGAAAGAAGTTACTTATTACTCTGCTAGAAGATGTTCTCTTTGATATATTTACTCAATAACCTTCTTGGTCTCTAGTGTGTGTCTTAACATTGCGGCTTTCACCGGACATTTTTTTATTTTGATTCACTTTTCTACCTTAAAATATGGGTATTCCTTAGGGGGGGTATCCCATTAAGGGGGAGTTGTTTTAAAATTGTGGCTATCTTTTGAGATGACAAAGGGGGAGAAATAAGATATAAAGAAAAATATTCTTTGAGCTTCAAAATGATTTCATGATTCTACTCATTCTACTCTCTTAGAATAAATAAATTTGATGCTAAATTACTTTATGAGATGGATATCATGTTCCATATCTCTCTAAGCATACTAGCACACATTTTTATGCCACTCAAGGATCTATCCTTTTAAGGTATGAAATTCATCTTTATAATATTTTGCTTATATTTTAGAAATGTTTGCCATCGTCAAAAAGGGGGATATTGTTGGCTAAATTGGACATTATCATATCCTCTATTTTGAATGACAAAGATTTTATTCTTTTGGATCTAACACGCTACTTGAGTATTTTAGGGTTCAAGAAGATGAGTAGATCATATCATCTAGATAATTAAAGATCAATGTGCTTGAATGCTTAATATTTTCATGATTTTACTCAATGTAAAAACTTATACAAGTATGTAATGTACAAGTACTTAGATATCATGTAAATCAAGTGTTAGATCTCCTCTATCCACTCATAACCCTTAGTTAGGATCCCCCTAGAGATTAGAGTCATTATCCTTCATCAAAAAAAACATTTGATAGGTAGGAAAACTTGCACTAATGACACTCACAGTTGATAAAATAGTGGATCGAAACATACTCGATCAAAATTATTTTTGACAGAGAACCACCTCGGTCGAGCATTTAGAGCAATGGTCAAAAACTTACATATATTGTGCTCTAAGTCATTTTTGGTCAAAAAAATTTCATTTGACACATCTTCGGTCCAAATCAAATGACCATTAAACTGAGTAGTTGAGAGTTGAGGATAGTCGTTGGAATACACTTGCATTCAACCTAAGCTCAGTCAAAGAAACTATCAACTGATACATGGTTGGTCAACAAACTTGTCGACCAAACCAGGTTCTATATTGTTCTTCTAAAATCGAACATTTTAGCCATTACAACCTAACTACTTTCTACCTAACGGCTAGTTAAGCACTTACAATACACTAGAGACTCCCTACAATGTCCCTAATCACTTGTAAACTATTCCTATAAATAGGAGAGACCTTAGGACACCCAAAACACACTTGCTTAGTAAAAAATCATAAGATACACTTGTGCAAGCATTCTAGAGAACAAACAAGCCAAGTTTCACTTGCTATCTTCTTCTTCAAGCTCCAAATTTGTGTCCTATAGCCATATCCTCTTAGCCACCATCTAAGAAACGTCCATCCTAAGTGGTTAGGAGGTTTAACGCTTGATATAGGATCAAAGTGTTGTACTTCATTGGTTAAGTATTTTCCTTTTTATAGTCTATTTCCCTTGTATTTTTTTTTGTTCTCCTTGACTACTCCTAGTGTAGGAGGTTGTCTAAGGGAGGTTGTTAGGAGCTACTTCAAGGAAAAGAAGGATGCTCCTAGGTTGCTTGAGGTTTCTTCAAGAAGGTTGCTTTAAAGGGAGGTTGGAGCTACTTCTAAGTGAAGGCTATCTCAAGGTAATGGATCTACTTCAAGGTGGTGAAGGCTTCTCTAAGGTTTCTTGAGGTTACTTCAAGAAGGTTTCTTTAAAGGAGGTTGGAGCTACTTCTAGGTGAAGGGTATCTCAAGGTGGTGGAGCTACTTCAAGGTGGTGAAGGCTGCTCAAGGGCTTGAGGTTACTTCAAGAAGGATGCTTCAAGGAGGTTGAGGATACTTTAAGGAAGGTGATTGTATTTTGTTGTAACATCCTTGCAAGGTAAATAAAATAAATCACTTTCAAAATCTCAATTGGAAACAGTTGGGTAGTGGACTGACAAACTTTGATTCAAAGGTTGGAACCACTCTAAATCTAAGTGTCTTCCTTGTTTCCTCCTCCTTCTATGATTTAAGTTTTTTAATAAATTTTAAAGTACCAAAATTTCTATTCATCCCCCTCTAGATCTTTCATCATCATGGCATTCTTCAAAGTGTTGAAGGCTTCAAGGAACTTGTCTGTAAAATCAAAGTTGACATCTTTCACTAGAAGACTTGACAGTGGATTGGAAAATTTTGAGAAATCTTTAATAAGTCTTCTATAGTATCCAGCATGGCTAGGAAGCTTTTACCCCCATTACTAGTTCTAGAGGTGGGAGTTTGGATACAACTTCTTTTTTTCTCAAATCAACTTATATCCATTTTTCAGAGATCTTATGTCCTAGCATGATTTTGTCTTGTACCATAAAGTGGCACTTCTCCCAATTCAAGACCAAATGTTTCTCCTCATAGCAATGTAAGACTAAACATAGGTTTTTGAGACACTTATGAAAATTGGTGTTGTACACAGAAAAATCATCCATGAAAACTTTTGTTATATCTTCCAAGAAGTCTGTAAAGAGAGATATCATACACCTTTAAAAGGTAGTTGGTGCGTTGCACAATCCAAACGACATTCTTTAAAAGTGTATGTGTAGTAGATACACGTGAAGGTGGTCTTCTCCTTATGATCGGGGTGGATCGGTACTTGATAAAAGCCAAAATATCCATCCAAGAAGTAGAAGTATGAATGATGAGCTAATCTTTCAATGACTTGATCAATAAATGGCAGCGGGAAATGGTCTTTTCTAGTTGCACCATTCAATTTCCTGTAATCTATGAACATATGCCACCCAGTCATGGTTCTTTTGTCTACTTCATCTTGCTTCTATCCTTTTAGGATGGTTATTTCTCCTTTCTTCAGTACTACGTGAATCAGACTTAACCAGTTGCTATCGCTAATAGGGTATTTGATCCCTCCATCATGTAGTTTTATGACCTCTTTCTTGACTCCTTCTCTTAACACTGGGTTCAGTATTCATTGGGGTTGGGCTAATGGCTTAGTTGTTTCTTCTAGGTTGATTCTATGCATGCATATAGTCAGGTTCGAGCCCATTATATCTTCTACTAAATAGCCAATGGCTTTCCTTCAAAGTCTATTGCCCCTTCAATAGCTTGTCCATCTATTCATCGATTAGTGCTCAGTTAACTATCACTGGGTTCCTTTCTTCATCATCTAGGAATTCATATCGTAGTTCTTCAGGTAGTTGTTTCAACTCTAGCTTTGTCTTGGGTGCTTCTTTCTCTTCAGTAGTCTGCTCTAGTGATGCATACTTTGTTGTTTCAATGGTTATATATTCTTCGTCATTGAGCTCTTCTTCAAGTTAATTCAAGTGATCTAAAATCTCCACTACCTTAGGGTCTTCCATGTCGGGATCTGGGTTATTTAGAGCTCTGGATCAACAATGGCATTGTTTTCTTGTATCTCATCACATTATTGGGTGTAGCTATCCATGAAGTAGACTGACTCGAATATAGAGGGCCCCCTCATGGCATCTTGCATGTGAAAACCAATATGGTAGTTTTCAATACGAAGAGTTATCATACCTTTCGCTACATCAATTAGGTCTCTTCTAATGGAAAGAAAAGGTCTTCCAAATATCATTGGACACATCGGATCTTTGACTGTTTCAATCACTACTATGTCACATGGAATGAAAAATTGTCCTACACGCATTGGGACATCTTCCACTACTCTGACCGACTTTGTGAAAGAGTGAAAGGGCAACTAAATTCTTAGGCCGATCTTCACCATATCAATGAGTCCAAGCCTTTGATCCAGAGTTAGTGGCATATTGCTAATGCTCACTTCCAGATCTACTAGTCGATTCCTTTCTACATTAGCTCCAACATTGAAAAGGATAGTAAATGTCTATGGGTCTTTCTTATTTCTGGGCATCTTAGCTTGAACAAAAGCACTTGACATTTTGGTTAGCAGCACAATCTCAATGTGGTCACCTCTTCTTCTTTCCGTGACTAGGTCCTTTAATAACTTATCACACGTACACATTTCTTTGATGACATCTAGGAAAGGAATATCTAGGTGTAATTTCCTCACAACTTCCATAAACTTCTCATACCTATTTCTATGATGCGCTTGATTAACTTGTATGGGAAGGGAACTCTTAGAGAACAAGAATCTCTTTGGTTGAAGACTTCTTTAGCTAGGTCTGGCTTCTTTTTTTTTGCATATTTCTTCCCCTTGCCTTCTTCTTTATGCTGGTTCTTCTTTTTGAACACTTCCTTCTCAAATTCTTCCCTATAGTAATAGGTTCGGATTTTAGCTTAGCAACAATGTATTCTTTGAGGTGACTCTCATCTTTCTGCTTTTCTACAACCTTACCTGAACTGAGAGTTTCCATCTTTGTAGTCTCTGTGTTTGAGGGAATCTTTCCTTGAGGGTTTGTTATCAATTCAAAGAGTTATGCCAACTGTTGGTTGATTTGTCTTCGGTGCGTCTGCATATCGGCCATCAGGGTCTGCATCTTTGTTAAGACACCTGAATTGGTGATGGCACTTTGGGTTATCTGGTCATTAATTGAGACTTATCCTTTTGTAAAATCAAATAGTTGGACCATCATGTCCGGTTGATGCTTTTAGTTTGGCCTTGATCTTGATTTTGTCGACTCATGTTCTTGTATTGGCCTTGACTTTGTCCTTGGCGTTGGTAATTGTTTCTATTTTGTTGGTAGCTCGTCGTCTTGGTATATTGAGTATGTTGACCTCCTCTATTGGATTCTGGAAATGGCTTTGATTCTGCATTTAGCTGGTGAGAGTTTTCTGCAGCATCCTTGTTTCCATAGTTGAAACCAGGGTGATATGGTCTTTTGAAGTTTGCATAAGAAACAATTTTAGTTTCTTCCTCACTCTCCTCTTTTGGTTGAGTATTGATACAATTATCGATTTCATGGCCTCCCTCACCACATGTAACACATTTCATTACTTTCTCTACAAGTTCTTTTACTTTTTCCTCCAGAATCCTTCAAATGCTTGACATCCGTAGAAATCTTTGGAATTTGGGTAGTGATAGTTTCCAAGGCTTTAAATTCAAAGAAGGTCCTTCAAATGTAGTCTTCTTTGTTAAACCCATGTCTCCTCTATCAGAATCCCTCCTCACTTGTAGAGAAGACATGTTGTCAACAATCTCCATGGTCTACTTTGGGGTTTTGCCCAAGAAATTTCTTCCTGTTGCAGTGTTCAATGAAGTACACTAAGTAGAACTATGACCATTATAGAAGGTTGTAACAAGGTGCCCTTTTTCGTAGTTGTTATGTGGGTAGTCCCTCTAGTACTCCTAAAATTGTTCCCAGGATTCATACAAGTTTTGTCCAAGCTTCTGCATGAATCCATTTATCTTTTGCCTATTTTGAAGAGTCTTCTCCATAGGGTAGAACTTGGTGATGAAGTTGTCAGCTAAGGGCCCCCAACCGTTAATATTCTTGTCGAGTAGAGATAAGTACCATGACAGAGCCTTGTTACTTAAGAAGAAGTTGAAACCTTTGAAATATATCACTTCTTGTGGAACCCTCCTCATCTTAACCATATCACAGATGTTCTTATAGGCATCAACATGGTGATAAGGGTTATCATCTCTAGAATCTTCTTCAAACTACTTGTTTTGAATCATGGAAATGACAACTAGTTTCATTTTGAAGTTTGGAGCATCAAATCTTAGAATGACCATAGGTCATCTTGGCTCATTTGCCCTCGTGGCGGCTAGGTCTCGAAGGGAAAGGCCCCCGTCTTCATTATCTTCTGCATTATTGCAGTTGTTATCTTCACACTCATGATTGTTCCTCCGATTTCTTCTTTCTCAATGGTGAATATGTTCATCATGGCATCATTCCTCATGCTCCTCATCTTCTCATCGATCCTCAGGATCATCTTCGCATTGTTCTTCACGTTCGTCTTCGTCGCGTGGTATGTAGTGAGGTATCGGTATACGCCCTTACTCAATTCCATCAGAGTTGCCATCATCACGTTTGAATTTGGTTTTTGGTGGAAATAAAGCATCCTCCACCCTCACATTCCGGTCACTTACAGTATGTCCTCATCTATGAGGCGACATAATATTGTGAAAGAAGGGTAAGATGATTGTCAAAATATGCTTCTCCTCAAGCTACACAAATAATTCACATAGTTGAGTTAGAAAACTAGATGTGTAAAACTAAGTATTCTAAGTAGTTAGCTATAGAAGATTTAGAAATAGTGTAGTTGAGTCTACTACTGGACTCGAGGCATAGGTGTATAGTGAGAAGGATCAGGTTCTTAATAATTATGTTTGCCTTGTCCCTGGAAATAGTGCCAAAAGCATGATTCGATGGGCCACCTATTGTTTGAGGATGATGGTTCCTCTTGGGTTAACATCTGATGGTCCTACTAGTGTTAAGAAATGATGGTTGACATGTTTTTACATGGACGAGATGTTTTGACCTTTGACACATGGCATGCATGGTTTGACACCTCTACCTTCATTTCTCTTTCACCCCAAGCTTTATATACCTCTCTCCTATTGGCTTTTTGAACATGCCACACTCATATTTCATATTTTGATTATGAAAATATTTCTCAAATTATATCACTAACATGTGTATTAAGTATTTTAGGTGATCAAGGAACTAAGTCAAGATCCAACTACAAATACCTAGCGAACATATATATATTTGGATACTTGCAAATCAAGTTGTACCATGTATTTACACATTCTTGTGTTTTGTAAAACTTGATAGACATGATGTAAGGACAAGTGATGGTTTTCAAAAACCTACCCAAAATCCTATCCTACCTCACATAAAGACCTTAGGGTTGATAGCTTTAAAATAAGTCTTCTATAGGACCTCACATACTTTGAATATTCTTGAACAACGTACTTTCAATCAAACTTATTGTTGATATGATACACCTTTGGTCAAAAAATTTCTTGACCGATAAAGAGTCATTGGGGCATCTTTTTATATTTGACCAAGATATAGGCGTTGGAGATTTTTTTCACTCAGAACATTTACGATCAAAATAGACTTCGACTGAGACAGTGCCCAATCAAAATAAATCTCAACTGAGGAGCATTTAGATGGAAAATTAATTAGCAATCAAACTACCCATTGCACCTTAATTAACTTCGTCGAAATGTCTAGTTGACCATCTAGAACACTCTGGACACTCCCTAAGATCTCCTATCCACTTGTAAATCATTCCTATATAAATTGTAGTGGTCTTAGGACGCTTATACACATCCATTGAGCAACAATTGCATATACCTTGGCCACAATAGAAAACCCTAGCATCATCATCGGTTGTTGCACCTCACTTGGTGAACCATCAACCTTTGCACCTTAATAGGTAAAAAATTAAATCTTTAGCATCCCAAGAGATCACCATCCGATCCCACCACCTCAAGGTGGACCATCGGATCCCAACATCCAAAGGAAACCATCGAGTTAAGGCATTTAGATGAATCTCAATCCTAGGTTATGTGTTACCACTAAACAGATGGTTCAACTAGGATCCCTAGGTAGAACTATATAAAACATGATATGAAAACTCATGAGGAACAACAAGCATGTAATAAACTACAAGAAAAACCTAAGATATGGAGAAATTGTTTAAAAGTCCTTATAAGCACATATATTGCATAACTTGCTCAAACAATGTCCAAACTAGACCAAACTTGAAACTTAGCTTTTTCACATGATATAAAAGCACATATTAGGGTTTGATTAAAGTTTTTAAGAATTACACTAAGATAATAAAGCATGTTCAACCAAAAATTAAGGTCAGGGGTCTTATATTACATAGGGATAAGGTGACAAAGCTATAGTATATGTCATCGTCCTGACTAGGTACATTGAACCCACCACCCTCACCACTATGGGTGTATGAGGTGACGTCAATGAACTTATGAAGAAGTGTAAATTGTAATCTCTTTCCTAATTTGAATATGGCACATATGTGAAACTTTCCTACATGTTTCACGCTATGTTGGAGACGTGGAAGGACATGATGCATGGAGTTCTACAATTCGGCTACCAAAACCAACAAAGGGAGTCACTAATGATCAATTGGAGGGGTAACTTATAATGTCATAAAAGGAATTTATGGAGGTATCTCACTAAATATTATTGAGGATGATGTTTTTTGAGTTCCATGTAAATTTTACAAGGGATATGTTTACTAGTGAATCTAAGTATAAAGGCGACAATGTCAAGGTAAGTGTGAGACCCTTGACCTAGCTTAAAATGTTTAACATGCTTAATTATCATAATTGAGTGATTTAAACCTTAATATAACCTTTTTATATGTTATGGTATCATGTGATAAGATTAAGTTTCAGATTTGGACCAATTTGGACACTATTTGTGCAAGTTATGCGATTTTATGAACATTTTGGACTTTTCTACAATTTACACAAATTTGATGTTTTACTTGCAATTTGTCACATGCATTATGATATGTATATGTTTCTTATCATGCTTGAGATTTTTGGGCCATGGGGTGCCTATTTGTACCTTGGTTTGGAGGTGTTTCTCTTCAAGGGAATTTTAGGGTTTACCCCTTTATGGATGATCTACCTTTAGGAGCTATCAACTGATGGGGTGGTTTCTTTGATTGGAGGCCGATGGTGGGCCTAGAGATCCAACAACTGATGTCTAAGAAGGTCTCCATGAATGGTGGAACAAATTCTTGCATGGACATGGAAGCCCTACGCTATGGACACGTGGAGAGCTACTAGGACACCTCAAGCTTTTCTCTTTCCTTATCCATAAGCCTTATATACCTATACTTTAGATAAAAAACTAAACCTTTAGACTCTTATATCTTCCCTCATTTCTAGAGCTTTGTCTTTCCCTTCTGGTTGGTAAACAAGAGTACCTAAGGAAGACAAGATGGCCAACCATCTTGGTTAAGAATCTAGGGTTTCATTTTGCTCTCGTCTAGGGTTTGTGGAGCTACCCTTGGTATATCCGACATAAACTAGTAAGTATCTCATTCTTTCTGAAAGGATCATCTACCTCCAGATAACTTACCCTCACACGTGTAGCTCGACGGCGGTGGCCTGATGGCTTCCTGTTGGGGCCGGTGCGGCGTCATCCCACTATCTGTCCTCCCTGGCCCGCCCCTTCCCCCCACCCCAGCCTCCCCCTACTTTGGAGATCAGATCCCTCTCTAGTTTCTACCACCGACGACCTAGATCTAGAAGTCAAGAGTTGGAAACGAGGATCTTGGGTGTGGTTGCGCCCCCTGACTTTCCTCATGGATGATCTTTGTGATCAGTTTTGGGAACCCACCTTAATCCCCTCCACACCCTACCGGCCGAGTTAGTCAGAGTGTTGTGGGCACTGGTTGACGATGACCATGGATGCTCAGAAGCAAAAGATTGCCACAATGCTCGTGAAGGTGGACCAACCTAAGATCCATGGGCTGGTGGTGAGGAGAATCATAGAGGAGGCTAGAATCATGAGACGCCTGAAGAAATCCTACAAGATGCAGTCCAGATGTTGAACAATGATGATGCAGCTGATGGGCCTAACAACCATGAGTGGGAGACAACCCCAGAGAAGGAGCTTGATGGCGTGCAGAGGGAGGACAAGTAGAACACTGAGGATCTTGGTACAGGTAGATTTGTTGTGGTATCCTCACATAACGAGGAGCGGAAGCGATCCTTCTTTGAACTCCCCAAAGGTGTGTACTTCAGGTGTTTGGGAAAAGGCCACTGGAACAAACAATGTACTAATCGAAGAGCCTACTACAAGTGTCATGCAACTGATCATCTTTCATCATGATGCCCACAAAAGCATATGGATTTCCAGATGAAGAAGGACTTCCTTGTGCTTGGGAAACCGGGAGTTTCACACTTCCAATTGTGGCCTAGAGGAGGTAGTCAGGTGTTGAAGGTGACTCTAAAGAAAAACTTCAAAGAAAGCGAAGAAGCAGAATTGGACCTGGAGTTGTCCCTTACCATTGAATGGGAGTCAGAGAGTGGTTGGCCGACTATCCTTGGTTCTTTGAAGGAGACCTAGCCAAGGGCCCTAATCATTGAGTGCATGAACGTGAAGGAAGCAATTGTATTTTTTGGATCCACAGAGGAAGTGTGTGTAGTGCTGGAGGCAACCACCTTTGATGGAAGATAGGAGGATAACTGTGGATCGAGCAAACTGGGATCCTAACAACATGAAGAAGTAGACCTTCTAGTGCTGGCTAGAGGGAATCTTGTATAGATGTAGAGATGTGGAATTTATCAAAGAGATTTTGGGGTCGGAGGGCTGTGTATCAGGGGCTTCTGAGTGGCAACCCTTCCAAAATGACTCAACTAGAGTCTTGACTGAAATCCATGCTTTCTAAGGGGACATAGTGAAGATGGTCGAAGTGTCTGCGGGTACTAGAAGATTTATGATGGGGTCTCGATTATAGAAGAAAATCTATCCAACCACACTGAGGTTGTCTTAAATGTAGAGGGAAGGAGGAGAGGGATACCTACTAAAGCCTTTATGATCATGCCATCTGCAAGTAGACACCAAGAGATCAAAGATAGAGGACAAGGATCATCCAATGCAAGTGAAGCTAAATAGGTAGTTTTAAAATAGACAGAGAATGTAGCGAAGGAGCAGCTAGCAAATGATGACTTTAATAGAGATTCCAGAAAGGAGAGAAGAGTGTTGGACCATGAAGGCGAGTGGATCAGACTCAACGATCGAAGGTTTGATGATTTCATTATAGATAATTGTTTCAAACATGAGGGCCCTCAGAGATATCCTAGCAGGAATAGAGAGGTTAGTCAGGAGCAAAGTAGATTTAGATGAAGATACGACACACAGAAGCATGATTCAAGGAGGTATGAGGAAGCAAGGGGAAGGTATGATGACTACCAGGAGGAATGGCTTGAAAATGAGAGATGGGTGAATAGAAACATAGAGGATGTTAGCAGAGAGGAATACCTTGCTTTCCATAGGATGGAAGGTAGGCCTTCTGATGCACAAGTTTTGAGTCATTTTTACAAGCCTACTTTATACTTGTTTTGTGCATTTATTAGTCAATTAATTGATCATATTTGCATTAATTATTATTATTGGCTTATACACTTTGTTTGCATCAAACTATGCCCATTTTATTATATTTACATGATTTTATGTATTCCCCGACCTTATACACATTTTTATGCATTTTTAGGTACTCCGTGTACAATGAAAAGTTGGTGCCAACGACTCTACAGTCGGTGCCACTGAGATAGCAGTAGTGGTCGGGAAATGAGACAATAGAAAACTCTGTGCCACCGACCACCAATTCGGTGCCCCCGAGATTGGTTTAGAGCAGTAGACCAACTATGCGCATCAGCTCGGTGCCACTAACCATCAGGAGTCGATGGTAGCGACTCAGTAGGGCAAGGACCGCACCCGAGGCTATCGGTGCCACCGACTTTTGTCAGAAATTAGCAATCTAATTTGAGCACCCAGATCCAATGGTCCACATTATGTGGTACAATAAGTTGACCTATGACTTAATAAAGGATGGCCAGACCTGAGGAGGTACTCACGTTGCACTGCACGAAGACAGGAGAAGAGAGGGAGAGGAACACAGAGCCGAAGGATGTCAACTGGGAGATCTGAGAACCTCTGATGGATGATTTTGCTGCTGGAAGACTACATAACGTTCATTTCTCGAGGATGATCATCCGAAACACCTTCTCTCTAGGGGTTAGACAAATTTCCTTCATGTTTCCCACATTTTTCTTCTCTCTATATATGTATTCACAACTAAAAACCATGCGGGGCTAAACCCCTCCTTTCTTTAGAACCCGGGAGCAGCCCGGGGAATTGTTGTATCGACTTTTTACATGAAGTAATATAGATTTCTCTTTATTCCTAGATATATAGTTGTGTTTTAAATGATCTACTTATGCTTAATCACCATCGATAGAGTAATATACTGTTAATTGCTCTGGAAGGAGGATTAAAGGTTGAAAAATCACAAGTTATACACTTTCTTATGCGTTCCTTGGGAAAGGTAACATATAGTTAGTGGAAAGAAACCCAGAGTCTTTTATAATGCACTTAGACTAAGATATAAATTGCTATAGATATGGAATTGGCTTAGATCTAGGTAGTGAATTGCACCATGGAAGTGGGCAATTATGGCTACATGCTTTCTGTCCAGGGTAGGAGTAAAATTTATATTAATTCGGTAGAAATAAGATATAATGAGACCCCGTGGTGAAATCGGTAATCCTAAGGAATCCATCTCATTTGAATCAACCACTTTTAATTTGTTGTTAATTTTCTTTTATTTTGTTCAAACTCAAATACAACTTTTTAACCATCTTAGTTGATCGCGTGGTAGGTAGTAGTAGTCACTGAGATTATGTCTCCTTGAGTTTGACTCGGGCCTCACATAGGCCTATATTACTCGACGCATGCACTTGCGTTCATACACACAGTTTTAGCGTGTCAAGTTTTTGGCACCGTTGTCGGGGAGATGGTGAAGTTTCAGCACTACGAGTGCTGGGGAGGCCACTCTAGGCCACCTTTTATTTCTTGCAAATTTATTTTAATCATTGAAAATTTATTGCATACACATAGAATAAATTTTCTCTATTGAGTATCGTGATTAACTGATTTTAAATTTTCAGGTACTAGTGCAAGGTGACAACACGGACAACGGACTACGGAGAATCTACACCAGAAGTCCCAGTCACTATTGAGGTTCCAGTTCAAACAACTACATCAGAAGACATACTGTTGACACCCAGGCAACAAGCAATGGGGGACGGTAATCTAGGGGCAGAGAGGACCATATGGGAGATGATAAAGGCATCTTCCTCAGCTGCACAGACATGGCCTATCAAGGAGTAGAATGTAAATGTAGCATAATACAAGAATGATCCAGAGATCATTGCACTCATTAAGTCACAATCTTTTTATGGGCAGACTCATGAAGACCCAGTGGCACACATCAACAATTTTGTGGAGTGCTGCGACATGGTGAAAGTGGATAGGTTTCTACAGACAACTATTTATCTAAAGTTGTTCCCATCATCATTGGCAGACAAGGCAAAAGAATGGATGCACAACCTACCAAAGGAATCGATTGAGACTTGGTATCAAATGATTGAGACGTTCTTTGAAAGGTATTTTCCTTCAGAAAAGACAAACGAGTTGGTGAGTGAACATTTACAATTTCAAGCAACAGGCAGCTGAATCTTATTCCGAAGCTTGGGAGCATTTTCAGAACATGCTCAGGAAGGTCCCCCACCATGGGATAGATCTGGAGAACGAAGTCAAGATGTTCTACTTTGGGCTCCACAAAAGCAAACGTGTCACCTTAGATAGTGCAGGCATGAGATTCTTTCTCAACAACTCACCCTCTAAGTGTCAGGAGATTTTGAAAAATATGGTAAAGAATCAGACATGTGGGGTACTGAGAGAGACCATCCAGAGCAGATCAAAAGCATAGGGGAGTCCAAAGTCATCACCTCTTTGAATGAAAATCTAGACTTAATAGCAAAGAAGCTGCTAGATAAGGATAATTATTTATCAGATGAGGAAGGACAAGTGAAGTACATGCGACAGCAAGGATACAAGAACAATGATTACTCGTGGAGGAAGGATCCTAAGTTTTCTTGGAAAGATCCAAATAACCTCATGCAGGATCCAGATCAACAAAACCAACATAGGAACAATCAACAGCAGCGACCTGCAACAGAGGAGAACACAAATGAAATTCTTAACTAGATAGTGAAGCAGAATGAACAATTGATAAACAATTTCCAATGTGATCTCCAGAATCAAGGGGGCCATATGAGGAGTTTTGAGACAACCTTGTCTTAGCTAGCAGCAGATGTGGCGGCCTTGAAGAAGCCTACACAGTAGGGTTTTCCAGGAAACACTGGCATTCCAACAGGAAACCAGCAGGTCAAGTCCATACTCCTGAGAAGTGGGAAGAAGACATTGACTCCAAGGACCGCAGAAACTAAGGTGGCCAAGCCTACTGACAGTGGTGACCCAGTGACAGAGCTGGCACCTATAGAAATGGAAGCAGGAAACACAAGGGAAGATCAGAATCAAGAAGCTAAAGTGGAAAAGAGGGCTTCATATGTGCCACCACATCAGAGGACATAGACGGTACCCGTTCCATATCCTAACATCTTGAAGGCAACAAAGATGGATCAACAATTCAGGAAATTTCTAGATAGCATTAGGAAGCTTTCTGTGAACATACCATTGGTTGATGTGATTGAACAAATACCATCGTATGGGAAATTCTTGAAGGATATCATTAATAAGAAGAGGAAGATTCCAGATGCTAAGGTAGTTGTACTAAGAGAGCAAGTATGTGCCTTAATTTTAGGTACACTGCCACAAAAAAGACAAGACCCCGATTGCTTCAACATCACATGTTACATCAGGAATACAAAGTTTGGGGAAGCACTCTGTGATTCAGGTGCGAGTATCAACTTGATGTGTTACACCCGGATCTCACAATTACCACTAATCATGAGATTAGGGCATAAATTGAGGATTTGACATAATACAAAGATCACCCTTAACTTTTTCTTCTTTTTCAAACTCTTTGTTTTCTCGCATTGAACCACATAAACTAACTTTACAAGGGAATCAAAACATTAATTTATCTAATCTGATTTCAATAGTAAAAATGCATGTATGAACATTCATTATGTTTCTCATACTTTTAAGCACATAAGACTTGTTGATTTGCATATATTGCTAAAAGAGGAATAATGTTTACATCATCATTTACAACTCTCTTATTTCTTTACAAGGACCTAGAGTAATAAGGACTGGCTGAACTTGACTATACTCAAACTTAACTCTTGTGGTAGATCTACTACTCTAATGCAATGATATCTTCTTCAAGTCCATGTGATTTCCCTAAAAAAAATTGAGTGGAGGGGTGAGCCTACTCGCTCCGTGAATGAGTACTTCAAAGAAACAGTCTAAAACACTGATATAATTACAGATATACTTTTGAGCAACTGATATCAATTATAACAATAGTAAGCTTTAAAGAGTCTAATAATTGACAAATCATAAATATGGCAGGATACTCTAGATATCAATAAGAGTGAATCAATATATGGAATGCTTGATAGTTCATAAAGAGAACTAATAATTCAGAAACATACAAGAATAATTGAATAACTGCACACACTTGTTTAACCTCTCATTCATTTTATTATGCCCTGATCATATGCAATGTACTCTACATATGAAGACTCATAGTGCACTACAATCCCACCGTACAAGACTTAAACGACACCTCAGGATAGCTAAGTCTGACTACTCTCCTAGTCTGCAACAGGGAAACTGGCTCTCTGGCCTCGACACTCCTATTGTGCCATAAAATGGACTCCTCCTCTAACCTGAGCACACAGGTGGAGAGTCAAGCCTTGCCACCATGACTTCTGGTTGATTTTGGACACGCTTTTCTGTACTCTAATGCCACTAGGACTTCTGGTTGATGTTGGACACACTTTTCTATACTCTAGTGCCACTAGGACTTTTGGTTGATGTTTGACACTACAAACTATAATTTATGGAGACTTCCACTAGGGCTTAGTCCCCTGTGCCACCTGATAGCACGTTCCGACCCCCGTATACTGGACATTGCTAGGGTTAGGTCGTTTCACCCCTAAGGTGCAGACTCACATAGGGGTTCTACGGTGTCCGGGCCCTTAAATCTATAATTTTATAATTTCCAAGAAAACTCTTACTATGTTGAACCTTTTTCTTACTTATACTCGACTCTGATATTTCTATGGCATCTCGTATATTTAATTTTAGTTCAAATCACAACATGAATATCATTCTAAACTTGGCAGAGCAGTATATTCAAAACACTATAATATACTGAGTAATCAAAATACTATACGTGCATGAAGGCTAAAATTCTTAAATAAACAGGTTACATGTCCACTCGGCACATACACACTAGAATCGTGCATATCAAACCAAATCTTGAGTTGTGCGTCTCATAACTCAATTAAGAGTTAAAAACTTATCTTGACAAGAATTATTAATAATAACTGAGAACATTGATATGACAATACTTGATTCATTGAACAGCCTACCCTTAGGGTTTCATTTAATCACAACAAATGCTACAAAGAAAGGTGTAAGACATCTATCACGTACTTTTTATATCTTTAAAACACAGGATACATGGTATCTCAATCCCTTATCACATTACTGGGAATTCTCATCCCTTCACATCATTATCATGATTACTGGATCTGGGTATTCAAACCCTTAGATCATCACATAGCATTGTTACCTCTGTAATAGGTAACCATTACCTCTAGGTCCTTAGACCAAGGTATTCATTTCACTGGTTGTACAAGTATTTTCATGACTCACAAGGCCACCACACATCTTGTCACCTCTCACTAGGCAACAACTTATTCACATGGCTTCCATAAAGATTTCATGCGACATAAAAATTCACTGAATACATACTACTATCAACAAATCATATAAAATCAATAGATATGAAACCTTGGAACCGAGATGAATTTGGGTTTCTATGCCATTCACTGGGATATCATGCATCATAAATAATATTGAATAAATAAAGTCTATCATGTCAAGAAATCCCTTCAAATGGATTTCACGATATCTATTCACAAAAATCCAACTTTCTTCACATCTAGGGTTTCACCCTCTTTACTGAGATATCAAACAAACACTATTCACTTTGAATGAAATCCAAGATATTATCTGACATATATGTACTATGAATTTATATAGACAATCATTTATAACCAAGGGGATCTAGATAAGCAAATTTCTCTATTTACTTATACAACAATTTTTAGTCATAGACAAATTCCCTATATTTCAGTTTACTCTTATAACCTCTGTGAATACTTAGGGAATTCTCATTAGGATGTATTGTATACATTTCTAATATGATTTTATCATCTGAAATTCATTCAAATAGAGGAAGAATCCAATTTATATCATTTTGTAACAACTTAGAACAAATAGACAATTTAGGGTTTGTAGTCGCATACTAGCAATTAAAGATTATGGATAAATTAACCAATTTTAGTGCAATATACTGTTTAAAGGAAGTTCCCACTCACCCTAAGGTGTGAAAACACCTTAAAAATGTATCCCATATCTGAAAATCTCGAATCCATATCAAATCCCTAGCAATTCACCCAATTCTTCTTCCTTTCAACTCGGAAACCCTAAAACTGAGAAATTATGAAGAAAGAGTGAGAAAAGGGGAAGTTTTGATACCATTTTGGATCAAATCAGAGGAGGGACAAAATTTTGACATGTGAGAGAAGATTCACCATGAAACTATACCCAAAGAAGCTAAACTTACATGATTTCATCATTCCTTGGGCCGTAAAACCCTAGGCCAACATCTCCATCAATTTCTCCTCTCAAACCCCAACTCTCCCTCTCTCTCTAGGATTTCATTTCTATGGTTTGAATAACGAATTATGAGAGCTCCTTGTGTGTTAGGTTGACCATATAGAGAAATTGAGTTGCTTGGGTCAATTGCACATTGACCCCTCACTAAACTTTTTCTTATTTCAACAGATGTTTCTGTCATAAAAAGGTTTATGTAAATTCGTGTATTTCAGAGATCAACCCTTCTCAAAAAATTATTATAATTTATCATGGTATGTATAACTGAGTTACAAAGATTTATTTAAAATTTGAGATCATTATATTTTCCATTAAATAACTAAAAATCGAATAGTGCACTACTATCCAAAATTCTACAGAAATGTCAGTTACTATAATTTGTCTACTGATAAGGTCTAAACACTTCCAAAAATTATGAAAATTTTACGTGTTGTTTATGATTGAGTTTCATATCTCCAATTAAAATTTCAGACCATTTAGAGTTACCAATAAATAAAAAAAATAAAACACTACACTACTGAAAAGCACTCTCTCAGCATTTTGGTCAAAGTATAGTTTGACCTAGAACCACATTCAAAGAACACTTAAATATTCTAAAATTTTTCTCCAATATGCATTATTGAGGATCGATATCATATCCAAAATTCAATTAAATACAAAATTTTTAGAAAATATGAAAAATCATTTACCACACTGCTATCCTGATCAAATTCCATATTTATGTACCGTCAAAACCCTAATTTCAGCCAACTAGGGTTTATATTTCTCAAACTCTAATTTCTCAAACAATAAAACACTTAACATTCTTATTAGGTTTAAAACATAATAATTGAATTATCATCATTAATTAGATTTAAGAAATTATCAATCCAATTAAGCATATAATCATCCAGGTAAACCCTAGTTTACTAATTAAGCTCGGATACGGTCATAACATGATGCCCTTATCTACTTTTAGGAAGCTAGGACTAAAAACGTCTAGGAAGAGCAGCATGAAAATCCAATTGGAAGACAACTCTGTGGTGAAACCGTATGGTATTTGTGAAGATGTACTTTTCAAGGTAGACCAGTTTGTTTTCCCTGCAGACTTTGTGGTGATGGAGATGCAAGATGACCATGGCAACGAGCTTTTATTAGGAAGACCCTTCCAAGCAATAGCTGATATGATCTTGGAGATGTGTAGAGGTTGTTTGACTATGGGAATTAAGGATGACAGATTTGAGATCAATATGCCAGTTAATTCAAAGTCACTCGATGCTCAAGATCAATGCAATATGATGAAGCACATGGATAGAAATATCTCTTTGTTCTTGGGAAAACCATTTTTGGACATGGTGCATGTGATGACAAAGGTGGACAAGGGTACACTAACTATGGACATCATGGAGAACACTAAGGTGGTCTCACTTGCCAAGGCAGTAGGGTATCCAGATGACGAGCATGAGGAATTAAGTTTATCCACTGTGGATGGGGATGAAGAGGACACTCTAGTACATATACATCCACAACTCCCGCTAGAGGCATGTCTAATGAACCTTATAGATGATTGTGTGTGGAGCCGGTCACTAGAAGAGTGTGCAAGGCTACTGAAGGCTTTTTTGTGTCACTACATAAGACACTTTTAGGATTTAGGACCATTGCCACCACCAATAGTTTCTTCACTCCTGAGCCCACCTGAGTTAGAGCTCAAGCCATTGCCACCTCATCTAAAGTATGTGTTTCTAGCTGAAGAGGAGAAGTTGTCAGTTATCATATCTGCATCATTGAGTGAATCGGAAGAAGAACAATTGATTACTGTGCTAAAGAGCCACTGGGGTGCATTCAGGTGGATTGTGGCTGACATCAAGGGGATCTCCCCTACATTGTGTCAACACAAGATTCAACTAGAAGAAGGAGCAAAGCCGGTCATTCAACCTCAACATCGCTTAAATCCTATCATGATGGAGGTAGTCAAGAAGGAGGTAATCAAGCTACTATCGACATGTATAATTTATGCTATTTCTGATTCCATGTGGGTTAGTCTGACACAGGTAGTACCAAAGAAGGAGGGAATCACTGTCACTACAAACTCATCTAAAGAATAAATAACCACTAGATTAGTGACATGATGGCGAGTTTGCATTGATTATCACATATTGAACACTGCCACGTTTAAGGACCATTTTCACCATTCATTGATCAGATTTTGGAGTGACTCGCCGATCACTCCCACTTTTGTTTTCTTGATGGCTATTTAGGATATAATCAGATTTCAATCGAGCCTAAGGACCAGGAGAAGTCTACCTTCACCTGTCCTTATGGCACTTCTGCATACCGCTGCATGTCGTTTGGGTTGTGCAACACACCTGCTACTTTTCAACGGTGCATGTTGGTGATTTTCTCGGATATGGTGGAACAATGTCTCGAGGTTTTTATGGACGATTTTTTGGTCAATGGGACATCTTTTGATGATTGTTTGAAAATTTTGGATAAGGTTTTGCAAAGGTGTGAAGATACACACTTAGTGCTTAATTGGGAAAAAAGTCACATGATGGTTAGTGAAGGCATAGTGCTTGGACACAAGGTGTCTAGTAAGGGATTGGAGGTGGATCCGCTTAAGATAGAAGTGATTTCAAAACTTCCTCCACCAACGTCGGTGAAGGCAGTTAGGAGTTTTCTAGGCCATGTCGAGTTTTATCATCGATTTATTAAGGATTTTCAAAAATTACTAAGCCATTGTCTGAGCTCTTAGAAAAGGATGTTGAATTCAATTTTGATGAGAAATGTTTAAAATCTTTTAAAATGTTGAAAGAAAAACTCATGTCCACACGGGTTTGCAGGCTCCAGATTGGAGCCAATCGTTTAAACTGATGTGTGATGCATCAGATTCTGTTGTGGGGGCGGTGTTGGGGCAACGCTTAAACAAAGTCCCTACAGTCATATATTATGCATCTAAAACACTTAATGACGCACAAATAAACTACACCACAACTAAAAAAGAGTTATTGGTTGTTGTCTTTGCTTTTGAGAAATTTAGGCAATATCTTGTGGGAGCTAAGGTGGTGGTGTGGACCGATCATGTAGCAATTAAATACTTGCTACAGAAGAAGGATACAAACTAAGATTGATTAGATGGATCCTTTTACTGTAGGAGTTCAAATTGAGGTCAAAGATAAAGAAGGGATTGAGAATGTAGTGCATGACCACCTATCTAGACTAGAGAGGGTAGACAAGAAAGATGTTAATATACCCATTCTAGAGACTTTCCCTGATGAGTAGTTTTTTGCCCTTAAGCAAGGAGACCCTTGGTTTGCTAATATCTTGAATTATTTAGCTTGTAAGGAATTACCCGCTGATTGGGGGTACCAAGAAAAGAAGAGGTTCTTTCATTCTTTGCACTATTATTTTTGGGATGATCCTATATTATTGAGATAGTACAGGGATGGAATATTGAGGAGGTGCATACCTAAATGCGAGTATGAGAGTGTGTTGAAACACTGCCACACACTACCTACAGGTGGATGCCATGCCAGTTCTAGGACATTCACAAAAGTTTTGGAGAGAAGTTTATACTGGTTGACCCTATTCAAAGATGCATATGATTTTGTGCATAGGTGTGACGCATGTCAGCAGTCAGGTAACATATCTAAGAGGCAAGAGATGTCATTGAATTTGTTTCAGGATGTAGAGGTATTTGATTTATGGGGTATCGATTTCATGGGACCCTTTGTGTCCTCTAACTCTAACCTCTATATCTTACTGGTTGTGGATTATGTGTCAAAATGGGTGGAAGCAATTCCAACTCGCACCTATGGTGCCAATGTTGTATGGAAATTTGTTAAGGATCACATTTTATGCAAGTTTAGAGTGCCAAGAATGATTATAAGTGATGGGGGGACTCATTTCACCAATCGGAAAATTGAGGCACTCTTGAACAAATATGGAGTGACACACCGTGTGGGTACACCCTACCACCAACAAACTCAAGAGCAGGTGGAGATTTATAACCGTGAGATCAAAAAGATTCTTGAAAAGACGGTGTCATCTAGTAGAAAAAATTTGAGTGAATTGTTGGTTGATGTACTATGGGCCTATAGGACTACCTATAAAACACAAATAGGAGCTACACCCTTTAGGCTAGTCTATGGATGGATGTGTCATCTCCCTATGGAGTTAGAACATAAAGCTCATTGGGCGTTAAGGAGGCTCAATTTTGACCTTGATGAAGTAGGTAAGACAAGGGTGATGGAGTTGAATGAGCTTGATGAAATTAGAATGAATGCCTATGAGGATTCACGATTGTACAAGGAGAGGATTAATAAAATACATGACCGGAAAATAGCACAGAGAGTCTTTTATCCGGGAGAGAATGTGTTGCTTTTCAATTCGAGGATGAAATTACACCCTGAGAAATTGAGATCTAGGTGGAGTGGACCACTTGTCATAGAAGAAGTGTTTCCACATGCGGCAGGTAGGATCAAAGAGGGAGAGAGGTCCTTCTTGGTTAATGGCCAAAGATTGAAGCACTACTTTGGAGAAGACTTCAATAGGAAGGAGCATGAGGTGAAACTCATTGCTCCTAAATGATCTCAAGAATGGATTTGTTTAGTCTAGGACGTTAAACAAGGGCGTTTGTTGGGAGGCAACCCAAACATTAGGACATTTATTTCATTCCTTTACATTGTGTTGGTTTAGTAGTACTTAGTTTTTCATACTTTTTTGTAAAAATGATACCTTGACTCATTTATTAAGATCCACCTCTTAAGTTGGAATTTTTTACTATGAGGTCATAGTCATATTCAAGCTTAGGGGGGGTGCTGGAACAACTTCTATCTTAGTTTTTCTTTCATTTTAGCATTTTGTTTTTATTTTGGTAAAAATTAGTTTTCTTTTTAGTTTTTCTATTATGTAGGATCCACAATCTATCTAGTGTAATTTGTGGAGAAGTAAATGAATGATTTCATTTGAGTTTATCAATCTCTGGGATGGGTGCACATGAAAAAAAAGAGCAAATTTCAAAAAAAAAAATGTGAGCTTATTTTGTGAGTAATTGAGTTACATAACTGAGGAAGTGCTTGGGTAAGTCAGCTCCAGGACATGAGAACATAAATGACCATCTTTTTTGTCCAAGAAAAGTGATTGACAAGGATTGTTGAGCTCGAATTGACCAAACACTAATGTGACCTTAAACTAAAAATTTAAGAGAGAAACCCCTTGATTACCCTGTACACAGGTCATTAGAGAGGGACATATGATTTTCTCTAAAGGTTCTATCTCTTAGTTGTGTGATCTCACCCACCACATACTTTCGCTTTACACTCCACCATAAGAAGATTGAGTACATGCTATCATTCTTTCTCTTGATTGCATTTACATTGCATAGTAGATCTTGCATAATAGTTGTTTGTTTTTGCATGCATTAGTAAAAAAATGAAAAAATACATGCACAAATTTTTTTTTGGGTGCATGTCATGTAGTTGCATAACATCTTCTTCGTGTAGTTTGCATATGCATTACATATCATATTGCAAATATCATGTCTAGTTTCTTCTTCTCTAATATAAGAAGGTAGTGATTTTCCCATACCCTTAAAAAAGCATTGACATAAATTAAAGGTGCGAAGTGGAAGCCCAAAGCAATTCTATCATGTTGAAGGGGGCTTGGAAAAAAAACTGAGTCTAGTGTCAGAAAGTGAGGGAGAAAGGGCATAATCCTACCTGATCATAAGGAAGAATTAGTACATGATGTAGTTTGTAGATATTTCATCTTATGTTGAGATGAAATGATAGTTGCATGCATCATTCCACCTCAATGATTAGGTATTAGGAGCATTCTATAAATTCTCATCATCATAGGTTCATCATAATTTTTTATTGCATGAATGATTTTATGTGCTCATGATTCTTCCACAGCCACCCATTCCAACTACACGTTGCTCTTATTGGTAGGCCACTCAAATGATTTTCTCCTCATTCATTATCTATTAGGAGAACTGCTACCATGTAGATGGTAGGTAGAGAAAAGAGCAACGTAGATAGGAGATCACACGATGCACCAAGTATGAACTAGATGAGTCTATCATATTAACTGCTTTAATTGATAGTGTTTCATTGATTGGGGGATGGACATTTTTATAGAGGTTTTTGGTCGCCTAAATGGAAGCTAGTGTTTAGTGGTTAGTAAGGGCCGGTATGAGGACCGAAAGGTGGAAACTTTTTAGATGTACCTTATGCACTTATGTCCTTCAGCTGACTTATCTCAATCAGATCCAAAGGTTTTGTTGCTCGAGAACGAGCAAGGTTTAAGCTTAGGGGAGTTTGATGAACGGGTTTTGAGTCATTTTTATAGGCCTACTTTATACTTGTTTTGTGCATTTATTAGTCAATTAACTGATCATATTTGCATAAATCATTATTATTGGCTTGTACACTTTGTTTGCACCAAACTATGCTTATTTTATCATATTTAGATGATTTTATGTATTCCCCGGCCTTATACACATTTTTATGCATTTTTCAGGTACTCTGTGTATAATGAAAAGTCGGTGCCACCGAGATAGCAGTAGTGGCCGGGCAATGAGAAAATAGAAAACTCGGTGCCACTGAGATTAGTTTAGAGCGGAAGATCAACTATGTGCATCAGCTCGGTGCCACCAACCATCACGAGTCGGTGGTACCGACTCAGCAGGGCAAGGACCGCACCCAAGGCTTTTGGTGCCACCAACTTTGCCGAAAATCAACAATCTGATTTGATTGCCCAGATCCAATGGTCCATGTTATGTGGTACCATAAGTTGGCCTATGACCTAATAAAGGACAGCCAGACCTTAGGAGGGACTCACGTTGCACTGCACGAAGACTAGAGAAGAGAGGGAGAGGAACACAAAACCGAAGGACGTCAACTGGGAGATCTGAGCACCTTCGACAGATGATTTTGCTGCCATAAGACTACAACACATGTGTTTCTCTAGGAGGATCATCTGGAACACCTTCTCTCCAGGAGTTACATGAATTTCCTTCATATTTCCCACATTTTTCTTCTCTCTCTCTATGTATTCACAACTGAAAATAATGTGGGGCTAAACCCCTCCTTTCCTTAGGACTTGGGAGTAGCCCAGGGAATCGTTGTATCGACTTTTTACATGAAGTAATATATATTTCTCTTTATTCCTGGATATATAGTTGTGTTTTAAATGATCTACTTATGCTTGATCACCATCAGTAGAGTAATAGACTGATAATCGCTCTGGAAGGAGGATTAATGGTTGGAAACTCACAAGTTATACACTTTCTTAAGCATTCGTTGGGAAAGGTAATGTATGGTTAGTGGAAAGAAACCCATAGTCTTTGATAATGCACCTAGACTAAGATATAAATTACTATAGATGTGGAATTGGCTTAGATCTAGGTAGTGAATTACACCGTGGAAGTGGACAATTCTGGCTACAGGCTTTCTGTCCAGGGTAGGAGTAAAAATTATATTAATTCGGTAGAAATAAGATATAATAAGATCTCGTGGTGAAATTGGTAATCCTAAGGAATCCATCTCATTTGAATCAACCACTTTTAATTTGCTGTTAATTTTCTTTTATTTTGTTCAAACTCAAATCCAACTTTTTAATCGGCTTGGCTGATCGCACGGTAGTTAGTAGTAGTCACTGAGACTACGTCTACCTAAGTTTGACTCAGGCCTCACATAGGCCTATATTACTCGACGCGTGCACTTGCATTCATACGCACAGTTTTAGCATGTCACCTACCACGAGTAGGGGAGGGGTGCGACCCTATTGATTAGGATCAAGAGGTGGGTAGGTGGACGCTTTGTGTTTGGTTTAATGCCCGACATGCTATTTTGGAATTTGATAGGAGCTTTTAGCCTAAACTCGAGGAAGGCCCTGAAGAGGATCTACTAAAGAAGAAGCCAAGACTGCTTGCCATTTTGGAACCGTTCCTGAAGGCGAATAGGGTGGAAGAGTTGGTGGAATGCATGGGATTGGAATGTTTCTACTCGAATGCACAGGATTGGGGGATATGGTTGTATGTTGATAGAGATCGAGAGGCAATTGTATATGAATTTGATGATCAACATATCACTGTTACATGGAAAGATGACCAAGGGGATCATATTTTAATCTTAGCGATCTATGCGAAATGTGACATGATTGAGAGAAGATCCCTATGGACTAACATGAGAGATATGAAGAACAAGATTGGGAAAGCCAAATGGATCATGGTGGGGGACTTTAATGCTATGAGATATGAGAAGGAGCATAGAGGATCGATGAAGCCAGAGAAGAGACCGATGAAGGAGTTTAATGAATGGGTGGAGGAGATGGACATCATCGAGATCAAGTATGAAGGTAGCACCTTTACTTGGGTCGATAAGCAAAAGAAAACTCCGATGAAATGGGAGAGGTTAGACAGAGGTTTTGCCTCAGCAAGCTGGATGACGACATACAACTCTATGGTGATACATCTCCTGAGGGATAGGTCCTCCGATCATTGTCCCCTCTGGATTAATGATGAGGAGAAGAAGAAGATGTATCCCAAAGCCCCTTTTACCTTTAAAAAATCCTAGTTGGAGCATCCTAGCTGTATGGAGACCATTGAGAAGGGATGGAGGTATGAAGGTTGGGATGAACCCTCAGTGAGATGGTTCCTCAAGATGAAGAATCTGAGATGAGAACTCATGAGGTGGAGTATTGAAGTCTTCGGGAATGTCAAATAGGAGGTGAAGGATCTTGAAGAGATCATGGGACAACCCCAGATAGATTATGGCTCTTTATTTAATGAACAAAGAAATCAGAACCTAAGGCTGAGATGGAGATGTGGCAAACACACGAAGAAGAAGTATGGAAGGAAAAATCGAAGGTAAACTGGCTAAAGAATGGAGAGAGGAATATGAGGTTCTACCACACGGTTGTGCAAGGGAGAATAAGAGGAAGATGGTTAGGAAATTAAAGAATAATGATGGGTCGATTATCGAGGACCCCAAGCTTATGAGGAATACAACAATTGAGTTCTTTGAGGACTTCTTCAAGAATGATAACACCCCACAAAGCCTGCACTAGAGGACTTCCTGTAAGAGATTGAAGAAGTTTTTGATACTGAGGAAAATCTAAGGATTACCGATACTCCAACGATGGAGGAAATTCTGACAACGATCCAACAGATGGAGGAGAATATCATGTCGGGGCCAGATGGATTCACGGTTGCCTTTTTCAAAGCAGTGTGGGATGTAGTGAAGGAAGACTTCTGGGAGATGGTGAGGAATTTTTTCAAAGGGAGTCATATTCATCGGAGCTTATTCTATAGAAACTTGATCCTTATATCCAAGGTGGATGGTCCATGTGATCTGGGAAATGATTTTAGACCCATTTTAGTGGAGAATGTGACTGCGAGGATCATTGCCAAGTTGATTAATGATAGACTGGTGTTGTTTTATCACACTAAAGAGTTTCAATCTTTAGAAAGATCCTTTACTCAACTAACCAATTTCCACAAGTATACGGAAGTAGTCATAGTCAAGGTCGAACACAAGGAGATTAAGCAATTAACTAATTGCAATAGTGCTAAGGTTCAACAATCTATACCGTTTTAAAAGTAGAAATGGCTGATTAGACTAGAAAATTTTAGAACTAAACAAAATAGCAAAAGTCTTATTAAAAGAGATTAAAATTCAGAATTAACAATATCTTGGACTTAGGATTTCATCCACATATCATAGCATAGAATAGGAGCACGAAATTTAAACATACTAAGAACTTGTTTTAAAGGAGAGTTGTATGTTGCACTTCGCCTCTCGGTGCAAGTAAAACGATCCTAACTCAATTCAACATTCTCATGTATGAATTTCATTTTGGATCACAAACCTACTCCTCAACTCCATAATTTCCACTCTCGTGGTAAAGAAGGAGTTGCTAAGAAAGTATCGCCTTACTCTCATACCTATCTTCTCAAATCAAGCAAAAGAGCATAAAACATACACATAAGGTGGCCATCCATACATGTAGAAAAGAAGAAACCGATACTCACAAGGTGTAAAAACAAGCAACATAGCATTTAGTACAAAGTTGTCATGTTCCATACATGCAATGACATGGGAGCTACTCTCCTATGTCCAAGAAAAGGAAACTAGTTGTCCATAATAGTATACAACAGTAAATGCACAGAAATTTCAGAGTTCAACATGATTTAGAGAAGGAAAAGCTAAGAAAACACAAGGTGTAACCCAAGAGGAGTAGAATTCCAACTTTAGCATGAAATCCCACTCCTACAGCTGCTCCAAATTGGACAAACCTCTCTCCCAAGAAGCTTTGTGGAGTGGAGAAACTCTAATGCACCTTGGAGAAGAAGATTGGAGAAGAAAAGAAGAAGAATGGGGTTCTTTTGCAAGAAACCACCTTCTTTCACCTCTAAAATCACCCTCCTTGCTCTAGCCTCACTCGGGGATGAAAGAGTTTCAAATAATGACCGAAGATAACTGCTCCATAGAGTGGTTTCATCTTTTAAAATGAAAGGAGTCGTATTTGAAAATTGTTGAAACTCACAGGTACATGGCGTGTCTTTCTCCGGACACAATGTGTCCTATCTCCGGCAGTTGTTTCCGAGTGTGAAGCACATGGCGTGTTTGATTTAATACACATCGTGTAATTTACCAAAAAGTCTAGACTTGGTTCTGAATTTCCAGGTACACATCGTGTCTTTTGTGGACACGCCATGTACCTTTCTTCAGAGTCTGAAGTAATAGGCCATCTGGAAATACACACGTCATGTCTTAAATAAGACACGTCGTGTGCATTGTTGTTTCAGTAGAATTAAAGTTTTGATCATCTGCAAGACGTGGAGAGGTCTCGATAATGGTGAGATTGAGTTGGGATATCTCCAATTTGATCCCTTTGATGCAAATCTGCAATACACATCATGTGATAAACAAAATAACAAAAGGGTGGCAAGAATGATATGAATAGAGGATAAATGAGAACAAAATGAACTGAATTTGTGTGTGGAAACATGTAAAAAGTTGATGTGGAAACCACACAACAAATCCCCCTAAGCTTGAACCATTTCTTGTCCTCAAGCAAAAAGAGCATAGCCACACAAATGAAGGAATGTTCAAGCTTGTGCATGGATCAAGAAAAATGAAGATATGCAAAGCCATCATCTCAATTTAAACATCCAAGATAGAGAAGTTTTAGTTTAGCAATGGTGGTCACAAACTAAGCGAAACAATTAATTAAACAACACCAAACATGATTTGGATAGTCAAGCCAAACAACTAGTGGACAACACAAAATTTCCAGCTATTATGGATGTTATGATGAAATCTTAGCTAACTTTAACAATCTTAGTTGAGTTCTCTTCTCAAAAGGTATGACATGATTTTTGGGATTCCGACACTCGACTGCTAATTTAGGATTACGCACACTTGGAGTGTCAGTTGGGGTGTTATCTTTACCCTCTTTTGATTTTCATACCACCTAACCATCATTGCCAGATCAGACTCACACTAGGCTAGCATGATATGTGGGCTGATTGCCATCTTTTATTGGGTAAAGTGAGAAAAAGATAAAAGAGATCTTTGCACAATACAAGGGAGTCAACAAGAAAGTTCAGTTAACAAGATTCCATTCATAATTTTTGCAAATATTTTTTTCCACTGAAAAATTGGTTTTATATGCACTAAAAGTTTGGCAAGAGTATCTCGTATTCTGAACAGTGTTGTAGATTTGGTATATTCGCTAAAATTTGAGACCGTTACATGTATTTAGCAATCAAAGATGTGAAAATTGAGAGTTCAAGCTACAATTACAAACCAGGATCATGTACATGGGGAATTTCATTTTCCATTTGATTCATGCATGATCTTTACTAATTCTTTCATATGGCCAAAAGAAATACAAGGTACAAGATAGTTCAAGCATATAAGGTACAAAAGTTCATTCTATCACAATAGCCTCATTTCATACTAAACTTGCCATGAAAGGAAATATAGAACATGAACATAAAGGACTGAAATAAAAGACTGACATGACCAACAAAAGCAAATGACGAAAGCAAATGAAATAGAAACTACAATACGAGATGGTTTCACCCCACCACCCAAAGCTTGAAATTTGCAGTGTCCTCACTGCATCAATCGAGCTCATGAAGGTAACAATCAGATACCTGTCATGGGTGTAAATCGATAAGAGGGGCCAACACCCCTGTGGTCAGCCTGAAAGAACTGGCTAACAAGATCATCCTCTAGGACATCCATTGGAGTGGGCTGCGGGGCAGACTCTGGCTGTTGCGGTGGCGGTTGATACAACTGTGGGATGGAGTAGTGGCCCTAAGAGATGTGCCACGAATCCATATGGTGGACCATGTCATGCATCGTAGTATAATGTGTGCCCATCTGATCCAGGAGGCTATCAATGTGATCAAACCACTACTGCACATAGCCGTACAGATGCCTGACATCAGATATCACCCAGGAGTACTCTGTCTAGGTGCTGGTGGAGGGAGGCGATGGAGCAGAAGAAGCAAAAGGGGCTGAAGGACCTGCCCTGATATCATCAACAACTACAACTATGTCTCCTTCCTCATCAGCATTCAACACGCATTTCCAATTATCCTTGTTATCTAGGGTGATATTCTCAGGATCTGGAATGTCAATGAACTAATCATCATCGAAGAATTGCCTAAACTTGGTATCACTATTGGAAACTTTCAAGAGCAACCCTATAGAGAGAAGGTACTAGATGTCTACCACGTTTCTACCTAATGCTGCCTCTAAGCCTGTCAAATCAACATCGAGCTTTTGTGCAATCACAGTAATAAATCCACCACACATGATGTCGTTGGTGTCCCTCTTCTTCACCTTCTTGATGTCAAAGAAACATTGAAGAATATAGAAAGAAACATTAATTTCATGCTCATACATCATGCCCATAAGAAGAAAAGATCCTGCTTTCCCACAACCCCTTGGGTTTCCTTCTTGGAAAAACCCCCAGTGCTAAGAAGGCAATGAATATACCGAAAAATAGGGTTGTGAATTGCGGATGCCCTGGCTTGCTTGACCTCGTGGTGTTCCTCATCAGTAATCTCAAACCAAACCCATCACTATGAAAAGTAGGCGGATAAGCAATGCGCCATCATAATGACACCCTAGAAACTCACAAAAATGCTTAAATGTGAGTTTAAAAGTACAACCCAAAAGCCTAAAATGTATAATACCGAAAGGCTCGAGCTTCTTCTGTTGGTCTTGCTCAGTGACGAGTGTCGTCAAAAACTCATATACAAGGCCGGAGTAAGTGTTTGATACCATGAGGCATATGTATCTTAACCCCAAGTCATGTAGGCACGTGATGACTTCATCTTTGAAGCCCAAAGTCGTCATTATTTGCTGGCAAGCAAACCTAGAAGGAAGAACTCTCCTTGCAACCAGGAACTGGTATGTCGCATCTTCTTTAAGGGTGACCCAAAACTGCATAGTTGAGATGTATCTTGATGCTTGGGAGGAGCTGGCGTCGTGCCTGCGGTTTCTAGTTTACTTGAATGGAGCCATATGTGTTGATGATAGACAAACACATGTCGTGTGTTTGGATGAACATGGCATGTGTCTGAATAAAAGATCGAATGAAACTGCAACACACATGCCATGTGTGAATTGGAACACGCCGTGTGCCTGGAGGTATGCGAAAATATGTAAGTCATGATAGCTGCGATTTTGGGGAAGAAAAGAGGACGTCGGCGGCAGCGACTTGGAGTTGGCCCTCGCGTGGTTGAGGTGATGGCGGTCAGAGAGGGTTGTTGACCTCTTTGGCATCGAGGAGGCATTTGGAGAGGAGGATGATGGATTTCTTTGTTTCCCTTACTGGAGAAGATGATGGTGGCTTGAGGTAGAAGACAACGGTGATGGCGCTTGCTGCTCTTCACTGCTTTTGGGCTGACGGTGGTGGAAGCTTGGAGGAGAGTAGCCCCTTTGTGCTACGACACACGATGAGCAAGAGAAAGACGACGGCGATGCTTGTAAATCGTGGTAGACACGCCATGAGCAAGGAACACGACTACTTGGCTGCTAGCTTGAGGAAGAAGGAGACATGGCCGATGAACACGACACGATGGTGGCCCCGATGTGCTAGGCTACATGGTAGCAAGGAGGCGAGGGCTAGGGCTTTGGAGTCTCACATGAATCAAATGAGAGTTTGAGTGAGAGGGGCATCCGTGTGCTAGGTTATAAACTTGCATTTTCGTCAAAAGACATGGCATGTTTAAATAAAGACACACCGTGTGTCTGTTCAGAACTCCCTTTCTATAATAAAATACACATCGTGTTGTATAAGGTACACGACATGTCACTTTCTAGAAATTCAAAATGCCATTTTCACTAATAACTACACGGCGTGTGATAACAAACACACATTGTGTACTTTTTCTGGATAGCTCATGCCTTCTCCTTCTACTGCGACACACATCATGTCTAATTTAGGACAAGGTGTGTACTTTTTCAAAATACTTGAAGTTTTCCTTTTCTGCTTTGGAACACGACATGTGCAAATAAAGACATGCCATGTATTTTTCCAGAATTCCTTTTGCCTTCGTTTTCTACTTGGGGACACGTCGTGTCTAAATTAGAACACGTTGTGTACTTTTCCAGGTTGAGGAGAACTTGTGTCTGCTGATCAATGACACGACATGTCAAATAAAGACATGTCGTGAACCTAGAGATATAACTCATTTGCTGTGTTTCTGGAAGTAAAGACATGTTGTGTCTTAATTATGACATGTCGGATCTTTTGTAGTTTCTATAGAAAATAGCTTTTGTCAGCACAGAATTAATAACAAATATGCAATAGAATTGTCTAAATTATTACATTCATCTAAGACAAGCTTATTTACAAAACTAAAGAGTGTTTTTGACTCAAATGACTAGAAAAGAAATCTATCCTAATGTGATTTCAACTCCCATGAGGTCCTCCATTTAGAGTCTGGAGTGAGACTCTTAAATTGTCTTTCATGCATCTTGAAGGGAGCAAGAAACTCCCTTGTAAACTTTGTCTCCTGAGGTATGCAGCTTGCAACGTTGCCCATTTACTTTGAATGATCCATCCTTGACTTGTAATTCAACATCTCCATAAGGAAAAATCTTCAATACGAGAAAACGGTCGGGCCACTTTGACTTTAGTTTTCCAAGAAATAGCTTAAGTCTTGAGTTGAATAGCAACACTTTGTCTCCCTCTTTGAAATCCTTCCTATGGATTCTCTTGTCATGATACATCTTGGTTCTTTCTTTATAGATCCTTGCATTTTCATATGCATCAAGCCGTAGCTCTTCCAGTTCTTGCAGCTACAAAAGATGCTTCTCACCAGCCTTCTTCATGTCAAAATTTAGGAACTTGATAGCCCATAGAGCTCGGTGTTCTAGCTCTAACAGAATATGACAAGATTTACCATATATCATCTTAAATGGGGTTGTGCCTATGATGGTCTCATAAGTCGTCTAGTATTCCCATAGTGCGTCATCTATCTTTAATGCCCAATTTTTCCTGATCTAGACACTGTCTTCTATAGAATGCTTTTCAGCTGTCGGTTAGAGACCTCTACTTGCCCGAAAGTTTGAGGATGGTAGGGTGTAGATACTTTGTGTGTGACTCCATACTTACAAAGAAGGTTGTTGAATTGCTTCTCAACAAAATATGTGCCACCATCAGATATTACAGCTCTAGGAACACCAAAGTGAGGGAAGATGATTTTCTGAAAATGGTTTGACTACTGATTTTGCATCCGATGCTTGGGTTGGGATGGCCTCAACCCATTTAGAAATGTACTCAATGGTGACTAAAATATATTGGTAGCCACATGAAGATGGGAATGGTCCCATGTAATCAACTCCCCATACGTCAAATACCTCAATCTCCAAGATAGAGTTAAGGGGCATATCATCACGTCTAGAAATTTCTCCAGTTCTTTGACATTTATCACAAGCTTTTACAAACAGATTGACATCTTTAAACAACACTGGCCAATAGAAACCGGCCTATAGGATCTTTGTTGCAGTCTTCTCTCCTCCAAAGTGACCTCCATAAGGAGAGGCATGGCATTCAGAAATATCTCTTCTTCAGTGATACACATTCGAATAAGTCCATCACTCCCATGTTTGAACAACAAGGGATCATCCCAATAGTAAAACTTCACTTCATGGAAGAACTTCTTCTTTTGTTGGTATGTCAAGCCTGGCGATAGTTGTCATGTAGCAAGAAAATTTGCAATGTCTGTAAACCATGGCAGCTGTGTGGATGATAGTGCATAAAGCTTCTCAATAGGCAAATGATCCTCAATAGGAAAACAATCTCCAGCATCTGTAGTCAATCGATAAAGATGGTCGGCAACATTGTTCTCTGTACCTTTCTTATCCCGGATCTCAAGATCAAACTCTTGTAGAAGCAGTATCCAGCGGATGAGACAAGGTTTTGCATCCTTCTTGTTGAGAAAATACTTTATGGAAGCATGGTCAGTATACACAATTACCTTAGATCCTACTAGGTATTGTTGGAACTTGTCAAAGGCATACACTATAGCAAGCATCTCCTTTTCTGTGGTTGTCTAATTTATTTGTGCTTCATCTAGGGTCTTTCTTGCATAGTATATGGCATGAAGCTTCTTGTCTTTCCTTTGTCCTAGAACTGCCCCCACTACATAGTCACCTGCATCACACATCAGTTCAAATGGAACGTTCCAGTCTGGTGGTTGAATGATTGGTACAGAAATAAGAGCTTCCTTTAGCTTGGTGAAGGCGGTATGGCAGCCATCATTGAATATGAATTCAACATCTTTGGCAAGTAAGGAACATAATGGCTTTTCAATTTTAGAGAAATCTTTAATGAATCTTCTATAGAAACATGCATGACCAAGGAAACTGCAGATGTCTTTGACTAAAGAAGGAGTAGACATCTTTTCAATAGCTTCCACTTTGGCCCTGTCAACCTCAATACCCTTGTTAGATACAACATGACCTAATACTACACCGGATTGTACCATGAAATGGCACTTCTCCCAATTTAGTACTAGGTTAACCTCTTTACAGCGAGCTAATACTAATGACAGGTTGCATAAACATTAATCAAATGAATCTCCATAAACACTAAAATCATCTATACAAATTTCCATTATGTTTTCAATGAAATCAGAAAAAATAGCCATCATGCATCATTGGAACGTTGCATGAGCATTGCAAAGGCCAAAAGGCATACGACGATAAGCATAAGTTCCATGTATGCATGTGAAAGTGGTTTTTTCTTGGTCGGGAGGATAGATAGGAATCTGGAAAAACCCAGAATACCCGTCCAAGTAACATAAATAAGAGTGTTTTGCAAGGTGTTCAAACATTAAGTCGATAAACAACAATGGAAAATGGTCTGTTTGGGTCGCTTTGTTCAAACGCCGATAGGCAATACACATACGTCAACCCATGACAATATGTGTTTGAATCAACTCATCATTGTCTCCCTTGATGATAGTTTCACCCCCCTTCTTAGGTACCACATGGATGGAACTAACCCAAGGGCTGTCACTTATAGGATACATGATACCGACATCAACCAACTTAAAGATTTCCTTTTTAACCACCCAAGCATATTTTGATTTAAGCATCTAGGTGGTTCAATGGTGGGTTTAGCATCATCCTCCATATTTATTCAATGCATAAAAATAGAGAGATGAATGCCTTTCAAATCATCAATAGAGTAACCAATAATGTCTTTATACAAATGTAATTCGGCAAGAAATTTACTTTCTTGTTCATTGGTTAACTCATTATTGATTATTACAGGAGAAGTAGATTTGGAATTAAGAAATGCATACCTTATCCCTGGTGGAAGGGCTTTAAGTTCTACCTTTCTCCCTGTTGTATTGTCTTTGTCTTTGTCATCAACAATTGGAGTGTTTTCTTCAGTAGCATCTGAGTCGGCAATAGAAAATACCCCATAATTTTTAGATCCATTATTAATACCTTCATCCTCATCAAAGTAATTCAGTATCAAATTGGCAACATCATGATCTTCTTGTATAGCAGAATCAATAGAGTCCATAAAATATATTTCTTCTATGTGAGAGGGTGCTTTCATAGCATCATATATAGAAAAAGCCATGGTTTCATCGCCAAATCAGAGTGTGAGTTTGCCTTCACGAACATCAACTAGGCATCCAACAGTTCTCAAAAAGGGTCTCCCAAAAATAATGGGGTTAGAAGGAACTTCTACCATGTCTAACACTACAAAATCACAAGGAATATATAGTTTACCAATCTGCACTAGAATGTCTTCCAAAATACCTTTGGGGTATTTGATGGAATGATCATCCAGTTCAATGTCCATCTTTGTAGGCTTTAGATCTCCAAGATCTAGCTCTTGCCATAGAGTAAATGGGATGAGACTGATACTAGCTCTGAGGTCTACAAGACCTTTGTCAAATGTGGTATTGCTAATCTTTCATGGTAGGGTGAAGGCTCCCAAGTCATCCAGCTTCTCAGGGAGTCGATTTTGAATGATAGAACTGATCCTTTCAGAAAGCGTCATAGTCTCTACTTGGTCTATCTTCCTCCTTTTAGTGAGGATGTCTTTAAGGAATTTAGCATATGATGACATTTCTACAATAACCTTAGCTAGTGGAAGATTGACATGGAGTTTGTTTAGAATGTCCATAAACTTCCTAAACTTTGAGTCCTCCTTCATGTTTATAAACCTCTGTGGAAATGGTGCATTAACTTTAACAGAAGATGGTACCTCAGATGTACCTTTACCTTTGTCTCCCATACGGGTGTCAAGCTTCTCTTCATCGACGATCTCTACACTCTTCTCCTTGGGTGGGGAAGGTTTGTAGATTTTAGTTCCACTTCTCAAGGTGATGGCATTTTCTTGTTGTCTTGGATTTACCTCTAGTTGGCTTGGAAGAGAACCGTATTGGGTGTTCTTTTGCTGCGATAAGGCTTGTTGGGAAATCTGGTTTTCCAACATGCTTATGTGAGTGGAAATGACATCCACTTTGGTGGAGAGTTGGGCAATCACATCCTTCAAGATCTTGTCATTGCCCCTTAACTCTTCATTCTGCTGCATCTGCGTGGAGATAAATTTCTCCATCATTGCCTCCAAGGAAGAACTTTGAGGTTGTTGATGTTGTTGGTAACCCCTATTATTGTTGAAACCCAGTGGATTCCCATTGTTTTTCCAGTTGAAGTTTAGTTGTTGTTACGGTTGTTGCTGTCCATGTTGGAAATTCTGAGCATTGCTTGTGTTCTGGTAGGAGAAATTAGGATGATCACTCCATCATGGATTGTAGGTGTTGGAATAAGGATTGTACTGCTTGTTCCCCTACATCCCAACGACATTGGCTTGTTCTAGGCTCCCTTCATTCATATTAAGAGCAAAGCATGAAGAAGAAGTATGTCCAGAATTCCCACAAGCTTCACATATCACTTCAGCTGATTGGATTTGCAATGTAGTCATCTTCTCGAACTTCTGTGTAAGTATCAAGTTTAGTAGCAATTAAGTCAACATCATCAAATTCATAAAAAAGCCCCCTCTCCCACAAGCGCTCTGGCGATCGTGGTGGCAATCTAGGGCTCCCCCCGCACGCGATGCTCAAGCTTGGGGGAGGGGGTCAGGTGTTCTGTTGGGCCGCCACCTTCTCCCCCCGGTCCTCCTCCTCCTCGACTTGCTTCTTCTTTCTGGTTTAGTTTGTAGGTGCCTCTTCAAGCTTCTCATCTCTTCCCACTGGGCGGAGGCCGTGCGACTTGGTTGTGATTGGGTCTTTTCTTCGGTGTGTTGCTTGCAGAGGGTGGTGGCATTCTTCTATTGGGCACTTCTTGCTCAGATCTACCTTGGGGATGAGTCGGGTGGCTGGTGGGGGTTCCGGAGGAGGCGGGTTTCCCTCCTTTGTTCTACCTTGTAGTATCATGCCTTTCTTTCTCTTTCTTTCTGTCTTTCTTTCTTTTGCTTTGTTTTGGTCTCGGCTTCTCTTGGTTGGGTTGTAAACATGTTCACCTACCTTGTTGGTCCGCTGATGTGGGAGGATCTGTGGGTCATGGGTTGGGTGATGGAGGCCTCCAGCTACATTGCTTGTCCCTTAGGCTTCTCAACCTTTGTCTTGAGAAGGGGTAAAGAGGTAGCAGTTAGGTCGAGGTGGCAGGTTTTCTCTAAATAGTCCCTCCCTCTTTTAATCATCAACTACCTTTCTCTGCTCTGGTTGGACGGCGTTGGTCGGGTTTCTTAGTTTTATCTTGTCCATGCCTAAGATGTTTTTTGTCCATTTGTTTTATTTCCTCTGTTGTATCCTTGTGATGTATGTAGTTTATCTCCTTTAGTGTTGGCACTACTTGTGGTCAGGTCTAGCTTTTGTGCCTTATGGTATGAGAGTTGTGATCTTGTTCTGCCTTTCTATTATGGGATGGTTGAAGCTGTTTACCAGGATTTATGTCATGTCAGCTTGGGTCTTTGTATTTGGGGTTATGTTGATGCAAGTGCCACCCTTGATCATTGAGCAATTTCGTTTAAATGTTGTTTGGTCCAACATTTCGGGGAGGAATTCAGAATGAAACATTTTACCTTTATCCGATCTTTCTTGTTTGTCAACATTGTACCTCTTATTACCGGGTTACCAAGTTTGTATGGATCTCTGATCTTTGTAATTATCTTTTGGCTCTTCTTAATATAACAACAGTTTTTATCACACAAAAAAAGTCAACGACATCAACAGTATGCTTCCATCCTCATTTCCCGACTGAAGAACTAGTTGTAGAAGATGATTGTGCTCTCCTATCTGATCCCCATTGGCAATGGTTGAGGGATATGTCTTCAATGATGTCATAAGCCTCTCTATAAGACTTAGTCATCAATGTTCCATTAGTTGCGGCATCCAGTGTCATCCAGGTGTTGTAGAACAGACCATTATAGAATGTTTGGAGTAGCATCCAGCTGGTCAACCCATGGTGAGGGAAAAGATGTTGAAGTTCCTTAAACCACTCCCATGTATCATACAGAGTTTCTCCATCATTTTGAGAGAAGTTGGTGAGATGATTCCTTAGTTGGGTTGTCTTGCTCGGGGGAAATACTTTGCAAGGAAAGAATTTAGAATTTGGTCCCAGCTTTTAATTGACTTCTTGGGAAGAGACAAAAGCCACGGCTTGGCTCTGTCTATTAGGGTGAAAGGAAATAGCATTAGCTTCACTCCTTTCGTGGATACACCATTGATTTTGAAAGTATTCATATACTCCAAGAACTCAGCCACATGAGGATTCAAATCTTCATTGACTGTACCTATGAAGAGGTTCTGTTGTATCATCTGCATCATAGAAGGAGCAATAGAGAAATTGTTCACTTCAACTGCAGGCAGGTAAATGGCTCCACAAATGTTTGTGGCAACTGGCATTGTGAAATCCTTTAAAGGACGGTCGTCCTCCATGGTTGGATCCCTTGGTGTAGCTTCTTCAAAAGATGAAGAAGACGGTGACGGTGATGATGTTGGAACACCCCTTAGCAGTGGTTGTTCTATTCTTCTTGATCTTCTTTAGCTTGAAAGAGTGTGCTCGATCTCAAGGTCTAACAACACAAATGTTTGAAGACCTCTTTGAGAGCGAGGCATACAACCTGAAAAATAGCAAGAGAAATTGAGAACACAACTAAAAGGTATATGGAAATTTGAAAATGGAAATGATGATCTAGTCTTGAATACTACTTAGCACTTGTTACTCTAATTAGATTAACCGTAGCTCCCCGACAACGACGCCAAGAAATTGTTGGTTTATTACACTAACGAGTTTCAATCTTTAGAAAGATATTTTACTCAACTAACCAATTTCCACAAGTATACGGAAGTATTCGTAGTCGAGGTCGAACAAAAGGAGCTTAAGAAATTAACTAAATGCAACAGTGCTAAGGTTCAATAATCTAGACCATTTTAAAAGTAGAAATGGTTGATTAGACTAGAAAATTTCAGAATTAAACAAAATAGAAAAAGGCTTATTAAAAGAGATTAAAATTCAGAATTAAAAGTATCTTGGACTTAGGATTTCATCCACATATCATAGCATAGAACATAAGCACGAAATTTAAACATACTAAGTACTTGTTTTAAAAGAGAGTTGTATGTTTCACTTCACCTCTCGGTGCAAGTACAACGCTCCTAACTCAATTCAACATTCCCATGTATGAATTTCATTTTAGATCACAAACCTACTCCTCAACTCCATAATTTCCACTCTCGTGGTAAAGAGGAGTTGCCAAGAAAGTACCTCCTTACTCTCCTACCTATCTTTGCAGATCAAGCAAAAGAGCATAAAACATACACATAAGGTGGCTAGCCATACATGCAGAAAAGAAGAAACCGGTACTTACAAGGTGGAAAAATAAGAAACATAGCATTTAGTATGAAATTTTCATGTTCCATACATGCTATGACATGGGAGCTGCTTTCCCATGTCCAAGAAAAAGAAACTACTCGTCCATAATAGTGTACACCAGAAAATGCACAGAAATTTCAGAGTTCAACATGATTTAGAGAAGGAAGAGCTAAGAAAACCCAAGGTGTAACCCAAGAGGAGTAGAATTCCAGCTTTAGCATGAAATCACACTCCTACAACTACTGTAAACCAGACAAAACTCTCTCCTAAGAAGCTTTGTGGAGTGGAGAAACTCTATTGCACCTTGGAGAAGAAGATTGGAAAAGAAAAGAAGAAGAATGGGGTTTTTTTGCAAGAAACCACCTTCTTCCACCTCCAAAATCACCCTCCTTACTATAGCCTCACTTTGGGATGAAAGAGTTTCAAATAATGACCGAAGATAACTGCTCCATAGAGTGGTTTCATCTTTTAAAATGAAACGAGTCGTATTTGAAAATTGTTGAAACTGACAGGCACACGACGTGTCTTTCTCCTGACACGTCGTGTCCTGTCTCTGACAGTTGTTTCTGAGTGTGAAGCACATGGCGTGTTTGATTTAATACATGTTGTGTACTTTACTAGAAAGGCTAGATGCAGTTCTGAATTCCAAGGTACACGTCGTGTCTTTTGTGGACCCAATGTGTACCTTTCTTCAGAGTTTGAAGTAATAGGCCGTCTGGAAATACACACGCCATGTCTTAAATAAGACACGTCGTGTGCATTGTTGTTTCAGTATAATTAAAGTTCTCATCATCTGCAAGGCATGGATAGGTCCCAATAATGGTGAGATTGAGTTGGGATATCTCCAATTTGATCCCTTTGATGCAAATCTATAAAACACATAATGTGATAAGCAAAATAACAAAAAGGTGGCAAGAATGATATGAATAGAGGCTAAATGAGAACAAAATGAACTGAATTTTTGTGTGAAAACATGCAAAAAGTTGATGTGGAAACCACACAACAACTGTCACCCATCTTGCCAAAGGTTATCTCTGTGGAACAAGAAGCCTTCATTAGGGGGAAAGACATTCACAACCAGATACGCCTGGCGCGTGAGCTTATGCATGACATTAACTACCAAGAGGATAACCCAAACCTGGTTATTAAGGTGGATATTAAGAAGGCATACAATATGGTATGCTGGAGATTCCTAAGAAAAGTGTTAAGTAAGATGGGCATGAGGGACGAGACGATAAACATGTTGATGAGGTTTTTTGAAGAGGCATGGATAACTGTGGTTTTGAATGGGTTCAGAGAGGGTTTCTTTCTGATGAAAAGGGGTTTGAAATAGGGGAATCCTCTATCCCCCACCTTATTCATTCTCTTTGAGGAATGTCTGTGTGGAAGGATAAAGAAGGAATTGGAGTTGGCTCTCATTGAGAGGTTTCAAAGCCCTGGTCGGGCTCTTATGCTATCGATCCTTTTATTTGTCGACGATGTTATCAATTTCACTACGACGAAGAAGGTCCCCCTCTCAAGACTCAGATTAGTTTTTCTAGGATATGAGCAAGAGACCCGACAATGTATGAATGTTCTAAAATCAGCATTTGTGGTGGGTAGTAAGAAAGAAGAGGTCAATAGGGCGGTCAGTAGAGTCCTAAGGTTTGAGGATGCAGGTGAAACCTTCACCTGGGCGTGCCTCTGATGAAAGGATCTTTGAAGGAGGATCACTATGAGAAGACTATCCTAAAGATCCAGTGGAATATGGCAAGATGGAAATCAAACCTGCTATACTTCTTGGGGAGGACCGTCCTCATCTGCCACACTCTTGCCTCAATGCCAATCTATATCCTAGCGGTGACCCCATCTCCAGCGAAGGTGATCTCAAAGATTGAGAGACTCCTAAATGGGGTTTTATGGAAAGGAAGAGATGGTGCTTTGAGAAAGTCTTGGGTGGCTTGGGATTGGGCTACCAAACTAATTGAGGAAGACATAATGGGCATTCCAGACCTAAATCTGACTAACAGGGCTTTCGTTGTGAAAGCTTGCTGGGAGTTCCATAAGGGACGTTCGTTGTGGGTGATATTATACAGGGACAAATATAAAAAGAGAAGAATGTGTGATGACATGGAGCACCCCTAGAATGTGGGAATATCAAATCACTCATTACCGATGTGGAGGAAGATGTGGAGCTTGTTCCCGAATGTGATACACCATATGCGATGGATCATGAGAAGGGGGGATCTGTCATTCTGGCATGATTTCTGGTGTGACAAGCCGATGGAAACCACATACATAGGTTCAAGGAAACCGACACGGTCACAAAGGTGAAGGATCTTTGGCTTGATAGGGGCAATTGGGATTGGATCAAACTCCAGGATATGATCAATGTGCAAGGTTTGGAGATGATCGCGAATAGCATGGGACTTGAGGAGAACAAAGATGATTACCTGGTGTGCAGCTTGAATCTGATGGGCAATTTTTTGTTGAAATCAGCCAAGAGGCTTCTACGAAGATAGAAGATGAGGACATCCCTCCCAAAGCGAGTGCAACCCTTTGGCGAGCGATCAATCACACCCTACCCAGTGATGATAACATCAAAAGATGTTTGATCCCCCTGATCTCTCACTGTGAGTGTTGCTCTATGCCATCACAGGAAGAGGTGAACCACTTGTTTGTCTCCAGTGAGATGGGTGATTTCTTATGGAGGAAAGTCGATGATCTGGCGGAGGTGGATTTGGGTGATAGGTGAAGTGGCAAGTTGATTCAGAGGTTGAAGCTCTTCTGGGGAAATTCGGTGAGAAGTCATTCCATGGTTGGGTGTGCGGTGTGATACCGACCGTTATTCCATGGATTATCTGGAAGATGAGGTGTAGAGCTAGATATGATGGGAAGAAGGTCAACCGAGATGAGGCATGGATAGAGACGATGAAGATCGTGGGGCAATAAAGTAGTGCGAAGATGTTCAAGATTGATAGGATAGACATGGTATGTCAAGACAATATTGGAGACAACATCGTGAAACCAAGAAGGAAGATTCGTCAGCTGTGATTCTTCAAATGGCACCCACCGGACCTGCACAACTTGAAGGCCAATTTGGCATTTGGTATGGAACGAAATAGGGGAGAAGAGAAATTTGGGTGTATGGCAAGTGTGATTAGGAACCATCAGGACAAGATGGTATCCATGCATAGAGATTACATCAAGCTCGACATGCAGTATGAACTGGGGATTAAGGCCATGGCTATCTAGATGAAGTTCATTCAGGATTGGAATGTTTGTGTGACCTATGTAGAGATCAATAACACGAAGCTAGCTGATCAAATCTGGGGGAGCAAGAGAGTACCTTGACATATAGTGTCGATACATGAATTAATGATGAAGGAAGTAGAAGAGAAAGTGATGATAGGGATTTTGATCCCAAGAGAAGGAAATGGGACAACACATATTTTGGGTAATGAGGGAAGTCTACAAGAGGACCTCTGGATATCACACGAACCTTGTACCTTGCCAGCAAGGGTTCATAGATTGAAGATGATGGAGCGTAAGGGAATACCTTACTTATGGCATAGATGGATACACACTTAGATATATCTTACACACACCTTTTTGTTGTTTTTTTGGATGGGTTCTTGATATATGGTTTTCTACTCAGTTAACAGGAAAACCAGATGTAATTATTTTCGTTAGCCCACTAGACGAGTGTGGGATGAATGAAAACAAATTTTGGCTTCCCTAAAAAAATTCCTTCTTTCCTTCATTTATTTTTCTTTTCCTTTTCCTCCTACCTTATTCTTGGATGGAACCGTGCTATTCCATGGTAAAGGTTTCTATAAAGCTCAATAAATTATTTTTCGTGCTGCCCCCACCTTGGGTTTACTCCCTTTCTTGGAAGGGAAGCTTACTTGGCCGAATTCGGACCTAAAGCTAGGGTTCTTCACATTCTTTTCTCGAGTTTTATTTCTTGTTGAACTCTAATCTTTCTCCTAGTGGTGATTTTTATAATCCTCTTCACTTTTATTGCTTACTACGAGCTTGATTACTCATGTTCTTGCTCTAAAATGAAGATCTATGCATATAAAAGCTATTCTTTCCTAGGATTTCAATTTTTGTGGTGTTCCTTGATTATTTTCCAGTTATATCTGAACCTAAAATTATGTGCACGACCTTCCTGTAGTAGAGGAAGACTTTGTTTATGATTATATACCATGCGGTGGTGCTAAGTACCTATCAAACGATGGCTTATACTTAGTGTTTTTAGGCTGATTTTTTTATTTTATACATGAACCGATGGATGACCTTATATTAGAACTGATAAAGATGCCTTTGTGGCAACTAACAGTGATGACAAATGGTGTCAAACGAATGGTCATACCTTAGGTCAGTTCTAGACTCTTTTGGAAGCTCAATGATCAATGGTTTAGTGCCCTAAAGATGGCATGAGTTAATAGCAATTTTTAGTTCAACATCAGATGGTGTTCAATGATGGTAGTATTGACCCCATCATCCGATGGTGACATAATGTGTCACAACTTATGGTAAGTATGGTTATCACACGATGGTGTAACTAGGTATCATGAGTTGCTTCAATTGATCCCTAAACCGATGGTTTCTTTGGTTATATGATCCAAGGGGGTTAAACCTACATATCAACTGATGGTTTTGAAATGTTTTTTTTTTGATAAAATGGTTTTGAAATGTTAAACCTGATACAATGATTGTGAATGGATGTTTCAACATCCAATAGTTTAGAATTAAGTCTATAGCATGATATTTTGGTTCTAATAATGTGAATTCGATGGTTTCTTACATGTGATCAACCCAAGGAGCTTGTTTGTTGACAATTGATGGCATGTTTTAAATATATAACTGATGGTGGGTTTTATTCCCACACTTGATGGTACCCTTTTTGTTAATAAACAAGGGATGTCTAGAGTTATATGGTGTTTATTTCCATGTCACAACTCGATGTCTTTATAGGTGGTTTGTTCTAGGTGTTTACTTATGTGAACAACCAATGGCTTACCTGCTCAACAACCTAATGGTTCTACATTGATGATTGTGGTGAGATTATAGTTTAAATGATGTTGAAACCAATGGAGGTTTTCCTTATTTACATAATCTTACCTTTGCCCTCATAAGAATATAACTGATATCACCATTATGAGTTAATGGGTAACCCTAATGAAGTATAGCTTTTTACACCTAACCCTAATGTAACCAAGTGATGGTGATTGATTATGAACAACCCCCTTGAATGATTAATAATATCATGGAGTGCTCTCTTATTGTTGTTGAAACCCTAAGTATGTTATAATCTAATGGTTATACCTTGAGTTATGCATGAATCCATACTCGAGGGTGTTATGGAATGTGATAGTGATGATTTATCTTATACATCCATGACCCAATGGGGACACCATGAGTTAGGATATATGTATGAATGGTAAACTATAACTTTAGTGTAACCTATCTTATTGAATCATCCCTAGTGAAAATAGATGAGAATGGTTAATCATGCTTAGCTTCTTAGTATGATATGATGAAGGAATATTCTTTCTAATTTTTGTTGAAATCCTAATATGTTACAAATGATTATTATAGTATCATAATTGATGCTTTCTTACAAACATGTGCACTATAAGTATAATGGTGATAAAGCATATCTAGCCTTCTTGTTAATTGATATAATTGAAGGAATACTTAAATGCTAAAATAACCCTACAATGTTATCATGTGATCCTTTTTTAGCTCCTTGATGCAATATTATGCTAAGCTTATGTATCACATATATGGTGATGTTTGTTTATCCTTGTTATAAGGCATGGATAGACGATGATGAACTTGTAGGGAATGATGTGTTGGTCTTAATAACCTTTAGGCATGGTTGGACCCTGAAAGAGGTGTAATCCTCTTCATGATGTAACAAGGGTTGGAACCTTGGAATAATGTAATGAGGATTTGTATCATGTGGTAGTGATGTCTTCACAAGTATGACCACATGAATGGCAAGTGAATAGTACCTAATGATGTTGAGAGGAGGAATTATGTTTCACACATTTTATATGTTCTAAGGTTGTTATATAGAGATGTTTGTTAGAAATGAATTATGGTTTGTATGTCCACTTGTTTGATGCATCTTAATTCATCCAATTGGCAATAAGTGATAACATATCATTTTATGCACTTTTGCATATGATCTATGCTTCTCCTAGCATATCTTTTATAGTTTTTTCTACTTATTTATGTGCCTTATGTCAAAAATCTCAATTACATACATCTTTCACCTTTGCAGGGTCATGCCAAGACCTGGTCGTGGTCAACACCGTGACCGCGATTGTATAGTCCACTAAGGACCATACCACGGTCGATGCCTCTACCACTATCTCTTCACACCGCAACCATCCACCAGTGCAATGCACCGCGATCGAGGACCCCCCTTGACTGTGGTACACAGCCAGCCTCAACCGTGGCACATAGCCAAGCCTCGACAGAGGCCATACCGCGACCATGACCCAGATGGTTAAGTCAGTGGACAACACCTATGAATAGACCACCCACCTCGACTTGTCAATTCATCTGATCATCAAGGACCATGAAGTGCTGCCAAACTCTAGAGTCACTTACATCCATGCTATCAATCTTGGATCTCTGAAGACAAAAGTCAGAGGAGAGAGAATATTGATTGCCCCCTTCTTCAAAAGAAGGATCCGAATCCGCTTTGCCCACTCCAGATCTAGATCTGAAGAAGTATAGTGGTGTATTGCCATCTTCTCTCTCTATCTAGATCTATCATCTTCATCACATTTTACTTCCCCTCTTCGTGGTATTTGATGTATCTATCATTTTGTAATGTTGTTATGATGTCTGTCAACATGTGTGGCAAAACATATAACTTGGGTTGGGAGTAGCCACTAAGACTCTCCCAACATGTACATTCTTTCCCCCCTTTGAATATATATATATATATATATATATATATATATATATATATATATATATATATATGCTCTTATCAAAATTATCTCCATATGCTTGTTCTTAATGCTTCACTTGTATGCTTAGCTACCATCTTGTAATGTTTGATTGTTGGTACCTAAAAAGATTAGTACCATCCTTATCTAGTGTTATGAAGTGGTATGAATGCATGAAAGTGTTGCAATGCTAAGGCTAATGGTCATATGGTTGGTTTTCTGGTTGTTGGGTCGTTATCTCAAAAGAGAGGCTACCTTAGAGCCTAGATATATCCTTATCTCAAGAGAGGAGGGAATAGACTTTTTGAGGACTACTTGAAATCTTAATAGGAGTATAAGAAGGGGTGTGAGTTTTGCATTTTGGTGGGAGATCTTAGTAGGTGAAACCCGATCCAAGTTTCCTTCTATATCTTTGTTTCTTACTACTTGTTAACATTTTTCTCTTGTTTTTATTTTATTTCTTTTAACTTTCTTTGTTTTGGCTGGAGGACCATCGTTCCTCAGGGAACACCCTTTTTAACCCACCTATTCATTTGGAGTGAAAGAGTGTGAGACTTTGCGTACTTAACACTTGTCAACCTCGTCCCTATGGTTTGACCCGAAATACTACATCGGACCCCGTATAATAGTTGTGGGGGCTTGAGTGTCTGGTTATAATCTTAAAATTCCGACTACTCTGGATCTGGTCCATTTTGGACGTGTGATTTAGGTCGGTCAACTTCTTGGCGCCATTATCGGGGACAAAGCAAAATGGTACTACTAATAACATGAGTCCACTCACAATACTCCCGTGCCTCAAGCTTAGCAATAAGCTTGACTGCACAAAAAGTTTAAATCTACTACCCTACAATTACGTAGAATATTTCATTTTAACACGTCCAATTTCCTAACTTGACTATACAGTCTATTTAGGGAACCCGGAGGGAAGCATATTTGTTCAATTTTTACCTCAACTTCAAGTCACCATGCCCCCTCGTGTGGACGGCAGTCTTACTGGGGACGATCAAAATGCAAGAGTTCAACAAGAACAACCTCCACATGAGACAGATGAAGAGAGAGATGACCGTCACTCAGATGGTCGTCACTGTGAGGAAGAACAATGCGATGAAGAACAACATCACAATCGCCATAGAAGGCATCATAGAAATCACCGCGAGAATGAATGTGAAAATGAACATGAACGTGATGACCGGAATAGTGAGAGTGAAGATGATGAGGAAGGAAAAACTCTTAAAGAGTTGGCTGCAACTAGAGCCAACGAGTCCAGATGCCCAATTATCATCCCGCACTTCAATGCAGCTAATTTTAAGTTGAAATCACCTGTAATCTTGATGATCTAGAACAAGTCCTTTCGTGGAGCTTCAAGGAGCAAAAATCCATACCATCATCTTAATGCCTTCAAAAATATTTGTGATACCATCAAGATGAGGGAAGTTCCCCAAGAAGTGATATGTTGCAAAGGATTCAATTTCTCCCTTTAAGATAAATCTCTATCCTAGTACCTCAACTTGCCCCCACCAGCCCATAGATGGATGGAGACCCCTTGCAGATGCTTTTGTCACTCAATTTTATCCCACTGAAAGAACTATCTGTAATATGTAAAAGATCACTTCTTTCATGCAAAAACCAGAAGAAAATCATCATGAGTCATGGGAACGCTTTCAAGAATACTAGAGAGATTTCCCCCACCATAACTACCATAAGGGATTCATGGTGACCACTTTTTATAATGGGCTAACACCCACTGAAAGAACTTCACTGAATGCAGCCGCCGAAAGCGACTTTCTTGGTAAGAAATGGAGCAGAAAATGAAGATAAGTGATAACATGGTTGTACTATAAGCAGGCATGGATTATGAAAGAAACAATAGAGGATCAGCCAAGAAGGTAGGATCTGAAGGACTGTCAATCGAAGCTAAAGCTTGGGAAACTATTACATCTTAGATTTAGAAAATTGCTACCGAAGTCAAACAATTAAAAGATACTGGGGGCAAAGGCAAGAAACACATAGAAAAATTCATAAAATGTGTTACATGCGGAGAAGTAGGGAATGAAGTTGACAACTGTATCTATAGACAGCCTGAAGAGAGTAAAGAAAGTGAAAGCAAAGAAGAAACAGAGAATGTATCTTATGCCAATTTCAAACGACCAGAGGTTTAACTACGACAATAAATAAGATGCTAAAAACACTCATCAACTGAGTAATTCATCTAAAATGCCTCCACGATTTGAGAATAAAGGAGGACGAACTCAATATACTAGAACTACTAGTTACCATATGAACAAAAATAGCTACCAGAGTCAAAATAAAAATGTGAGTTGACAAGCTCAAGGACAAGGCCAAGGGTCAAGCCAAGCCAAAGATAGCAACCAAACTGACATGATTGCTTAATTGTTTGACTTCACAAAAAGGAAATATTCAGTAAATGACCAATGTGCTCAAAGTTCTATCACCAATTCAAGAGTGTTAATTACAATGCAAACTCATATGGTAGACATGCAAACCCATCAAAGGCAGATTGATCAACAACTTTCACAACTAGCTGAACTCATGAGAAACCCTTCAGGGAAAATACCATCAAATATAGAGACTGTAAAAATGGCCACTCTCTGATCAAGGTGAATGTTAGAAGATCCTAGAACTAACAACACTAAAGAAGGAGAAAGATGTGGTGAGCAATAATATGAAAAAGAGATTGCAATGGAAGAGTCTAAGGGACAAGGATCAACTATAGACGTTAGAGAAGAAGGGAATGGTGAAAAGAAGAAGGATGAAGAGGCCAAGAACTTGAATCCTATAGGATAAGTCCTTTCAAAGAGAAATCCCTATGCCCCACGGGTTACCTTTCCCTACAAACTGATCAAGGCACATTTAAAGAAGAGGCACAAAAAGTTTATGGAAGCAGTAAAGAAACTACACTTGGATGTCCCATTTCTCGATTCAATTGATGAAATGCTGACATATGCAAAATTCTTTAAGGACTTAATCACAAGGAGAGGGAGAGGAGACCATATCAAAATTGTGCAATTGGTGAAAATGTCAAGCACCTTTGTTCAAGATGAGTTACCAACCAAGAAGAGGGATCTTGAGGCATTCAACATACCCTTCTATGTCGGAGTCAATGTGGAAGAAAGGGATTATCCAATTTGGGATCGAGCATTAGTCTTATGCCTTTGACTCTAGCACAAAGGATCAGGTTGATGGACATGATGAAGATGGACATGAGAATCAAATTAGCTGATCACACCTTTACAAGACCTATAGGAATAGTCGAGGATGTTCCAATACGGGTCGAGCAATTCTTCATATCATGTGACATAGTAGTGACAGACACAGTCGAGGACTCTAAGTGTCCAATGATATTTGGGAGACCTTTCCTTGCATCTGGAAGGGCTCTAATAGATGTAGCAGAAGGAATCATTACCTTGCGCGTAGGGTATGATCACATCAAATTCTGAGTACAAGATGCCATGAGGGGACTATCACTCTCTGAGTAGATACAATAAATATTGTGAAGAGGTGCAAGCGGACAAGGCAGTTGTAGATCCCCTTATGCGAGCCTTGAATAATCAAGACCCTAAAGTGGAAGACCCAGAGGTCATAGAGATCTTAGATTACTTGAATCAACCTAAAGAAGAATTTAGTGATGATGAAGAGACAGTCAAGACCATAAAGTATGCCTCACTTGAGCAAACGCCTGAAGAAAAGAGAGCATTGAAACCAAAGCCAGAGTTGAAACCACTTTCAAAGGAACTGAAATATGAATTCCTAGACAAAGAAGAGAGGAATCACGTGATCGTTAATGCCTACTTGATAGATGATCAACTAGAAAGGCTTCTAAAGGAGGTCAGATTGCATAGAAAGGCTATAGCGTATTTTGTAGAAGACATCAGAGGCCTCAACCATGCCTTATGCATGCACAAAATACATCTCAAAGAAGTAGATAAACCTTTAGCTCAACCGTAGAGGAAGTTGAATCAAATGCTAACGGAAGTCGCAAAAAAGGAAGTTATTAAGATGTGGGATGCTAGAATCATTTACCCAATAAGTGACAGTAACTGGGTAAGCCCTATCCATGTGGTGCCTAAGAAGCGTGGAATAAAATTAATAAGAGGAGAGGACGGAGATGAAGTGGAAACAAGGATGATAAGAGGTTGATGTATGTGCATTGACTATCACAAGTTGAATGCTGCTACCAAAAAGGATCATTTCCCTCTGTCATTTATAGATCAAGTTCTAGAAAGATTAGCTCACCATGATTACTTCTACTTTTTGGATAGATATTTGGGATTCTATCAAGTACCGATCCAACCCGATGATTAGGAAAAGACAACCTTCACATGCATCTATGGGGTGTACGCTTTCATAAGAATGCTCTTTAGGTTCTGTAATGCACTAGCAACTTTCCAACGTTGCATGATATCTATGTTTTCGAACTTCTTAGAAGACATAGTAGAGGTTTTCATGGATGACTTCTCTGTTTATGGAAGGGATTTTGAGGCATGTCTAAGGAACCTATCTTTGGTTCTACAACACTGTGAAGAAAAACACCTTGTCCTAAACTAGGGAAAATGTCATTTTATGGTCCAGGATGGTATCATCTTAGGGCATAAAATTTCTAAGAAAGTAATTGAAGTGGACCTAAGCAAGATCAAAGCCATATCCAAGCTTCCTCCACCCAAATCTGTTATAGGAGTAAGGAGTTTCTTAGGGCATACGGGATATTATAGATGGTTTATAAAAGACATATCAAAGATTGCTAATCCCCTTTCAAATCTTCTGATTAAAGATGTTGAATTTGAGTTCACTAGTGAATGCTTAGGCGCCTTCCAGACCCTCAAGAGGGCGTTAACAACAACACCAATTCTACAAGCTCTAGATTGGGGGCTACATTTTAAAATAATGTGCGATGCCAGTGATTTCGCCATCAGGGTAGTCCTTGGATAGAAGAAGGATAAGAGACACCATGTGAATTGCTACACAAGCCGAACATTAGACAAAGCCCAAGTAAACTATACCACCATTGAAAAAGAAATGCTAACTATCATGTTTGCTTTTGATAAGTTCAGATCATATTTGGTAGGATCAAAAGTAAAAGTGTACACTGATCATAGAGCTATAAAATATCTCATGTAGAAGAAGGACATAAAGCTGAGGCTTTTGTGATGGGCCTTATTACTGCAAGAGCTAGACCATGAGATCATTGATAAAAATGGAAAAGAAAATGTGGTTGCAGACCACCTGTCAAGGATAGTTTTTGATGAAGAAAATCAATTTCCAGTAAAATACAACTATGTTGATGAAGCTCTTTTAATGGCCCAATCCGATGAGAAGAGTCTGCCTTGATTCGCAGACATTTGCAATTATCTAGCTTGTGGGAAACTTCCATTGGAGATCACTTATAATCAGAAGAAGAAACTATTCTCCTAGATAAAAAAACTACTATTGGGGTGATCCACTGTTGTTCAAAAGATGCTTGGACAACTTATATCGCTGATACATATTGGAAGAAGAAGTACCCCTAATCCTCAAAGAATGCCATTCCTCACCTTACGGGGGCCACCACGGGTGAGAAAGAATAAATGCAAAGGTCCTACAATTAGGATTTCATTGCCCCACCCTTTTTAAGGATGTTGCACCATTTGTCAAGACCTGCCAGGAGTGTCAACTTACAGGAAACATCAGCTAATGCAATGAGATGTCGATGGCTGATTGAGTGGAAGTCAAAAAATTTTATGTATGGGGATTGATTATATGGGACCTTTTCCATCATGAAAAGGGAACCAATCTATACTTGTTTCTGTAGACTACATCTCCAAATGGGTAGAGGTTGTTGCAACCCAAACATGTGACTCCAAGGCAGTAATCAAGTTGTTTGAGAAAACTATCTTTCCACATTTTAGAGTACCACACACAGTTATAAGTGACGGAGGGTCGCACTTTGGTGAAAAGCAATTCAAAGCTCTATTAAGGAAGTATGGGGTAAAACACAAGGTTGCAATGCCATATCATCCCCCAAACATTAGGTCAGGTCGAGGTGTCTAACAGGTAGATCAAACAAATCCTAGAGAAGACTGTAAGTCATACAAGGAATGATTGGTCTATGAAACTCGACGATGCACTATGGGCTTACCGCACATCATATAAGACACCTATAGGCACGACACCCTATAGGTTGATTTATGGGAAGTCTTGTCATATGCATGTCAAATTAGAGAACAAGGCCCTATGGGCTATCAAATTTCTAAACATGGATCTTCATAAAGCTGGGCTGAAAAGATTTCTCCAACTTTAGGAACTCGAAGAGTTGAGACTGCACGCTTATGAGAATGTGAGGATCTATAAGCAAAGGACTAAGGTATGGCATGACTCCCATCTGAAGAGAAAGGATGTTCATGAAGGAGACAAAGTTCTTTTATTTAATTCAAGTATCAGGTTGTTCCCAGGAAGCTGAAGACAAGATGGTCTGACCCCTTTTCAGTCATAAAAATATACTTGTCAGGGATGATGGAAATAACTGGAGACAAGACAGGTACTTCAAGGTGAATGGGCAGAGGGTAAAAAGATATTATGAAGACCAAGCCTTTGTGAGAAGGACCGAGCTGAGTTTAGGGGAACCCAATCCTCTAGTAGAGGGAATGAATGAGGAAGTGTCAGCTTCAGCTGAAGAAGGATGAAGCTAGAATGAGAGAGAGTCAACCTAAAAGACTTTAAACTAGCACTTCTTGGGAGGCATCCCAAGCCTTTGGTTCTTTCTTTGTTTTACAAATCATGATTTCCTTTGTCTCATGTTTTAGTCTATGAGTCATGTACCTCTCTCCTTCTAAGTATTTTGGGTTTTTACATCTAGAAATAGTATAAATGTAGTATGTAAATTACTTTCTTTTCACAAAAAGTTTCAATGAAAATTTGGTGTTTTGGTTTTAGTTAGTCATTTCCAACATCTTAGTTTAGTGTACACCACGGTCACAACACTGACTACGTTCACAACGTCTGCCACGGTCGAGGCACTAGCTTGACACACCTTGGGATCACGGTTGTAGAAAGATCGAAAACCAAATTCGACCTCGGTCGAGGTGGTATACCCGACCGCAGTCGCAGATACTCTCGAGTATATAAGCAAAACCCTTTTCACTATAGGGTTTTTCTTTCTCTCCTTGATATTCAACTCCCAAATGTTAGAAGAAGTTTAACTGAAGAGTTGCGAGAGACGATCATCGAAAAGATGATCAAACAGTAAAGAATGTTCACTGCGAACCCACCTCCACCGATGTTGTGCTCTTGCCACATTAGCACCACCTTTTTCGCAGCCTCCTTGCCGGCATTTTGAATCCCTAACCACACCGAGGTACTGACGGCACGTTCCGTTCCCTCTTGATCACCATCACCTCAATTTCTTTCCTTTTTAAGGATTCTTCACCTATCTTGAGTATACAAACCTAGGTTTTTCTTTTTCTATGACATGTTAACCACAAAAATTTACCATGTTCATTCTTCACTCCTTTGTTGGAGCTTCGTTGATGATTTCCCCTTATTCTCAGCTTCTTTAGTCTTGTCAACCTACAATGGAAACCTTGTGTGGCGCTCTTCTTGCGCGCTTCTGGCAGTATCACTGTTAGATGATTAGGGTTAGGGAAGGGATACCCATCGCAACCTACACAGTCATGGTCGAGTAGCTACCCTTCCAACTGTGGTCGCCGCACCATGTGTTTTTTGGCCGTGATCATGGTCCTCCTTTGTAATAATTTCTCTTGAATCAGGTCTAAAATGACCGCGGTCACGGTGTTCACTTGCCACGGTCGTGACATTCCTTTAATTACATTATTCACTAGTCGTGGTCACTGCATCATCCTTGATCGCGGTATTGCCTTCAATATATGTTGCACTCGTAGCCCTCATATAAAAAAATTTGAATTAAGTGCTAATGAAATAAAAAAATATAAAATACAATCTTGCTAAAAAAATCTTAATGTTGAAACTTTCATAATGTTGACTTTGACTGAGGACACTCTAATGAAGAAAATAACTTCATTGAGGGGTGCAGAGGAGAACTTGAAGAAGATAACAAAGGCACTGAAAAACAACCCAAAACTCTCACCAACTAGGAAGCCTCAGTTGGAGCTGATGAAGAAGAAATACAAGTACAACCTGACCCACAAGATGCTAGAGGAGTCTAAGGAGTCTCAAGAAATGTCATGAACAGAGACTTATGAGTACCAACCTTCTGAAGATGAGTTAAAGAAGCTAGAGAAATGGAAATCTAAGACCAAGAATGCAAAGAGCAGCAAGAGGAGAAAGTTAACTATCGTGGAGAAGTCAAAGGGGTAAGAAAAAGAAGTAGCCCCTAAAGAGGTCAATGAGGAAGAACAGAAGGCCCTCCACCAGCGAGGCCAACATACATACCAAGGGATCAAGCACACCAGTCAAAGTTTGACTGGGTACTACAAACCAAAGGGTTCAAGCCGATGCAATATCTGGATGTCGAGGACTTCAAGAAGATGGGGATCTATGACAGGGTGATCAACTTCTTGGAAGGTGCAAATATGTGCACCATGTCTACCTTAGAAGCTCCCTCCCTAACTCAATTGATGACGGAGTTCATGTCATTATTAGAAAGGCTCCCCATCAGTGATGGCAAATGCAAGAAGGGCAGTGGAAACTTCAAAGTAGACGTAAGAATAGGAGGGAAGTCTCATATGATTACTGAAGCCATGCTAAATATGATATTCACCAGAATAACTGAAGAAGCACAAGACTACTCAGTCGTTCTAGACTAAAAAGATGCCATCAGATACCGCAGTCACAGGATGTGGGAGAAGCTGACTGGAGAACATGAGAATAACTCAAAGAACTCAAAGGTGACTCTCATCACCTCCTGCTTCATCTGAGTGATGCAGAAAATAACAACCAACACAGTCTTCATGAGATCAGAAATTGGAGGAGTAACTAAAGGGGACCTATTTCTAATATGGTCCATACTCAACAAGAAACCAGTAAACATTGGAAGACAACTAATAGAAAGGCTATCAGTCGTAGTGGGAGGGGACACTACTACAGAGCCTACCTTTAGTGTCGGTTTCTAAGCGACACCTATGTGGGTGACACTAAAAGCTCACCCATTACGCGTCGGTTCCAAAACCAATGCCCAAACTCTTCGCGTGCCATCATGGGACTATAGGCGTCGGTTATTAGCTAAGAAATCGACGCCCAAACCCTCCGCGCCACAGAAAGGGCACCATCTTGGGCACTATCAGTGTCGGTTATAAGTAAGAAACTGACGCCATATATCTTCGCGCCACAGGAAATAGACACCGGTTATTTATATAAAACCGACACTATAACTTTGTGTGTCGGTTTTATACAAATAACCAACGCCTATTGTTTTATTTTTTTTTGTCAGTCTACAGACCAGATGTGGCTGGTCGCAGGATGAGAAACCTACAGTTCAGTTATGAACTGCAGGTTTTACGACATCCATTAATATCAGCCAACAACAGGCCATAAACCTGCAAAATTAACAACAAAAATATATATTCATTTAGCAATGCAACCTGTAGTTCCATTTTATTTTCACACATTTAGAAACATTCATGTAGCTAGCAATCTGTAGTTCCATTCATTCACATTCACACATGTAGAAACATTCATATAGCAACCAACACTTTCATTCATTTTCACTCAGACACGTAGAAACATCCAGACATGTAGAAACATTCACACATATATTATAATTCAGAAATTCATTTACAAAATATCATTGTTTAGTCATTATTCACTATGAGCATCTCAATTATATTTTAAAACCCCCACTATTTGTGTGGTTGTTACCCATTCTTCTCTTACTTCATTTAATTCTCCCATCGTATAGGGAGCATGTACATCTGGTAAGTCCTCTCCTGTAATGGGGTTAGCTTTAAACACCTGTAAAGAGAATGATGTATATATATAATTAATGAGCTATAAATAAGATTGATATATTTCGATCATATTATCTAATGAGACTATATAATACCTGAGCAATACACTCGATATCCAGTGCGGCATGTTTGATAATCATGTGCATATATCGCATGACATAATATCCACATGCCCATCCATTGTATTGTGTAGCACACTATAAATTCAAACATACAAAATATTAAAAAATACAACTAATTAAGCATTGTTCACATAAATAATATATACATATATTGCAGTCGGGAACTTACTTTCACGTTCTTCCAAATTATTGGCTGGTTCTTTTTCGTGGGGACCTTTCCTCCAACCTTTTTGAACTCATTAAAACCCCTACATGTTAATGTAACACAGAACATTGCAATTAAATAGTAATGTAATAACATATGTTAACAGATATGAAAATGAAATATTTCTCACCGGAATAATGCCATTTTCATTATGTGTCCAAATCTTGTATTCAATTTACTCCCCTTAGGATCTAGATAATAGACAGTGAACGTCTCGGGGACAATAACCAATAACTCCCAATGCTTACCACTAGAGGTAAAAAAGTTAAAAATTAATAACTCAAAATCCACAATAAAAATGTAATTTTCTTAAGTCTAAATTATAATAAGCAAAGTAAACTTACTCTACATTGAATGGAGCCATTATCACCGTCTTCTTATTTACAGCAAAATTTGTAAAAGCCTCACAGAAATATTGTTGAACTGACGTAGAGTCTTTAGCTACTAGATTAATCAAAGATGGAATCAAAAACCCTACATGTTCGAATCCAAAATCTGCACATATCTTGTCTAAGTAGCTGCAAAATATGTATTAATTACACATGCATTAATAAATAAGAAACCAGATCACCAGATCATACACAAGGTATATGGATGTATAAATAAGATCTCACCTTATCCATAGCTCTATCACAGATGTATTTAGCCAATCATTTCCAAACAACTCCAAAATATCTTGTATAAATAGTTTGGTTTCGTATGACTGACCTGTAGAATCTGAATCGGAAGAAACAGTTATAGGGTAGTTTATATCATGTTTGCCTAACCATATTGCCATACCCCTACAGTTAGGACCTAATGGGATAGGTAGGTCCTGTGGAACCCAACTAGGTAATGTAGGAGGTGGAAGTGGAGGCCTAGATGCTGTGGGTGTCTTCTTTTTAACCTGTATATATATATATATATATATATATATATATATATATATATATATATATATATATATATATATATATATATATATATATATATCTATATATATATATATATATATATAGATCAACTGACATCATATACACACACTAACAATTTAACATAATGTAAATTTATCATACAGTTTCAGTAAAGAGGACATCTGCTTTTTGCCACAATATCACTCCGCCTTCTGCCTCACCAAGCGTTTCACAATCTGGGTGGGCATATGGCAATGGAAGATCCGCCCATCCTTGCAATACATGTACCGGGCTCACACGAAGCCAACCAGTTGGTAATGGAGACCCGTGAAACTGTTCCCCGGGTAGGGATGGGTAAGCCGACACCTCTGCAATGACATATTCATTACTTTTTAGACGACATCGCTTCAACCCCTACAAATATTTGTGTAAATAATGTTATATACATATATACATATCGTCTTTTTTTGAAACGACTACAATTTCATATATACATATCATCTTGAATTAAAAAACTAGTTACTATGTCATAAAAATACTTACAACGGATGTGCTAGGTGGTGGTTCTACAGGATTACTCCCAACCTCTGCAGTAGGAGTAGGAGTAGAGCCTGTAGTAGGTATTGTCTGGTAAGTGGCAGTCTGAGATGCCTGCCACTTTTTCATTGCTTCTTCGAGTTTCCTATCAAATAGCTTATCTACCTATACATGGATAAAAGAAACGTCAAATTCTAATTATTGAATTCTCTTTTACATTAACATTATAAAGAAAGAATATGTTACCTCATCTTGTGAAAGTCCCGCTTTTGGGACATGTTTGCACTGGGATGGCCCAAAATAAGCTTTGATGCCCACACCAGCGCCTGCAGCCCTAACACGTCCAGGATGCTCTGGGTTACCCAGAGCAACTGTCAATTCATCCCTTGTTCCCTCAGGGATGAACTTGCCTTGTTTCCTCAGCTCGTGCAGCTCCCGCTAATCGCCAAAACAAAAATTTGTAATTAAGTAAACAACACAAATAATCAATATTCGAATGATTGCTGTAAGAGTTGTATTTTACCCTTTTTGCAGCCGCCTCAGCAGTTGCGGCCTTCGTTATTTCTCCCTTCTTATTTTTCCTCCCAGCTATCCAGACATCATGGCGAGGCAGAGGTGTGCTACCTATGGTAGAGGACTCCTGAGTATCAGCAGACTGAGCAGTAGCCTCAGACTGTAGTCTTTGGCGAACGCCTGCATATCCTCTTGGACCCATTGTGTGGTCGTGCACATTCAATGCATGCCTTGATCTTTGTGCCTCACTGAGGGCCTAGTTAGTATGCACATTAATGATTTGGTTAGTAACACTAAATGTTAATCTTGAATAGGTGAATATAACATATATTAATAATGAGATTGAGACTGACACCTAATACCTTGAATTCATCAGTTTGTCTTAAAGCGACAAACACATCCCATTCTTCTTTGTCCAGGAAGTTCCACTGTTTAGTGGCTGTCTTCTTCCTCTTGTCAGCTTCCTTTATGTATTCTCGGGTGAGATTTGTCCTATAGTTCCTTAGGACTCTCCCACAACATTGCATCACACATTTACGATGTAGTTTTTCATCCAATTCAAATATACTCTGCAAAATAGAATTGCTATTAACTAGTATCCAAAAATTTAGTAATCTACAAAATAGAATTGCAAATTAATAATAACTCACGCATAAATCCCTCCATATTAAGTCTTTCTTCTCCATAGAAATGTTATGCCAAGAATCTAAGCGACAACCGCAATGGCTACGAGTAACAAACCCAAGATATGAAACAAATGAATTGCGATTCACACCACATGCATTTCCTGCATTATCAAAATCCACAACAAGTTTGGGTCCATTGCCCTTTTGTGCAATTAACTTCTTCATCATAGTGATGCCCCTTCTCTTGTCAACTTTTTGGTGCTGCTGATCAAGTGCATCAAGTGCTTCAGGTGGTACCTGTGCATCATCAACCTAAAATTTGACAAAATAAACACATTTACAAGATATAACTATAAATGGACATATAGATATAAATATATGATATTTTTTAAAACTTACATTGTGAGGTGGCGCATTGATGTGCTCACCCTCAAGGTAATCATCAGCACGGTCATCAGGAGAATGGTCATCCATCTGCAAATTCACATTCAAATTGTAAAGTTCACATTGTAAAGTAATTCAAATTGTAAAGCTCACATTGTAAAGTTCACATTCACATTGTAAAGTAATTCACATTATAAATTAAGCTCAAATTTTAAGTGATGGTTTGATACTCAGTTTTGAACAACATATTAAATTTTTAGTATTTTTGTAATTCAAATTGTAAAGTTCACATATTCAGAAAAATAAAAACGTATAAAACAAAACATACCTCTAATATTGTGATTTTTTATCAATTAACAATCCTTCATTGTGATCTCCGCACACATACAAGTCATCATTAGCTTCAATATTTGTTGGTGTTGGCAACCCAACTGAGAATGGACTGGATTCATCATACTTATCATAGTATTGTTCTTCATCTATAGGATCTTCAATGAACTGTCTTTTACCATGAAGAACAACCGACCATTTATCATTTGCAGGATCATCGATATAAAATACTTGTTTCGCCTGTGATGCCAATATGAATGGTTCAGCCTTCTCACCAATCTTTTCAAAGTTCACTAAAGTGAAACCCAATTCATCCACTATAACTCCTTTGGTGTTATCAACCCAATTACATTTGAAGAGCGGAATTCTGAAATCTATGTAGTCAAATTCCCATGTCTTCAATGACACCGTAATATGACATTTTAGCTTCACGTGGACTCTTGTCCTTTGCACTTGCAAAAAACATAGTTGATGCTTGAAGGGTGACCCCACTGTTTTGGATGACACTCTTATCATCTTGGCGCTTTGTGTAATATGTGAATCCATTAATGTCATACCCTTCATAAGACATAACTGTCAACTTTGGTTTAAAGACGAGGCATTTGATAGTTTCAGTAATATCATCTGGTGTTTGAGATAGTTGATGTAAGACTTTATCTTCAAACCACTTAATAAAAGTCTTGTTATGCTCTCTAGCAAGCCACATTGTATTGGCTCGAGGATATTGTCTTTTGATGAAATTGGTATGTTCCTCGATATAAACGTACACTTCATCCATGTTGTGTAAAATATACAAATGACCTTGTTCCAACTTCTCACGGCTGATTACTTTCACACGTGATCCCAAAATTCCCTTGCCAAATAGTTCATCAATATTCTTGTCATTATCATGAGTGTCATTATCACTGAGAAAGTCATTGCAGAAATCCATAACCTCTCTCGCCACATAACCTTCAATAATACTCCCTTTAGGCCGATAACGGTTTTGAACATCACCTTTAAAAATGCTCATGTATCGTTCAAAGGGATACATCCAATGCAAGAAAACTGTTCCCAATATTTTCACTTCCCTAGTCAAGTGGACAACAAGATGTACCATGATATCAAAGAACGAAGGAGGGAAATACATCTCAAGCTGACATAGGGTAACAACCACTTCTCTTTGCAAATTATCGAGAGTCTCAGGGTCAATAACTTTGCTGCAAAGACTATTGAAAAAGAAACAAAGTCTGGTGATTGCAAACCTTACATGCTTCAGCAATATAGATCAAATTGCCACGGGCAATATTTGTTGCATTAGAGTGTGACAATCATGAGATTTAAGACCTATCAACTTCATATCTTTCATTGATACCAATCTATGGATGTTGGATGAGTAACCATGTGGCACCTTAACATTTACCAAGCATTCACAAAAAGCTTTCTTCTCCTTTCTAGACAACGTGTAACAAGTGGGAGGTAAGTATGTTCTTTTATTACCCATTTCACATAATTATGTTAATTCTGACCTTATTCCCATTTCACGTAGGTCCAGTCTGGATTTTATCCCATCTTTAGTCTTACCTGGTATATTTAACAGAATACCAATGATGCTATCACAAACATTTTTCTCAACGTGCATTACATCGATACAATGTCTGACTGTCAAAGAACTCCAATAAGGAAGATCCCAAAATATTGACTTCTTCTTGAATGAAGAATTGTCACTCCATGTAGTACATTGTGATCTCTTACCAAATTCATTGACAAAGTCTTTTACTCTTTCATAAACAACCTCCCCTGATATAGGTTTAGGTGCACTCCGTTCCTCATTCAATCCATTGAATGCTTTGTTCTTCCTACGATACAGATGGAATTTTGGAAGAAACCTTCGATGACCGAGATATACATTCTTACCGCCATGTTTTAGTCTTGTTGAATCAGTGTTATCTTCACATATAAGACACGCTTTAGCTCCTTTGACACTATATCCAGACAAATTCCCATATGCTGGAAAGTCATTAATAGTGCAAAACAACATAGCATGCAAACGAAATGTCTCTCTTCATGAAGCATCATAGGTCATCACACCTTCACCCCAGAGTTTCTTTAAGTCATCAATCAGAGGTTCAAGATAAACATCGATGTCATTTCCAGGTTGTTTAGGGCCCGATATCAACAACGACATCATTACGTACTTATTTTTCATACACAGCTAGGGAGGAAGATTGTATATAACAAGCATGACTGACCAAGTGCTATGTTGGCTGCTCAATGTCCCGTATGGATTCATCACGTCTGTACAAAGCCCAAGTCTTAGATTCCTGACTTCTTCACCAAATTCAGGGTATAATACATCAATCTTCTTCCACTGTGGGGAATCAGACGCATGTCGTAGGATCCCATCATTATTTTTCTTAACATATGCATGCCTGTATAATCCCGTTGCACATGACATGAGTTTTGATTTCGTCACCAGTGTTGACTTTCAAGTTGTTACCGCAATGCCTACATGGACATTAGAACCTATCTCCAGGTTGTTTCCTATGTTCCTCGGCAAATCTAATGAACTGGTCAAGACCGGAAATAAACTCTGGGGTGCAGCGATTGCGAATGGACATCCATGATCTATCCATTCTATGATCAAAGAGAAAATAAGTATATATTAGGACAAGATTAGGGTCTAGGGTTAACAAATACATGTGATGTCATTATTATATATAATAAATGTGTACCACCTATCTATTCTTGAACACCTAATCTCACTAGTAAGTGTATAATGTGTATTGGGTTTTCAAGAAAATTTCGGCAGCATTTCCCCGATGTTCTCCAAGTACATATGTACTTAGAGAACAAACGGGGAAATGTTTCCGAAATTTTCTTGAAAACCCAATACACATTATACACTTACATCCTAAGCGAGATTAGGTGTTCAAAAATAGTCCCAAACCGGGGACTATCAAAGATTTACTCCTAATGAGTAAATCTTGGATGGGTTTCTAGGCCAACAAATAATGTTTGTCATTCTTATACCTAAAATCCTAGTTCTTCAAGTTAGGGTGATTATTGATGTCTTTAAAAGCATGATTGGCAATTTAGGGAAAAGTTCATCATTTACATTCCAAGCATGTCACATGTGTGCATTACAGTTCATCATTAAGCAAGAAGGGTGATTAGGATTCTCAATATACTCAACAATGAAACAAGTTAAACATGTGTGCATTACAGTTCATCATTTACATTCCAAGCATGTCACATGGGTGCATTACAGTTCATCATCAAGATATCTATAACTTACTTAAACATTCAATTATGAAGTAAATACACACTTAATTCAGAATAGCATGACGCACAAAGTTGCTGTCAACATCATTATGCTTTGTTCTATCATGGACTATCAGATTGGTATAGCACATATGTATCAGTACATAATTAAATAAACACAATCAGTAAATAACTTTTAAAAAAATTCCACTAGCTTGGTGAAATTAGTACATAAATAAACACAATCAGAATATTTTTCATGGCTTTTGGGGTGACTTGGGGAAATAAGTGCATGTTTTGGGCATCGAGTAGATGAATCCAAACCCCAGTAGCAGCCTAGACGTGCCCTGGAACCACCCAAGCATCCACCCAGAGGCCTAGCTAGGCAGGGCACCTGGGCTTGGGACCCTAGGCATGCCCTGGCACCTGCTTAGGTGCCGCCTGGGTGAGTTCCATGTTGGCGGCAGCAGAGAAAAGCAAGGCGGAGGAGAAAAGGCGGTGAAGCTTTTGTGGGTTACCTTGCAGGAAGCTGGCGGAGGAGAAAAGCTGCTTCTACCGGCGGGGGCGGCGGTGATGAGGAGAGCACTGTAGCTGCTTCTATCAGTGGCGGCGAAGAGAGGACAGTCAACGACCGGTGGCGGCGATGAGAGGATAGAAGCAATGCGGCGGCAGCACCGAGAGGCGACGAGCAAGAAATTGCCGGACCTAACTGAAATCGGGAATGAAACAAAGAAAGGGGAAGAGTAGCTCGCGCTGGTGCTATTAAGTTGACCATAGGCGTCGGTTATTCAAAAAAATCGACAACTAAACCAACAGTGTCGGTTCTTTTCCAAAAACCGACACCTATACTAGCTTATAGTCGTCGGTTTTTAACTAAAAGACAATCGACACCTATTTCTGTCTCGCGAATAACCTTTAGTCATCGGTTATTTATTTATGAACCGACACCATATGTCAAATTTTGGAGGTAATTTTTTCGCTGGAATTTTGGTTTTGGCGGTTGATTTTAGGTGTCAGTTTTTTATTAAGTAACTGACACTTAATAAAAGTGGTACCCGTGTCTGGTCGCCCTTCATAGATTGGATGTCAGTTTATGTTATCAACCGACACTGTAGAGTTTAGGTGTCGGTTTATGTATACAACCGACACCTTGAAAAGTTACTGTATAAGCCATTTCTGTAGTAGTGGGAAGCAAAGAAGATGGAGGAATTCTGCATGGGAAGCCAGATAACTAAAATAGCCTATCACTTTATGGATGCAGACCTATTGATGAAGTATAAGAAGACCAAGGGACATACAAAGATTGACATAGAGTCCCTCATCAACATTGGCATTCTAGCACGGAAAGGCAACAAACTATTCTACAAACAAAGCTACTCTAAGGTACCACTGTCCCTTCCGGAGATGGCATACTATGATGCCCACAAGCCACAACCCACATAGGAGGACGTGGATAAGATATACTTAGGTTCTATGAGCATGACTGTAGGCCCATCATCAACTGCTGGCAAGAAGGATGTGAGGGATAAGACTCCAAAAATGGAGATGAAAAAGCCAGATGAAAGAAAGAAACTGGAAATAAGGAAGAAAAAGAAAACATCAGACAAGTCTGCAGCCCCGAATCTACCCTCACCACACATTCCAATAAAGATGATAGTAAATGAGGGATACCAACCTAAGGTGGAAATAAATAAAGGAGGTAGATAGTTGCATCTCGAAGCCACCACAGGAGAATGGCATTTGGAGATCCAACAAGAACCCCATCAAGCGTGCCAAGACCTTATGGTTGCACCCAACCTTGTGATCCCAGAAGTGGTACTGCAAGTACCAGAGCAACCAGAGGTGAGCACTTCTACTCCAGCAACACACATCAATCCTACACAAAACAAGCCAGCTCCACAACCCAAGGAGCCTTTAACATCTACAACAACATCAACAACGCATGTAGAGCAGCAACACCAGCGGCCACAAATGTTTGGTGATGTATTAGGGAACAAATTTGATGGCATGTGGTTATACATGAAGCATACCTTAGAAATAATTTCAGCATTACCTCTAGCCTGTGTACACTAACTATGTACGTACAAAGCTTAAATGCGAGGACTAAGGAACTCCCCCAGTTCATGCAAGGGGTCATCAATACCCAGAATGCAATGATGGGGGCATTGAAGACTCACACTGAAGAAATGGCGAACCTCAAAAAGGAACAAGACTCCATGAGAGTAGACAAGGAACTAATGCGGAAGGGGTATGAAGAAGTGTTAGATGACCTAAATAAGAAATGTCAATGCTTAGATGAAGAACGCCAACAACTTGATGTAGAACACCAGGAGATAGACGGTTGGTAGCAAAGAATGAAGTCAAAGCATCTAACCAGCCCTTCCACATCACAAGCTTCCTCAAGCCCCTCAAGCCCAGACAAAGATGATGATGACGTAGGAGGGACAGGTGCAGGAACAACTTCAAAGGACAACAGTGCCAATGTGAAGACCACCCCAAGGGTGGAACCACATACAAAATAAGCACTACAACAGCCAGAACCTCGTCAAGACGCTGAGATGAAGAAAATGAATGTATTATCAAGGATGTTTGACTTAAACAACATCCCTGAAGAGTATAAGGCTACATCTTAAGAACCTCGACAAGTCGTCATCACCAGAGACGAAAGCACTACCATAGAAGATCTCACATCATGAGAAATAAGAGATCTCAACAAGTTCTTGGATGACATGACATTTGGAATGGATATCTACAATGACTTCTTTAAAGACCCAACACAATACGAGCAAGATGATTCAGTCTATGACGAGAAAATGGTTGCGATGTTAGCCGCACTCAACTCTACAGAATTAGAGCAACCGTCAGAAGAGAACCAACCCATAAAAGACTTAACTACCAAGATATCCACAAATGATGAAAGCAAGGTGACAACCCAAATGCCATTGGAAACCCAAGTACAACTTCCTACCATAGCAATACCACCCACAACAATGCAGATAGTAGGAGACGGTACCTCAGAAGACGAAGAAGGTGGACTAGCCTCTTTCTTCACTAATGAGTCGATCAAAAAGTAGAGGGAACCAGTCCATGATGTACCTTTAGGTGTTGCTCCTCCTCTACCCTACAATATGATGGGCATGGACATGACCACATTATCAAGAATCACATGCAGAGATGTCCATATCCTAGCAGACATACTTGACGACAACCTTTCAGGCATTGATATTCTCTATCACAACAAGGGAAGGTCGCTTAAAAAGAATTCATTTTAGAGTGATCTTTCTGAAATGAGCATGAGTACATAAGAAGTTGTTCAAAGTACTTTGTGCAACTCTACTTGAAGAATTTCTACATCCCAACAAAATATAACCTGTATTCAATGGAACCACACATCTAGCAGGTCTTCTATTTGATAAAAATGACAAAGTTGCTAATGTGAAAGAGCTACAATGTGCAGTGAGTAGGGAGGAGATGAAATATGTAGTCCTACCTATAAGGAATGTAAAGCATTGGGCATTGATTGTCATCAACCTATACGAGAAATGTACAATAGTGTCAAATTGATGTACAGTCGAATTGGACAGTACGTCCCTAATCTACAAAAACAAGGAGGCTAGGGATATCTTAAATGTGCCACTATGTCTGTAGCAAGATATACAGATGGCAGACAATAGACACCAAGGGATGTGGAAGCAATTCTCTATCTGTAAAAAGGTTCCTCAAGAAAAGGCTGGAACAGGGGATGGCACCTTCATAGTTCTCAGAATGATGGAAGTAATCAATAAGGGAGTCCCGCTAGAAGAACTCTGCATAGAAGATCTACATGGGTTACGTGGTGTCTATGCAATGGAGGTTATTTATGATCGCCGCTTCTTCAACGACCCGATAATGCCTTTAGATGCAGTACCACGACAACTTCACCAAGAAATACCTCTGCCTGAAAAGAAAACCTGGAGGGAGAAACTTAAAACCATGTCGATCGATCCAGAAAAGCCTGCTAGAGTGTCTGCTTTAAAGGAAGGTTGGGCAGCCGACACTCCTGACAAAGTAGAGAGATGACCTGAGAGCAAGCCAGAACAACCTCCAGTAGCAGAAGATGAGAAAGAACAACCTCTATCTCACGAGCCCAAAGAAGGGGAGATAGAGGAGGAGGATATGCCAGAAATTAAACCAGATGGGTCGACAGGAGAAATAATGCCAACCTTCAAGGATTTCGACAGGTGGAGCTACAAAAGCTTGTCATTAGAATCCATGTAGATGATAATGAAATGCTTGAAGGAAGATGACACCATGACACTAAAAATCTTCAAAAGGGATGGCATCTGTGTGCTAAAGGACGACATCAGAGATACCTTGAAAACATGAGGGTACCTTTCAGTCAGCACAATGTCAGCCTACCAAGCACTGCTGGATGACAACATCCTGAATGTACATATGGCCTACTTTTTCTTAGTTGATGACATCTTAAAGGATAAAAGGTCGGGTGACAAAGACCGCCTACTACAACGCCTAACGACCTCTCTTCCATATTACATATTCCTTCCTATTCTACATGATTGTCATTGGACTTTGTTAGTAGTCAGAGTTATAGCTAGGACTGTAGTTCTCTACAATAGCTCTAATGCAGCCTTTGTGCTCAATAAAAAAACAAACATGACTACTGCAAAGACACCTACAAAAGAGAAGATAGTCACATGAGTCAAGGCAGTTGTAGAGATGCTCAAAAACCATGGTAAAGGGTACAAAGATAAAGAAGGAAAAGACTTCAAGAAGAAACAGTTCTACCATAGAAGCCCTCAACAAGTACCTCTGTCAAACGAATGCGGCTTCTATTGTCTTGCCTGGATGATTGCCCTAGAGATAATGAATATGAAGGTGGAGGGGGTGCAACATGAAAAATACCACCTGCTATGCGGGGTATATGCCAACATGCTCCTCGAGTCAAAGTGGGTCACCACAAACAACCATCAGCAATAAAGAAAGCTCATTTATACATCCAACTCCAATTTTGACACCTCAGGTCAGGGTGAATGATAAGTTTGGGGGAGGAGTCATAAATGAGTGTTAGAGGTACAATTTTATCACCCAAATTTTCAAAAATTTACTTGCTCCAAAATCAAGTATGAGAAACAATCAAGTATGAGAAACATTTTTTGTGAAAATTTACTTTAAGAAATTTTGCTATAAGTTGCAGTTTTGTTTAGTTGCTTCTTAGACTTGTCAGTCCCCCTACTAAATGTTGTAGTGCTATAATTTCTAAAGAGGCTCAAATGAGAAACTAACACACATAATAGTAAAAACAAGAAGCATAACAATATAGTTTTATCTCATTCTTATGGAAAAATGTTGTGTGTGGAACAATCCTAAGTCTTGGAATCCTTGGAAACTGGAGGACTTCACCAAGCTATACTCCTGACCAATCACCCTAACCTGACAGTTCTAGCTAGAAAATCCTCACCTCCCTCGAGAAGGAAATAGGTGCCCCTTCCAGGTTTAATTATCCCCGCTTTGGGATGAAAACAGGCTTGGCTGCCCAAAAAATATGTAAAAACCCCTCACCCAAACCTGAAAAACCAAGAAGAAAAAAAATAATGAGAGTTGTGCCCAAAATATTTCAAAGGATCCCATACGGTTGGTGTATTGCTGCACTCATGAATACATATATGTCGTTCCCATAAGTGGAATCCTGAAGCCAAATTTATCCACCTACAATCCCAAGCATCCCTCACGCAACCACCTGACTTAACGTCAGGAGCCCTTGGGGCAACACTATCCTTACGATGGCTTGTGGGTGAGGGAAATTGAGGAGAGTAGGAAAACACTTAAGGCCTAAACCCTACCCGAACACACTAGCATAGGGCCAACCAAAATAAAGGAAGGGTGTGAAAGCTACCCCTCAAGGGGATGTTGTACAAGTATAGCTAGCAACCTAGCACAAAAAGGGGTAAGTCATTGAGACGAAGAGCCCTTTATTACTAAAAGGCATTGGCAAGGATTTGAAGTCATGCAACTCTAGTTACAAAGGGGAGGAAATAGGATTTCAAGATTAAATGAGCATACCACAAGTGTTTTGCTATAAGAATGAGATAACTTGGTAACGATAAGTTTTTTGGAAAATTTTGTTGCCCATTGCTCATCTCTCTATGTTTTCGGGCCTACCCTTAGCCCGAGGACAGGCTCAATCCTAAGTTTGGGGGACTTGATAATATCTCATTTTATGCACTTTTTGCATATGATCTATGCTTCTCCTAGCATATCTTTAATAGGGTTTTTCTACTTATTTAAGTGCCTTATGTAAAAAATCTCAATTACACACATATTTCACCTTTGCAAGGTCATGCTAATACCTGTCCGTGGTTAACACCGTGACCGTGGTTGTGTAGTCCACTAAGGACCCTACCACGGTCGATGCCTCTACCACTGTCTCTTCACACCGCGACCATCCACTAGTGCAACACACTACTATTGAGGCCCTAACATGATCGAGGACCACCCTCGACCATGGCACAAGTCAAGCCTCAACCGTGGCACACAGTTGAGCCTGAACTGATGCCATACCGCGACCGGGCCCAGATGGTTAAGTTGGTGGACAACACCTATAAATAGACCACCCACCTCCACTTATCAAATCATCAGATCATCAAGGGCCACAAAGTGTTGCCAAACTCCAGAGTCACTGACATCCATGCTATCAGTCTTGGATCTCTAAAGATAGAAGTTGGAGGAGAGAGAAGAATGATTGCCCCCTTCTTCAAAAGAAGGAGCTGACTCCGCATCGCCCACACCAGATCTAGATCTGAAGAAGTATAGTGGTGGATAACCATCTTCTCTCTATCTAGATCTATCATCTTCATCACATTGTACTTCTTCTCTTTGTGGTATTTGATGTATTGATCATTTTGCAATGTTGTTATGCTGCATGTCAACATGTGTGGCTAAACATCTAACTTGGGTTTAGAGTAGCCACTAAGTCTCTCCCAACATGTATATTCTTTCTCCCCTTTGAATATATATATATTTATATATATATATATATATATATATATATATGCTCTTATCAAGATTATCTCCATACACTTGTTCTTAATGCTTCACTTATATGCTTAGCTACCATCTTGTGATGTCTGATCATTGGTACCTGGAAAGAGTAGTACCATCCTTATCTAGTTTTATGGAGTAGTATGAATGCATGAAAATGTTGGAATGCTAAGGCTAATGGTCATATGGTTGGTTTTTTGGTTGTTGGGTCGTTATCTCGAAAGAGAGGCTACCTTAGAGCCTAGATCTATCCTTATCTCAAGAGAGGAAGGATACATTTTGATGACTGCTTATAATCTTGATAGGAGTATAAGAAGGGGTGTGAGTTTTGCATGTTGGTGGGAGATCTTAGTAGGTGAAACCCGATCCAAGTTTTCTTCTATATCTTTGCATCTTACTGCTTGTTAACATTTTTCTCTTGTTTTTATTTTCTTGCTTTTAATTTCATTTGTTTTGTATAGAGGACCATCATTCCTTAGGGAACACCCTTTTTAACCCACATGTTCGTTTGGAGTACAAGAGTGTGAGACTCTTCCTACTTAACACTTGTCGACCTTATCCCAGTGGTTCGACCCTAAATACTACATCGGACCCCGTATAATAGTTGTGGAGGCTTGAGTGTTGGGTTATAATCTTTAAAATCCATCTACTCTGGATCTGCTCCATTTTGGACGTGCAATTTAGGCTGATCAATAACTAATCAAGTGAAATCCTAATTATGTAGTGCCATGTTCCATAGATCCATCGCAGTGTCAAAACTCACCAAATGGTGAAATGAGTATTCCTAAGGGAAACTCAAAGTGCATATTTTTGAGTATGTGGGGTGCTTGTCATCCTAACTCCAAGTATTTAGGGAGGATGCCTACAGTCATACCTAGACCTCAGTTTGAGAATAGCTATGGTTGTGTCTTAGTGATTATATATGTGATGAGATTGGAGAACGACTGTGGTTGTACCATAGATGGTAAGGTATGCGTACCCACCTCCTTTTGTTGGTGTAGTGACCTACACCAAGGACGGACTAGGCTGTTAGCAAATTGACCTTATGTGTCACAGTGACAAACTCTTACTGACCAGGGGTGGAGAAGATCTTAGGAGTTTGGCTCTTTCTAGATCTTGTATGACACTGATTTTGACTTAGTAGTGGTTAGCTGGAATTTGAGTGGTATCCTCATATTCCTCATGGATTAATAAAACATGTAATACAATTGTGTAGTGTATCTATTTAGGGTTATACACAACGCTTCACATTGGATGATAAACCTCGTTTTCTCTCTTTACATAGAGATGATGCTTTTTATAATAAGAGATGGTAGATATGCTTATGCTATAGATATATTTTCATGTTGTAAACATGCTTATGTTGTCAGATATACTGACATTGATAGTTAAGATTATACTGCTAGTTATGCCTTTGTAATTAGATATCTCTATGCTACTAATCATGCTTATGTAGATAGTTGTGCTTATGTTGTTAACTCTACTTATGATGTAGATCTGGTCTATTTGTTAGACATACTAATGTTGTTAGCTATGCTTATGCTGCTAGACTTATTCATGATTATAGAGATGTTATGATACTAGACTTGCTTATGATGTTAGATATGCACATGCTACTTAACTACTTATAATGTTAACAAGGCATATGTAGATAATCAGGCTAATGATGATAGTTGCTATCAGTACCTTTATACACCTTGTTAATCATGTCTATTGTTATTATTATCTGTTTAATTATCTTGATCTACTTAAACTATTTAATTACTTAACCTGTTGTAATCAATAAGCAGTTTTGAGAGTTATATCTCTCGTTGGGACATGGGTTTCACCCATGGGTCACCACATATTTTTAGGTGATTGGAAGCATACCTATGTCAACAAGGAGGAGTTATGACAATGGACCTTAGAGGAGGTTATTAGATGTCTAGTGTGTCCTAGAGTTGTCCCTGTACTCTCAGGTTTGAGTGGGAAAGTCTGTATACAATGTTTTAATTGAATCATGCTTTTGTTAGCATGTTGATGCTTGCTTATGTGGAATACATGTATAACATTCTCATGTATATATATATATATATATATATATATATATATAATGTTGTGGATGAGACCACAGAGTAATTTGTATAAGATTCCTGGCATAGTATGAATACATGCAATATGTTGGGCTTCAATGCAAATGTTTTGAGCATGTTGGTGATGTTGAAATTGGTTTTGATTAGCCCCTTTTTCTGCTATGTGATTAATTAGTGATCGATTGTGTTTTATGTTTTGAGTAACCTTGTTTAGTGTGATGGGTCCTCACAAATTGGTACCAAATCTCTATGTTTGTTGAGTCTATAGGGATACTAGGACTTAGGACTAAGATGAAGCCTAAGTTAAGAACATGATACAAAAGTATGATGCATACTTCCTAGTCTCGGTACTTGGATGCCCTGTCTAGGTATTCAGGTATTGAAGAAAAGGTAAGTGTGGAACTCATAGATTGTTATCTTTTTAATTACTCTGATCAAGTAGTCATTTTGAAATAATCTAAAGATCATAATAAATAAAAAAATCATGGTGAAAATATCTCAGTTTTATCCTAAAGAAGATGAGAATTACATCATAATGTATCAAATTTGAATGTTTGGTAGCTATAAGAGAAAAATACGACACCATGAAACCTGAATTTGGATACAAACAAGCTAATGAGGAGTTATTGAAGATGTAATTCAAGAAGATTATGAAGTGAAAGAGAGATAAATTTGTGCAAATAAAGTAATTTAAGGTGTAATATTTACATAAGATGGAGAGAACTCATGTGATAAGTATGGTATGAGATGATAAATAACAACAATGACAGATGGATAAATTGGAACCTGAGTTAATCTGAGACCAACCTATGTGTGTAAGAAAATGTTAATCTAAAATCTTCATGATATGTGAAAGAAATTTAAGGGAGATGGTCCATATATAATGAAGAAAATGTGATATATGATGATCTAACTCTTGATAAGTTATTGAAAAACATGATAACATGAGAGGACATACATAATAATGATGAATAAGTTAACAAGAAAAGAGCAATGAGATTACATTAATGTTGATGGCAAGGAACCCAAGCTAAAAAAGGTAAAATGATACATAAAAAGATGGAACTTGTAGGATGAAGTAAGAATCGGTAATCCCTTGCTAGTGAATCTAGGATAGTGTTGTAGTGTGATGGGAAGTGTGTTTCCCTTTGTGTCCTTCCTTTTTGGGGAACAAATTTCAAGTAGATTTTATGTCGCTTGGTATGCATGGATTCGTTGTAATCTTGGGGATGTATAGCCTATTTTAGAATGTGGTTGCTTGGACTATGGTTCCAAAAAATTTATGTTCATAATAAGTATGCTTTTTTAGCCTTCCAAGAGTTTGAAAGACTCCTCTAATACATTTTGAATTGATTATGTTGGTGGAGAAATGGATGAGATAAGGATGTGAGTTCCTTATAGAAGATGTAGTGGATACCAAGGTGATGAATCCTAGTATCCAGCGTGTACATGTGGCACATAAGTTTAAGGTGTGTATCATATGAGCTTTATAGTGTTCCTTTCCCTTAGAGAGAGAGAGAGAGAGTTGATGTTGACATCCTCCAAGTGTTGCTGAAACAACAATGATTGTTTGGCAAGTTAAGCAAGAGTGAGTTAGGGGTTGACTAAAGTATCCTCTTGGAGTATGATACATCTATTAAGTGTGTTGTGTGAATCCTAATAAGATGAAGGCAATGTCATTGATTTACCCCTAACAAGGTCAACTAGGAAGTCATATTTGTTGGTGGTTGCAGACAATATATGATTCTTTAACCAAACAGATGGTTAGTCCACCATTGAGATGATTGTAGAATCTTCTAAGAATGTATGCCTTATAGGTTTTGATAGTTAGGGGATTCCCACCTAATTTATTGAGTTTTTAACTACAACAGTCATCAAAGGATCATATAGAGATAAGAGATACATGATATTCCATGTTTGGTAAAAGCTAGCAAATATGTGTAGATACAATAGATTGAATAGTTTAGGATAACAACTAAAGTTACAAGTTGAAATATACTACCAGAGTTGTACAAAACGTTTCCATATTTCATATTGAGGAAGTGTCTCCTTGGTATAGGGTAAGTTATATAGTGGAGGTGGAGTTGCATGAGGTTTCTTATGTGAAGGTTTCTACGTTGATCCAGGTTGAGATATGCATGAGTTGAGGGAGAAGAACATGACTTCTATGAGAGTGATATGACATCACCATGATATGGAAATAACCATTTGGACGTTTGTGGATGAGGTGCATAAGAGATACCCATCTTTGTTTGCCTTGGATTTCGGGGGCAAAATACCTGTCAGGGGTTTATGATTGTGAGACCTCTAACCTTGCTTAAAGTGTTGAACATGATTAATTACAATAATTTTATGCTTTAAACCTTAATTTAACATTTTAATATGTTTTGGCATCATGTGACAAGATCAAGTTTCAAATTTGGTCCAATTTGGACATTGTTTGTGCAAGTTATGCAATTTTATGCACATTTTGGAATTTTCTACAATTTACCCAAATCTGAGGTTTTACTTGCAATTTGTCACATTCATTATGATCCTTAGATGTTTCTGTATCATTATTGAGCTTTTTGGGCCATGGGTGTGCCTAGTTGTACCTTGTTTTGGTGTTGTTTCTCTTCAAGAGTATTTTAGGGTTTACCCCTTTATGGATGAGCTACCTTAAGGAGCTATCAACCAATGGGGTGGTTTCTTTGATTGGAGGCCGATGGTGGGCCTGGAGATCCAACAACTGATTTCTAAGTAGGTCTCCATGAATGGTGGAACAACTTCTTGTATGTCCATGGAAGCTCTAGGCTATGGACACGTGGAGAGCTACTAGGACACCTCAAGATTTTCTCTTTCCTTATCCATAAGCCGTATATATCTATACTTTAGCTCAAAAACTAAACCTTTAGACTCTTATATCTTTCCTCTTTTCTAAAGATTTTTCTTTACCTTCTGGTTGGTGAATAAGAGTGCACAAGGAAGAAAAGATGACCAACCTTCTTGGTTAAGCATCTAGGGTTTCATTTTGCTCTCTTCTAGGGTTTGTGAAGCTACCCTTGGTATATCCGACATAAACTTGTAAGTATCTCGGTATATCCGACATAAACTAGTAAGTATCTTGGTATATATTAAATAAACTAGTAAGTATCTCCTTCTTTCCTTCATTTATTTTTCTTTTCCTCTTCCTCCTACCTTCTTCCTGGACGGAACCATGCTATTCCATGGTAAAGTTTGCTCTAAAGATCAAGAACTTATTTTTCTTGCTCCCTTCACCTAGGGTTTACTCCCTTTCTTGGAAGAGAAGCTTGGTCAAATTTAGTCCTAAAGCTAGGGGTTTTCACCTTCTTTGGTCAAGTTATCTTACTGCTTGGACTCTAATCTTCTTCCTCGAAGTGTGTTTTATAACCCTCTTCACTTTTATTGCTTATACAAGCTTGATTACTCATGTTCTTTCTCTAAAACAAAGATCTATGCACGTAAAAGCTATTCCTGCCTAGGATTTCATTTTTATGGTGTCCCTTGATTAGTTTCCAGTTCTATATGAACCTAAAATAATATGCAAGACCTTCATGAGGCAGAGGAAGACTTGGTTCTTGCTTATATACCATCTGATGGTGTTAAGTACCTATCAAATGATGGTTTATACTTAGTGTTTTTAGGCTGATTTTCAATTTTATACATGAATCGATTGATGACCTTATATTAGAAACGATGGAGATGTCTTTGTGGGAACTGATGGAGATGACAAATGGTTTCAAAGGAATGGTAACACCTTAGGTCAGTTCTAGACTATTTTGGAAGCTCAATGATTAATGGTTTAGTGCCCTAAAGATGGCATGAATCAATAGCAACTTTTAGTTCAACATCTGGTGGTGTTCAATGATGTTCATATTGATGCCATCAGTCAATGGTGACATAATGTGTCACAACTTATGGTAATTCATGTTATCACATAATGGTGTAACTAGGTATCATGAGTTTCTTCAATTAAGCCCTAAACCGATGGTTTCTTTGGTTATATGATCCAAGGGTTAAAACTACATATCAACCGATGGTTTTGAAATGTTTAACTTGATCTAATGGTTGTGAATGGATGCTTTGACATCCAATAGTTTGGTATGAAGTCTATAGTATAATCTTTTGGTTCTAATAATGTGAATTTGATGGTTTCTTACATGTGATCAACCCAAAGACCTTGTTTGTTGACAATTGATGGCCTATTTTAAATATATAACCGATGGTGGGTTTTATCTTGACAACTGATGGTAACCTTTATGTTAATAAATAAGGGATGCCTAGAGTTATATGGTGTTTATTTCCATGTCACAACTCGATGGCTTTATAGGCAGTTTGTTCTAGGTGTTTACTTATGTGAACAACCAATGGTTTACCTTCTCAACAACCCAATGGTTATGGATTAATGCTTTTGGTAAGATAGTATGGTTTGAATGATGTTGAAACCAATGGAGGTTTGCCTTATTTATATAGTCTTACCTTTTCCCTCATATGAATATAACTGATAATCACCATAATGAGCTAATGGGTAACCCTAATGAAGTATAGCTTGTTAAACCTAACCCTAATGTAACCAAGTGATGGTAATTGATTACGAACAACCCCTTTGAATGATTAATAGAATCATGGAGTGCTCTCTTATTGCTGTTGAAACCCTAAGTATGCTATAAACTGATGGTTATACCTTGAGTTATGCATGGATCCATACTTGAGGATGTTATGGAATGTGATAGTGATGCTTTATCATATGCGTCCATGACCCAATGGGGATGTGATGAGTTAGGACTCATCTATCAATGTTGAACTATAACTTCAATGTAACCTATATTGTTGAATCCATGCTTAATGAAAAGATATGAGAATGGTTAATCATGCTTAGCTTCTTAGTATGATATGATGAAGGAATATTCTTTCTAATGTTTGTTGAAATCCTAATATGTTAACCAATGATTATCATAGTCTTATAATTGATGCTTTCTTACAAACATGTGCACTATAAGTATAATGGCGATCAAGCATATCTAGTGTTCTTGTTTGTTGATATAATTGATGCAATATGTTAATGCTAAAATAACCCTACAACGTAATCCTGTGAGCATCTTTTAGCTCCTTGATGCAATATTATGCTAAGCCTGTGTATAACATATATGGTGATGTTTGTTGAGCCTTATTATAAGGCATGGATAGATAATGATGAAATTGCGGGGAATGATGTGTTGGTCTTAATAACTTTTGGGCATGGTTGAGCCCTGAATGAGGTGTAATCCTCTTCATGATGTGACAAGGGTTATAACCCTAGAATACTGTAATGAGGATTTGTATCTTGTGGTGGTGATGTGTTCACAAGTATGGCCACATGAATGGAAAGTGAATAGTACCATATGATGTTGAGATGAGGAATTATGTTTCACACGTTTTATATCTTTTGAGGTTGTTATGTAGCAATGTTTGCTAGAAATGAATGAGGGTTTGTATGTCCACTTGTTTGACTCAGCCTTAATCTGTTCATCTGGGAATAACTAATCAAGTGAAATCCTAATCATGTAGTGCCCTATGCCATAACTCCAAGTATTTAGGGAGGATGGTTGTGGTCATTCCTAACCCTCAGTTTGAGAACAGTTGTGGTCGTGTCTCAATGATTATATATGTGATGAGATTGTAGGATAATTACAGTTGTACCTCAGATGGTAGGGTATGTGTACCCACCTCCTTTTACAAGTGACATGACCTATAAAAGGACGGAATAGGTTGTTAGAAGCTTGACCTTATGTGTCAATGTGGAATATCCATTCTACTGGAGATCGAGAAGCTCTTAGGAGTATGACTCTTCCCATATATTGTATGTCATTGATTTTGACTTAGCAGTGGTCAATTGGAATTTGACTAGTATCCTCAAATTCCTCAGGGCTTATTAAAAGATGTAATACATCCATGTAGCATATCTATTTAGGGTTACACACAACGCTTCACATTTGATGATAACCCTTGTTCTCTCTTTTTACATATAGATGATGTATAGTACAATAAAAGATGGTATATATGCTTATTTTTTATATTTATGTTCATGTTATAAACATGCTTATGTAGTGAGATATACTAACACTAATAGTTAAGCTAGATATGCCTTTAAAATTAGAGATATCTATACTGCTAATTATGCTTATGCAAGTAGTTGTTCTTATGTTGTTAACTCTACTTATGATGTAGATCTGCTTAATCTATTAGATATACTAATGTTGTTAGCTATTCTTATGCTGCTAGACTTATTCACGATGATAGAGATGTTATGCTACTAGACTTGCTTATGATGTTAGCTCTACACATGCTATTGAACTACTTATAATGTAACAAGGATTATGTAGATAATCAGGATAATGATGATAGTTGCTATCAATACCTTTATACACCTTGTTAATCATGCCCGTTTTTATTCTTATCTATTTAATTGGATTGATCTACTTAAAATGTTTAATTACTTAATATGTTGTAATGAATAAGTGGTGTTGAGAGTTATATCTCTTGCTAGGACATGAGTCTCACCCAGTAGGTCACAATATCTTGTAGGTGATTAGCAGAAGACCTGCGGAAGCAAGGAGGGGCTGCGATGATGGACCTTAGAGAAGGTTATTAGATGTATAGGGTGTCCTAGCTTCATCCATGTACTCTCAGGTCTGAGTGGGAAAGTCTGTATATGATGTTTTAATTTATTCAAGCTATTATTAGCATGTTGATGCTTGCTTATGTGGCATACATGGATAACATTCTCATGTGTGTGTGTGTGTATATATATATATATATATATATATATATATATATATATATATGTGTGTGTGTGTGTGTGTGTGTGTGTGTGTGTGTGTGTGTGTGTGTTTTGATGAGGCAATAGAGTAATTTGTATAAGATTCTTGCCATAATATGAATACACTCAAGAAGTTGGGTTTCAATACAAATGTTCTGAGCATGTTGGTGATGTTGAACACAGTTTTTTTTTCTTGTATGTGATTAATTAGTGGTTGATTGTGTTCTATGCTCTGAGTAACTTCATTTATTGTGACAGGTTCTCACAGTAAGGGACACACTAAACTTTGCTATTTGCTACTTCCACTAGATCTTTGCAAATACTATAATGAAAAAAGGGGAAAACCAGAGAGCTTTTGGGTTACATGTCATTACATTTTTCAATGAACTATTTGGGAGATAAAGGTAAATGTAGGGAATCCTATCACTCACTACCCCTATCATGGGTTTGGAAAGAAATAGAGTCTTGTTATCATGAAGTAGTAATCATGATAATTGCATGACATGCTAGGATTAGAGACGACATTCTTGGACATATGATGCATAAAGGACTATTCCAGGGGCTTAACCTTCAACACATCACCACTCCTACATGCTTAGTGTGGATGGAAAAAAACCATCCATTGATATTCTCTTAAACTGTGAACATTCTTTTCATTCTTGCATATGCAAGCTCTGCATGTGTAAATGCCTGCACTAACTTCTGACACTTGGATGACACATGCAACATTAGTCATCTTCTTCGTCTTCCACCATAATAGATGTTCCTCGAGTTGGGAAGAAACTATAGGCACACGATGAGGACATTAAACACAAGTATACATCCTTGTCTAAGGCTTCATAGCATTTCTATCACCCATTACCACTACCCGAGCCACAACATTGTTCTTTTGACACAGGTGACATCCACAATGAAATGATCACACAAATGATACATGAGATGTACGATATATATGGAGGATATCATGACATCCTTTTCAGAATAGAACACATGGTCAATACATAGTTGTACCAGACAAAAGTTGTCGTCCATGTGACACACGACATGGAAAGATGGAATCAACAACAACATCACTTCCAACATCCTTTAACATAGTGGCCCCAAGCAGTATTTAATTATGAGAACCCTAACCTTGCTTAAATGGTTGAACATGCTTAAATACCATAATTGAAATCTTAGAACCCTAATCTAACCTTGTTATTTGTTATGATATCATGTGACAAGATGAAGTTTCAAATTTGGTCCGATTTGGACATTGTTTGAATAAGTTATTCAATTTTATGTACATTTTGTACTTTTATGCAATTTACCAATTGGGAGGTTTTCTTTGTATATTGTCACAATAATTGTGATCCTTATTGGCTTCCTTATCATTATCAACTTTGTTGGGCTATGGGGCTCCTAGTTGTTCTTGGTTTGGAGGTGTTCCTCTTCAAGGACCTTTTAGGGGTTTCCCCTTTATGGATGAGCTTATCTTTAGGAGTTACAAACTAATGGGGTGATCTAGAATCTTCTTATTGTCATGTCAACCATAGATATTCTATGATTCATTTCATGAGGAATTGATAGGGAGAAGGAGAGTAAGGACAAGGATAAGGGTATGGACAAGGATAAAGATAAGGGTATGAATAAGGACAAGGATAAGGGTATGGACAAGGATAAAGATAAGGGTATGAATAAGGACAAGGATAAGAGTAATGGTAAAGATAAGGATAAGGACAAGGGTCAATATAAGGATAAGGATAAAGATAAGGATAAGAGTATGGAAAAAGGAGAGAAAATGTGGGTGGTAAGTGAGGGAGGTGTTCCATGGACATAGAATCTCTAGGCTATGGACACATGGAAAACTCCATGGGCACCTCATGCTTGACCCCTTCCTTATCCATGAAGCTATATATACCCCTACCTATCTCCAAATCAAAATCATTGCTCAGTCCCTCTTTACTCTAGCTTAGAGCACCAACCTTTCCCTATTTGTCTACAAAACAAAGTGTGCTAAGATAGAAGACAACCTTTTTTGGAGAAGAAGGCCTCCTAGAGCTCCATCTAGCCCTACCTAGGGTTTCTAAGGTCATCTTCTAGGGTTTTCGACCAAGGCAAGTTGTTTTCTTCCTTCCTTCTCCATTTTCTTGCTCTTCTCTTCCTTAGACCTTCCTCTAGGTTAGAACTCTAATATTCCATGGTAAAAGTTGCTTTAGATCTCAAGATCCTACCTTTCTTGCTTCTTCTTCTAGGGTTTTGATTCCTTGTGAAGAAGAGTGCCTGCTTGGCCGAGTTTAGAGCTTCCTCTTGGGTTTTATACCTTCTTGGATCAAGTTTCTTGCTGCTAGAAGTTTGTTCTTCTTAGTAGAGGTAAGTTTTATAACCCTCTTTACTTATATTGGTTACTATAAGCTTTTTAGCTCATGTTCTTGCTTAAAATGGTGAGTATGCAGGGTGCTTGTTATCCTAACTCCAAGTATTTAGGGAGGATGGTTGCGGTCATTCCTATCCCTCGGTTTAAGAACAACTATGGTCATGTCTAAATGATTATATATTTGATGAGATTGGAGGATAATTATGGTTGTACCTCAGATGGTAGAGTATGCGTACCCACCTCCTTTCACTAGTGACGTGACCTGTACCAAGGATGGACTAGGTTTTTAGCAGCTTGACCTTATGTGTCACTATGGCAGATCCATTCTGTCGGGTACGGAGAAGCTCTGAGGAGTATGACTCTTCCTATATATTGTATAGCACTAATTTCGAGTTAGCAATGGTCAGTTGGAATTTGAGTGGTATCCTCATATTCCTCAGGGCAAAATAAAAGATGTAATACATCCATGTAGCATATCTATTTAGGGTTATACATAGTGCTTCACATTAGATGATAACCCTTGTTTTCTCTCTTTACATATATATGATGTATAGTACAATAAGAGATGGTATATATGATTATGTTGTAGATATATGTTCAAGTTGTAAACATGCTTATGTTGTGAGATATACTAACACTAATAGTTAAGATTATACTGCCAGCTATGCCTCTATAATTAGAGATGTTTATACTGTTAATCATGCTTATGCAGATAGTTGTGCTTATGTTGTTAACTCTACTTATGATGTAGATCTGCTTAATATATTAGATATACTAATGTTGTTAACTATGTTTATGCTGCTAGACTAATTCAAGATGATAGAGATGCCATGCTACTAGACTTGCTTTAAGATTTTAGCTATGCACATGCTACTAAACTACTTATAATGTTAACAAGGCATATGTAGATAATCAGGCTAATGATGATAGTTGCTATCAATACCTTTATACACCTTGTTAATCATGCCCGTTGTTATTCTTATCTATTTAATTGGCTTGATCTACTTAAAATGTTTAACTTAACATGTTGTAATGAATAAGCGGTGTTGAGAGTTATATCTCTCGCTAGGACATGGGTCTCACCAAGTGGGTCACAATATCTTTTAGGTGATTGGTAGAAGACATGTGGTAGCAAGGAGGGGTTGTGATGATCGATCTTAGAGAAGGTTATTAGATGTCTTGTGTGTCCTAAATTTGTCCCTGTACTCTCAGGTCTGAGTGGGAAATTCTGTATATGATGTTTTAATCGATTCAAACTTTTGTTAGCATGTTGGTGCTTGCTTATGTGGCATACATGGATAATGTTCTCATGTGTGTGTATATATATATATAGGGTAGCGATCCAGTGAGAAACATCCTATAGTGAGAGCATGAGAGGCATTTGAATAACTAAAAAATTATAAATGTTTTTTAAAATCCAACCATATAGATGGGAAAAGCATCAATTCATTTACCTTCTCACAAAAAATCGGTGCAATTAAACATTGTTTACATGTCCATATGTACAATATACACTTTTTGCATCCAACGGTCAGCCTAAAATTCATTATAGAGCATCGAAAAGTATTCTATTGTTGTGAACGATATACAAATCAGATGGTGATGAAATTTTGTAGGAAGGTAAATATTAAGGTATATTTGTAATCTATACAGTTGGATTATAAAAAATTGGTCTATGTGGATAGTTATTCAAATGCCTCTCATGCTCTCGCCAAATATATTTCTCACTTGATCGGTGTCCTGTATTTGTATATATATGTATGTATATATATATATATATATATATATATATATATATATATATATATATGTGTGTGTGTGTGTGTGTGTGTGTGTGTGTGTTGTTGATGAGGCAATAGAGTAATTTGTACCAAGGATCAAAGCCTATGAAACTATCGTGAAATGGCTACTGGTTGCAAGGTTGGAGATGACAATCTGTCCGTTGGATCAAAGACAGATCTGTCGGGTCACATCTCAGCCGTTGGATCATGTACATGACGGAAAAATAATGTGTGACAGTGATAAATAGCTGAACTATAGGGTAAATGTGTCACATTAATGAAATTGAAGTTAAAACCTTGGTTACACTTTATACAAAATCATTTAATTCATTTGGAGGGTCAAATATTGTCTAATTAACTTCAAATTTGGACTATAGGCTAATTTTAATGTCTAGAATAATGCTATATAATTAGATTTTAATTTTACACAAGATTTTACCCTTAACCACTATATTGGAGATATATATATCAATGTATTAAAGAGGGTGAATTAATATGAAAGGTTTTCTAATTAAATCTTTGGGTGAAAATTCTATATATACAACATATATGACTTTTAAGAGTCATATCTCACCATATTATTATCTTTTAATCTTTTATTGACACATAGGAGGACAGAGAAAGGAAAAGAGGATTATTCTCTCATTAACTAACTCAATACCACATTATTTATCATTTCTTGTTCCAAAAGGCCATAGAATCTCTAAATTAATATAATCTACTAATTGTCTCTCATTAGTGGTCATTCTACATTATTAGACTCTAGTTAATGCACTAGTTGAGATATTTGTGCACAAACCCATTCATTGTAATAAATGTGAGTCAAATATAATTCAAACCATCAAGGTATGCTCAATTTCAACATTGAGGACAAAGAGGATAGAAAAGGTAGGAAAATTAGGAAAAAGGCCAAAAAGGATATGAAGGAAATGAAAAGCTTGAAAATGGGTTAAATTGAAAATAAACCCAAGTTTCGGTATGTTACACAGTATATCTAAGAAAATAAGCATGGACACTTCTGTTATTGCACTATACATCATCTATGTGTGAAGAGAGAAACAAAGGTGATCATCCAATGTAACACGTAGTGTATAACCCTAACATATATACTACATCGTTGGATTACATCTTTTATTAAGTCATGGGGGATTTGAGGTATACCACCTAAATCCCAACTGACCACTGCTTGGTCGCAATATGTTCCGTACAAGATATAGGAGTACCAACATCCGAAGATCTCAACCCCTCATTCAGTATGAGTGAAAAGATAGTTACATAATAGTCAAGCTGTCTGCAGTGACATACAGTCAAGCTGCTAGCACCGACCCATCCTTGGTAAAAATTTCACGGTGCTTGAAATTAGGGTATATACCGCCCTATCATCCAAGGTACAATCATAACTTTCCTCAATCAGATCACATATACAAATCCTCAAGCTGAGGCATGACCGCAGCCACCCTCCATGACCTTGGGATCAGGATGTCAAGGATGTACTCTCCCTACACTTGTGCATACTCAACGGTTATGTATACAACTCTGAGAATCCCATAGGAATACTAGTTTCCCCATCCAACATGTCCTAACATTGAATGGTTATACGGCTTAGGGCACTGCATGATTAAGGTTTCACTTGATTAGTTATTGCCAATTGGGTGAATTAAGGGTGCATCAAACAAGTGGATATACAAACCCTAATTTATTTCTAGCAAGTATTGATATATAACAACTCAAGAATATATAAAATGTATGTGATATTATTATGATCACAACACCACATGATATGGTTTCATTGCCATTCATGAGACTATACATGTCATCACACCCCCCACAAGATATAAATCCTCATCACATCATGAAGAAGATTACACCTACATTAGGGCTCAGCCATTCCTAAAGGTCATTAAGACCATCACATCATAATCACTTGCAAGAACATCATTATCTTTCCATGCCTTATCAAAGGCTCAACACACCATCAACATATTGTGATACACATATTTAGCATAGAATTGCATTAAAGAGCTAAAATATGTTCATAGGATAACATAGTAGGGTTATGTTAGCATTAAGAACATTCCTTCACCATATCAACATACAAGAAGGCTAAGTATGATTGACCGCCATCATACTTATAGTGAACATGTTTAGCATAAGAAAGTATCAATCATAAGGCTATGATAGCCATTACTTAACACATTAGGGTTACACAATATTAGGGAGAATATTCCATAATCATACTAATCATACAAGGAAGCTAAACATGATCAATCACCATCATTGTATTGCATTGGGGTTGGGTTCAACAAGCTAGATTAAGCATAATTAGCCATCATCACTTTAATGTATTAGGGTTTTGTGTATCAAGGTAAGCTAGATTAGAATTACACATCATATCATTATGGCGATCATAATTTTCATTCATATAAGGGCAAAGGTAAGACTACATGATTAAAGTAAATCACCATCAATTCTACATCATCAAAACCAAACCACCACACCATAAGAATCACCCCCAAAACCATTGGATGTGAGAAGGTAAAACCATATTTGTTTTAACACAAGCAAACACCTTGAACAAACTACTTAGAGAACCAATGAATTGTGACCTAGAGGAGTCACCAACTAGACCTAGTCAAACCATTGTTTGATCATTCAAAGAACACCACCAGTTGAAGGTATAAGAAGTACCATCAGTTGTTGAGAAAACCATCAGTTGTAGGAATACAACCCACCATCAATTTTGGTGCCCAGTGCCACCATCAGTTGTGATGTGCAGGACCACCATAGGATCATGGAGGTATATCCTCCATTGGTTGACACCATCGAGTGTTAAGTCAATAGATCCATCAGTTGGTGATCATAGGTCATTGGACCATCGTGTTTTGGAATCATAACAACCATTGGTTGATGGACTAGGAGGGCCATTGATTGCTAGAATTAGTACTCCCATTAGTTGTCATCAACAGGTGGTGAAGCCAGGCAAAACATAAGGGGAAACTGACATTTGATGAAGGAAAGGAGAGCCATCAGTTGAAGCCACACTAGGGCACTAAAACCATCAATTCTTGGGTACCAAAGGAACCAAAATAGAAACTAAGGTAGAAGCATTAGTTGATAGGAAAGACACAAGAAAATCAGCATAAAAAAATCAAGACCATTGATTGGCATGAATACAAACCATTGAGTGATATATAAGGTAGAAATCACCCTTTGAAACCTTAAGTAAACCCATCGTTCAAGAGAGAGAAAGCCATTGTTTGTGAGGGAAAGTATCAACATGGGTTGTGAGAAAAAGAAAGAGCCCAAAATAGTAGATAAGTGTTCACCATGCATTGACATACAAAGGCCAAACAAAAGAGCAACAAGAACCAAACCATCGGGTTGCAAGAGAAGACGGGAAATCAACACAAAAACCCTAAGTATGACCATTGTTATAAGAGAAAGAACCATCATTTGATTCACATGTAAGCAAACTCTAGGTCTCCATCTACTAAGGAAGGTTTGTGCACAAGGATAAAGGTCCATACATGGTGATAAACTACTCAAGAAACGTCACTTAAGATTAAACTCTAAGCATAGGCAGTAGTTTTACACATAGAACCTGATTTTATAGCAAGATCATATACATGCAAGCTAGCAGTAAGCAATAAACGTGGATAAAGTTATATAACTCGCCTCTAGGAAGAAGAAAAAACTCCAAACAGAAAGCTAGCTCAAGAATATGAGAAAGGAAACCCTAGATTAGCACTCCACATGGCCAAGCAAGCTTCTTCTCTAAGAAAGAGAGAAAACCCCAGGTCAAGGAAGCAAGAGAGAAGGGTTCTTAAGCTCTAGAGCAAACTACACCATGGAACATCATGGCCACGACCAAGAAGAAGGATGAAGGAGGTACAAAAGCAAAGAAAATGAAGGGAAGGAGAGGTATCTTACTTTCTTTGGTCAAGAACAAGCAAAGGAAGCTCCATAAGCTCCAAGAGAGGGTAGATCTGAACCCCAACCATACATGTAAGGAGATCGGCCACCTTCTTTTACCTTGAGCACCTTCTTATCCACCAAGTCAAGGAGGAAGTAGATCTAAATAGAAAGGGTGAGAGAGGGAGGGCTATGTGTGATGCATGCTATTTCAGCACATCTTTTCTGCGAATTATTTAGCTTGTCACATAGAAATACTACATTCATCTCTTGAAAATTGCACAAATTGATATTTTCTCATTTTTATCACAAATCTGACAATCATATGCATTTTATTGCAGTTCAAGACCTGAACCGATCGTCTCACCTGATCAACCGATCATCTCACCTCTTCAACTCGATTGTCTGACAAAGTGAAACGCTCGATTCGCCTTCACTACTCTCATCAGACGACTTGCCGAGATCGCCCAATTCCTAAACCAAACGCTTGGCTGATGCCCTATTGATGAGAAGAAATGACACCGAGTGGTTTTGGCTGTTCCGCCACCCTAATTAGGGTTGGCAGCCGATCGATTGGCTGCCGCACTCCAGCATCTTCCAACCGATCGATTAGTTTCTTAACCGATCGGTTGGTGGCGCGCTGACAACAAAAATCCCAGCCGCCATCCTCAAAAACCCTTCAACCTAATTGTAAAAGTGCCTCCTTCCTCTCCTATAAAAGAAGGGGCACTTCGCCCTCCTCAGGGCATCTTGGATTTCTCTTTGTATTGGGATTCTGAAGCATTTATTCTTGTAATCATCTTCTTATTCTGCAATAAAGTAGATTTTAGTTCAAGCATTGTTCTTTCATACGTGTTCTTGTCTCTTCATTCCGCCTTAGTCTTAATCTTCTTTTCTCCATTCTTTAATTCTCGAGCAAGGAACTAAGAACTAAGCCATTTTATTGTCTCTAGCATAAGGATTAATCTCTTGGTTTTTGGGCTAGACTATGGCTTCAGTACTTTCTTCCTCCGTCTCCCCCTTCTCCATGAGTGAGTAGACTTCTATCGAGGCAAGGGGAATAACCCCTTAGCCATGGTTTTAACGACTTCTTCTTAAATGACTAGATGGTAATCAATTTTAATTAATAGTTGATCTTTGGATCCCACATTAATCCGGATGGAAATGATCATGGAAATCTGAATTTAGAACAATAAAATCTATTACATAGACGTTTTGATATGACCGTGGATTTTCGTCTTTTAGGATGATAAACTAGGAAGCATGAGCACCAAGACCAATGGGATCATGTGGAGTTTATCTCTTGTGAGTTTTTACATTTGCAAATCTTCATCAAATCATCGCTTAAGAATTAGTTGTTATCACCTAGGCTAAGGTGGTGAAAACCCCTACGAGCCTCGATTTCCATCTCTTGATTTAATCACCGCATACTTTTGCTTTCTTTAATTCCTAGTCTTTTCATTCATATAGTTTTTCTTGTGCTAGCAATAATCTTAACATTTCCTTGTGCTTTTTTTATTCTTGTTAACTGTATTTTCTTTCTTGCATTAGTGTAATCAATCAAACCCCCAACTTGACTTTTACTTTCTGTTCCAATCTTAAAAAAATACCAAAAACAAATAACAAGTTCTTCAAACTTTGGGTTCTAAGAACAATCTCTAAAAAGTTGTCCTGTGGGATCGACCCTTCTATACTACCCTTAAAACCGGAAGTAAAAAAGGTTAAAACTCTAGGACTAACCATCTTAGTGATTGATATTGCAAAGCAACATTTATCAATTTGGCACCGTTGGCGGGGAAAACGGATTGTTTTCTCGAATCCCAAAAATCTTTTTAAAAGCTTTTTTTATTTTTTTTATGCCTTTCGAGTAACATTCCGAAAGTGTACTCCTCTTTCTGCCGAGTTTCCATTCCGACAGTACATTTTTTCTGTACACGAATTAACTGCTTTAATTGTGCATGGAACGCCCGAACGTCGATTTTCAACCATTTGATCTGAAAATAGAAAGGACTTTTCATCGTCTAAACCGTCAAAATCTAGTGAGAATGAATGAAGATGAAGTCGCCCGTAGGATCGACCAAGCTCTTGCAGCTCAAAGAGAGCTCATCCAAGCCGAACAAGTGGAAAGAGAAGCCGCTTTGCGAGTAGCTTTAGGGCCGAACAAGAAACCATAGAAGCCGATAGGAGGGAAGCTGAAAGGAAAAAACAATTAAAAGACTTTTATGTTCCCAAAACGGCCTATGCATAACATCCGGTTACACCCCCCGATATTATTGCTCCACAATTCGAAATCCGAACACAATGGATCACCATGATGCAAGCCAACCCCTTCCCAGGCAACAATGGGGAAAGTTGTGAAGATCATCTTCAAAGGTTCATTGACCTTTGCTCTTTGAACAAACTCCCGGGTGTGTCTGAAGATGCCATCCACCTTAGGTTGTTTAAGTATTCCCTCTCCGGGCAAGCTAGTAGCTGGTACAATACCATGGAGAGCGAAGAACATGTCACAACTTGGGAAGTTCTACAAAGTAAGTTCCTTGAGAAATTTTACCCCCCATCTCTCACCTATGAACTTAGGGGTCAAATAACTCATTTTTCTATGTCCCCAGGAGAGTCTTTAGGTGAAGCCTGGAAAAGGTTCAAAGACTTACTGAGGAAGTGCCCCACCATCATATCTCTCAAGCCCAACTCATAGAGATTTTCTATCGTGGTGTTGATGATGATACCAAATTCTTTCTCGATTCCTCATCTGGAGGAAATTTCATGCATTAAAGTTTGACTTGCGCATGGGAGGTAGTTAAACGGGCTTCCAAAACAAGGGCTAGAAGAGGGATTGGCGGAATCCTTAAGGTAGCAAAGGCAGAAGTTAATAATGATATCCAAAGCATAGCGGAAAGCCTAAAATTAATTGCCTTAAAACAGGATCGGTTAGAGTCATCCTTGGTCACCCTTAGGGAGTCACCCCAACAACTAAAAGCCATGGATTCCCTTTGTGGTATTTGCCAAGGATACAATCATACCACCCTCCACTGTCAATATCTCTACAACATGCCCACGCAACCTGAAGTAGGAAAACAACCAGAAGACCTCAATTCGATTCATACAATACCAGGCCAAAGTTACTACAATCCCAACCAACCTAGAAATCACCCTGGTTTTCAATACGGGAACCCTTCAGGTGCCGAGAACTCTAACCAACTTCAACAAAGGCCTCCCTACCCTCAAAGTAACAATCGACCACCACTTGGATTCCCATACAACAATCAAAGAAATTTTGGAAATCTCCAAAATTGACAACACTACCAACAATTCCAAAACCTAAACCTTCCACCCCAAAATCTAAACCAACCTCAACCTCCCCAGCCACCTCAAATTGCCCCCCCTCCTCCTCCCCAAGTCATCCTAGCCTGGCAAGCATAGAACAAACCCTCGTGGCCATACAAGCCCATCAAAAGGCAACTGACGCACAGTTAGCTCACCTGTTTGCCCAACAAAAACCTCCTACTAGGACTTTTACAGGACATCCTGAAAATAACCCCAAACATCATGAACAACTCAAGGTTGTCTCTACTCGTTCGGGAAAAGTGCATACCCTTCCCCCTCCAGAAAAATCTTCAGACCCACCTCTAGAATTCGAGGATGAGGACATGGTAGTTGTTGAACCCGAAGCCACACCCAAACGATCTATCCCCGAAACCCCTCAAAGAAGATGAAGAACTATTTTACAAACCCCGACCTCCCTATAAAGCCCACCTCAAACAAACAAGACTTGATGCCCGCTTCATGAAATTTAGGGATGATATGAAAAAAAATACATGTCGACATTCCCTTCCTTGATGCTTTGGCAGACATGCCCGCCTGGTCCAAGTACATGAAATCTCTCTTAACTAGGAAGTATGTTACTAAAGAATACGAGATTGTTAAACTTTCTAGGACCACATCAGACATTATCCTAAGTAAGATGCCTACAAAATAGAAGGATCCAGGTTCTTTTGGAATAGGATGCTACTTGGGTGACAATGCTTGTAGAAAAGGGCTATCAGATTTAGGAACCAGTATATCCATCATGCCATATAGTCTTTGCAAAAGACTAGGATTCAATGACATGTTACCCACAACCATGACCATCCAACTGGCAGACTCATCCACAACTAAACCCATGGGAATCATAGAAGACATTCCGGTTAAAGTTGGAAATGATGCATACGTCCCTTGTGATTTTGTGATCATGGATATCAAGGAAGATTTATGCTACCCTCTCATTTTCGGACGTCCCTTCTTAGCCACTGCACGTTCCTTAATTGATGTTGAGGCTGGTACCATTTTGTTAAGGCTAGGGAAGAAAACCCTAGAGTTTAGGGTGTTTGAAAGTATGAGGGGACCTAGTCTTGAGGAAGAAGTCTACCTCCTTGATTGCATTGATGAATTAAACCAACTAAGGCAAGAATGGGAACTAGTTGATGACCCCCTATGCACTGCTCTCACCATCCCCGCCGAATGTGATTTTGATAATGAACCATCAAATCAACTCAAGATTCATTTGGACAACTTTGAGGAAATCCCATGTGCTGAGATTGAAGACCTTAAAATGATCTCCACCATAGAAGAACGACCTGAACCACTAAAGGCCCCGAAAATGAAGGCTCTCCCCATAGGACTGAAATACGTCTTTCTAGATGAACAACAATTATGCCCTGTTATTATCAATTCTGACCTTACCATTGAACAGGAAAACATGCTTATGGGAGAATTTAGGAAAAGGAAAATAGCTTTAGGGTACAAAATGACGGATTTAGTTGGGATAGATCAATCCATTTGCATCCACAAAATCCCAATGATTGAAAACAGTAAACCTTCCCAAGACCCGCAAAGGAAACTCAACCCAAACATAAAGGAAGTTGTCCGACTTGAAGTAATTAAATGTTTGACTGCAAGAATCATCTACCCCATCTCTGACTCTCCTTGGGTCAGCCCTATCCAGGTCGTCCCCAAAAAGGGTGGGACCACAGTCATTAGGAATGAGAAGAATGAGCTCATCCCCACCTGTACCGTCACAGGGTGGAGGATGTGCATTGACTACAGGAAACTCAACAAAGAAACTAGGGAAGACCACTTCCCTCTTCCCTTCCTCGATCAAGTTCTTGAACGTTTAGCTCATCAACAATACTTTTACTATTTATATGGCTACTCGGGTTTTTATCAGATTCCCATTCATCCTGAAGAGTAAGAGAAGACCACTTTCATATGCCCTTTTGGTACATATGCTTTTAGACGAATGCCCTTTGGCCTGTGCAATGCACCAACCACTTTTCAAAGATGTATGTCTGCCATTTTTTCAGGGTTAACTGAAACTGTCATGGAAGTTTTCATGGACGATTTCTCTATCTATGGAGATAGTTTCAGTTCTTGCCTTGGGAACCTCTCCCTTGTTCTTGATAGATGCATCGAGTCACGTTTAGTCCTTAATTGGGAAAAGTGTCACTTCATGGTCAAAGAGGGTATTGTTCTAGGTCATAAGGTGAGCAACCAAGGCATTGAAGTTGACCAAGCTAAGATTGAGGTCATCACCAAGCTCCCCCTCCTACCTCAATCAAAGACATCTGAGCCTTTCTAGGACATGCCGATTTCTATCGGCGATTCATCCGTGATTTTTCCAAAATCACAAAACCTCTCACCAATCTTCTTCAAAAGGAGGTGCCTTTCCATTTCGATACGGCATGCATGGAGAGATTTCTATGTTTGAAAAAGGCTTTCACCACCACTCCTATCATCCATGCTCCTGACTGGGCCTTACCCTTTGAAATAATGTGTGATGCTAGTGATTTTGTTGTAGGTCCATTTTAGGACAAAGAATTGACAAAAAAACACCATGTCATTTATTATGCATCCAAGACCTTAGATGAAGCTCAGCAAAATTACACATTCACCGAAAAAGAAATGCTAGCCATTGTCTATGCATTCGATAAATTTCGCTCATATCTTGTTGGTTCAAAGGTTGTTGTTTACACTGATCATGTAGCCATTCGCTACCTCATGACCAAGAAAGATGCCAAGCCTAGAATCATAAGATGGATTTTGTTATTGTAGGAATTTGATCTAGAAATCCTAGACAAAAAGGGATCTAAAAATGTCGTGGCTGACCACCTCAGTAGACTTAGCTATAGCCCCATTGATGAAAATCTGATAAATGAATCCTTACCCGATGACCAATTTCTCAAGGTAGACTCCCAGTTTCCTTGGTTTGCTGATTTTGTAAACTATTTAGCTGCAGGTGTATTGCACCTCGAGTATATGGGACACTCTAAAGCTAAATTTTTACATGATGTGAAAAATTATTATTGGGATGAACCTTATTTGTTTCGTCTTTGTACTGATGGCTTATATCGTCGTTGTGTATCCCACGAAGAAAGTATCGCCATTTTGGAACAATGTCACTCTGCCCCCTATGGTGGTCACATGAGTTCCCAAAAAATGGCTAGAAAAGTCCTACAATGTGGATTCTTTTGGCCCACCATCTTCAAAGACTCATATGATTATGTGCTTTCATGTGACCAATGTCAAAGGACGGGTAATATTTCCATGCGTGACCAAATGCCTCTCACCTCTTGGCAGGAATTAGAGATTTTTGATGTCTGGGGAATCAAATGTATGGGCCCATTTCCTTCTTCTTATGGGTTTGCTTACATTTTAGTCGCAGTCGATTACGTGTCAAAGTGGGTTGAAGCCATACCCACTAAAACATGTGATTCTAAACTCGTTAAGAAACTTTTTAAAGATATCATTTTTCCTAGATTTGGAGTCCCTCGCACCGTCATTTCTGACGGGGGATCCCATTTTTTGGAGAAAAGTTTTGAGGCTCTTTTGAAAAAATATGGGGTTTATCACAAAGTTGCCACTCCTTACCATCCTCATACCAGTGGGAAGGTAGAGGTATCCAACAGACAAATAATATCAATTTTAGAAAAAACTGTTGGACGCACTAGGAAAGATTGGGCGTTAAAAATCGATGACGCTCTGTGGGCATATCGTACTGCCTACAAAACACCCATTGGCACCACCCCTTTCATACTGATCTACGGTAAGTCATGTCACTTACTAATAGAACTAGAGCAAAAAGCAAGCTGGGCCATCAAAACTTTGAATTTTGACCTTTCCATGGATGGAGAGAAACGTTTTCTCCAAATAAATGAGCTGGATGAACTTAGGATGAGTGCCTATGAAAATGCAAGAATCTACGAAGACCGCACCAAAATGTGGCATGATGGTCATATTAAGCACAAAGATATTAGAGAAGGGGATCAAGTTTTAGTTTTTAATTCAAGATTACAACTTTTTCCTGGAAAACTCAAGTCGAGGTGGTATGGCCCCTACATTTTAAAATGTGCTTACCCACATGGTGCCTTTCTCCTATGGGATAAAGTTCTGGGTGAGTTTAAGGTCAATGGGCACCGTCTTAAAAGATATATCACCACTGAAGATGTTGTCGCTTCAGACTCAAACAAATTTCCACCCTTGCATGATCTGAACCTCACTGACCCTTCAACTCCCCCAGATTCCAATTAATCTGATCTTTGTCGAGCCACGACGTAAAATAAGGCTCTAGTTTGGAGGCATCCAAACACTATCTTCCCTTCTCATTTGTTTTCTTTTTTTTGTTCTTCCGTTCTGTTTTTTCTTCTTCCTGCTATCGAGCCGATCGATTACCATTATCAGACGCTCGGTTCACGTTGATTTTGCAAAGACTCGATACTAAAATGACCGGTTGGATTTCCAGCCGCTCGACTCATCCGTCGACTGTTCCGCAAAACTTGAATGTAGCCTCTGTCCTTTACTGTTTTGTGTTTGGCGGCCAAGGCAGACCAGCCGACCGTCTGGCTATCCAACCGATCGGCTCGTAGATCCATTGTTCTATATAACACACCAGAAGCAAGACCAATCTCCCATCTCCTCGCTTACCCTAGCCACCTCCCTCACTGTTCACTCGATCGCTCGACCGTAGTTCCGCCCTCTCTTCAGACGACCACCTTGATTCTCAGCCTGACGTCCAAGGTCCAGCTCTTCAGCCGACCGGTTTTCCCTCAGCCGACCATTTGGCATTTCCGCAAGAGTTGCTGTCCTAGCGTTTCAGCCGCCCTCCTGGCTAGGACACCGCCCGTCTCGATCGATAGACGACCGACAGGTTCTGCATCGCCACATCCTCGACTTCCTCAACAAGACGGCCGTCAGCTAGGTTTGCTGAGTGCTCAGATCCAGACTCATCCGACCGTTTGGTGTTTCCAGTCACCCGTCTCAGATATCCAAAATGCCCGTTTCATTTACCAGACGATCGGTTGATTCTCCCCAGCCGATCCTTTACATCCTCAACCGGTCGGCTTCTCTCTATAGTAGTGATGTTCAGCCGCTTTCTCAAGGGCAAAGGCAAGGCCCCTGCATCCTCTTCCAGGGATCCTCCTTGCCGTTCCAGTTCTCATCCCGGAATCCATTTCCGCATGCCCTCTCCTACTGGTGAGTCTTCTCCCGAGTTAGTCGAGGTGATGCTTCATGACATCAACGAGGCGGATGAGCTTCTCCGCGAGATGGAGGGAACTCAAAAGGCAACCAATGATCCAGACACAACCACCCCCTGTTCACCCCGTATAGCACCTATTCCGGGTAGCTATGACCAATTCACTAGTGCTGACCACCGCCAACGTTATGAGGATATGTTCGCAATTGGTGTTTCTTTTCCTCGTTGGGCGTGCGGCACACCCCTTGATGCTTTGGGCATCCGCGATGACGTCGACAATATCCTCCGTAGAAACCACATCCTTATCTTTCCCTACCATGTCACCTCTGTCTACTGTGATCTTACCCTCGTGTTTTTGAGCACTTTTCGCAGGTTACACTGTTCTTTCGGAAACTCGAGTTGTAAATACCAAATTTTCGGGGAAAATCTGGAATCATCTGCCAAGCAAATCACTTCTTTTATCCTCGATGGTAGGGATGACTATTGGCTAGAACAATGTATGGCGCGGTCTCATGACTCCTACCCAGACCATTATGACAGAGATAAGTTTTGGGCAGAGATCACCAGGCTTCTTCCCCGTCTTCCTAGTGTGCCCAAGGCCTCCTGCATTCATAACCCGGTGGTCCGTTACCTTCACTGTAATTTGGCTTGCACCATTTTCAGTCGGGAAAGTACTCAGGGCGCAATTACTCAGGTAGAACTTTATGCTCTTTGGTGTCTTTTACATGAAGAACCTTTTAACTGGGGCAATGCTATCATTGAGCATTTTGGTACCCAAGCTAGCCGAGCCTCTTCCTCTTCTTTTTGCATTAGACACTATGTTACCCAACTCGCCATCTTTTTGGGCTACACCCACATCGCCTTTCCTCCGCTTGAGCTCAAAAATCACCTCATCAACACTCACTATTTGAAGAATAGTAGGTTTATCCGTTTGGGCACCAAGGGAATTTATTACCTTTTGTTCAAAGACACTCATGTGGTCCTCCAGCTCCCGTTACATTCACGGTTTGCAGAAGCAAACTACGTCTACGAGTTGACTGATTTACCAGGCCATATCTAGAGATTCTACCTGGAGCATCTAGATCCAGACACCATCCCCGAGCCACAGCCTCACAAGAGGAGCCTCTCTTTAGAGGCACACGACGACGACATTGGAACACCACTGCCACCTTCTAAACGTCACACCAGGCGGTGACCAGATGACGACTCCGCTCCTTACGGCTTCTACGAGACGCTCTTAGAGTTTGCTTGGGCCGAGCAAATTTCTATGTCCGGGGTGGGGTGGGTGGTACGTGATCCACCCTTTATCTTCCCTTTTCAACATTTCCTTCTGCATTTTTTTTTGTTTGTGTTGTTTACTTTCAAACATAAGGCCTTTATCTAGTCGGCCGAATGTTGTACTTTATCTTCAAAAATCAATTGCATTATCAAATTTATTTCAAAAAACTTTGCAATATCAAGTTCCCTATGATCATGATAGCAAATTTTGGAAACAGCGGAAAGCCTTAGAGTATCAAATAGAATCAAATGCAGATTTTCTTAATTTTAGCATTAGATTAACTTATTTTTTTTACTCTTATATAATGTAGCTACATGTCTCTTCTATCTTATGCAACGACAACTAAAAAAAAAGAGTTTTTTGCTGCACATGTAAAATAAATAGCACACCAAACCCTAAGTCCGGGGTGGCATGCCCTTCTTCCATACCCCACAAAGGGGCGTACCATCAAAGGATGCCAAAAAAAGGGCACACACAAACAAATTGTGGTCAATGTAATCACAAGTCCATGAAAAAATTATATCCCAAGTCGAATAGAGGAGGGATTTTTTCCGTCACACCTCAAATTCTTTATTCCCGTGCAACAATCAACCAAAAAAAAGTTTTGAGTGTCGAAGCGCAAGTTAGATCAAGACTATCTTCACAAAGTATAAGTTTAAAAAATTAAGTTATGAAAAATGTTTTCTTGAGAAACATAGTGCTTGCAATTTTTGGTTCTAGGAGATGGGTCGCTTGGACATGAAAAGGATAGAAAAATTGCTAATCTAGGGAGGATGAACTTGTTATTCCAAAATTTTTGAATCTTTTTTATTTTTCAATTGCTTGAGGACAAGAAAAACTTTAAGTCCGCGGTATTTTGATGCGTTCTATTTTAGCACATCTTTTCTGTTAATTATTAAGCTTGTCACATAGAAATACTCCATTCATCTCTTGAAAATTGCACAAATTGATATTTTCTCAATTTTATCACAAATCTGACAATCATATGCATTTTATTGCAGTTCAGGACTTGAACTGATCGTCTCACGTGATCAACTGATCGTCTCACCTCTTCAACTTGATCGTCTGACAAAGTGAAACGCTCGATTTGCCTTCACTACTCTCATCAGACGACTGGCCGAGATCGCCCGATTCCTAAACCAAACGCTCGGCTGATGCCCTATTGATGAGAAGAAACGACACCGAGTGGTTTCGACTGCGCCACCACTCTAATTAGGGTTGGCAGCCGATCGATTGGCTGCTGCACTCCAGCATCTTCCAACCGATCGGTTTGTTTCTGAACCGGTCGGTTGGCGGCACGCTGACAGCAAAAATCCCATCTGCCAGCCTCAAAAACCCTTCAACCTAATTGTAAAAGTGCCTCCTTCCTCTCCTATAAAAGGAGGGGCACTTCCTCCTCCTCAGGGCATCTTGGATTTCTCTTTGTATTGGGATTCTGAAGCATTTATTCTTGTAATCATCTTCTTATTATGCAATAAAGTAGATTTTAGTTCAAGCATTGTTCTTTCATACTTGTTCTTGTCTCTTCATTCCGCCTTAGTCTTAATCTTCTTTTCTCCATTCTTTAATTCTGGAGCAAGGAACTAAGAACTAAGCCATTTTATTGTCTCTAGCATAAGGATTAATCTCCTAATTTTTGGGCTAGACTATGGCTTAAGTACTTTCTTCCTCCGTCTCCCCCTTCTCCATGAGTGAGTATACTTTTATCGAGGCAAGGGGAATAACCCCTTAGCCATGGTTTTAACGACTTCTTCTTAAATGACTAGATGGTAATCAATTTTAATTAGCGGTTGATCTTCGGATCCCACGTTAATCCGGATGGAAATGACCATGGAAATCTAGATTTAGAATAATAAAATCGATTACATAGACATTTTGATATGACCGTGGATTTTGTCTTTTAGGATGATAAACTAGGAAGCATGAGCACCAAGACCAATGGGCTCACATGGAGTTTATCTCTTGTGAGTTTTTAAATTCACAAACCTTCATCGAATCGTCGCTTAAGAATTAGTTGTTATCACCTAGGATAAGGTTGTGAAAACCCCTACGAGCCTCGATTTCCATCTCTTGATTTAATCACCGCATACTTTTGCTTTCTTTAATTCCTAGTCTTTTCATTCATATAGTTTTTCTTGTGCTAGCAATAATCTTAACATTTCCTTGTGCTTTTTTTTTATTCTTGTTAAGTGCATTTTATTTCTTGCATTAGTGTAATCAATCAAACCCCCAACTTAACTTTTACTTTTTGTTCCAATCTAAAAAAAATACCAAAAACAAATAACAAGTTCTTCAAACTTTGGGTTCTAAGAACAATCTCTAAAAAGTTGTCCTGTGGGATCGACCCTTCTATACTACCCTTAAAACTGGAAGTAAAAAAGGTTTAAAGTCTAGGATTAACCATCTTAGTGATTGATATTGCAAAGCTACGTTTATCAATGTGACTAAAGAGCTTGTTTGAAAGCAAGGAGGGAAGTATATAAGGCTAAGGGTGAGAGAGGGAAGAAGGTTTAGGTGTCCTACTATGTTTGCCAAGTGTCCATGGTCTTAAGCATCCCATCCATGCAAAGCATCAACTCCATTAGTTGTGGGAGTCTGATAGGCCATTGTTTGTTGACTCCCATGTCATACATTGACCTAGAACAGAAGGATAACCATCGGATCATGACCCTTTAGTGATAGAGGTGAAAACCCTAGCTCACCAATGGTTTGCACCTGCACTTGGTGAGCCACCGACCCAAGGAGCTACAAGAGGGGAAACCATCAATTGTAACACCAATATGAACCTTAAAGGAGCCACCATAGGATACCAACACCATCATATCACAACAAAAAAGGGGAACCATCGAGTTCCACCACCCAAGGTAGCTCATCTATGATGGCAAAACCCCAACTCAACCCAAGGGAGGCATCTCTACCAAACCAAGATGAAACCAAGTGCCATATGCCACAAAAATCTCAAGAATGATAATAAATATATAATGTGCCACAAGAATTTGAAAAAATTCAATAAAAAACTCATCAATGAGTAAATTGCATAAAATTCCAAAATGTGCACAAAACTGCATAACTTGCTCAAACAGTGTCCAAACTGGACCAAACTTGAAACTTAAGCTTGTAACATGATATCAAAGAACATAAAAAGTTTATATTAAGATTTTAAGCACTTTATTAAGGTAATAAAACATTATAAACCAAAATCAAGGTCAGGGGTCTCACGACCATAAACTCCCAACAGGGATTTCACCCCTAAAATCCAAAGAAAACAAAGGTGGGTACCTCCTATACACCACATACACTAACCAATACATGGACACTTCCATCCCATGATGATGTCACAAAACTCTCATTCATGGAATATAGAAACTACTATGCAACCTTTGTAACTCTTGGTAGTAACTCTGACTTGGAACTCTTGTTGCATGTCCTGAATTGTGTCCATTTGTTGCTGAATAACCATGTCCTTTACTGTAGTATGTTGTATCAACAAATCACTCAAAAGATATGCTTACTTGGTTTTACCAATCATGGAATGTCTTGTATCTCTTACCATATGTAACTTCACAAGGTGTCATGTCCATGTCCCTTTGATGGTTGTCGTAGTAAGCAACTCAATCAATCAGGTGGATATCCCCTAGCTATCAAGAATTGTAGGACATGTATTCTTAAAAGATTCTCCAATCCTTGACACAGTTCTTTATGACTACCCATCTATCTATGACTGTGTCAAACTCCCAATGTATCATTATCCTTGCAAACTCCTAATGTTTATTATTAACAAGTTGACAATTATGCACTTGACCATATATGTGCCATACCCTATTCCGCACATGGCTGCAATTGCACATTCTTTGCCTTATGATACATCTGTATATTCACTGAATACATCATGTGTGTAGAACATGAGCCTCCTCATGTACTACTTCACTTAAACCATCAACATTTGGAACCATTGTCTGGTTGAAAAATCATACACTGTCTTGTCACCTGAACTATGGAAGTTATCATGCTCCCCGATGTGCTACGCTGATCTACTATCCTGCATCATGATATCATCCACCTCCTCTTCTCTATCCTAATGTAGTGGTGTTAATTTGACTTATAGTTGTGTCTGTGATCCTACCAACAGGGATACTTCCAACCATACATCCTTCTACTAAAGCGATGCTGGCACATCTTGTTCATAATATGTCAAAGTGCATAATTATGTCTTGTCTGCAAATGTTGACAAAAATGACTTGTTGGTTGACCCTATCTCATGCAATTCTAATCTTGTACGACATGTGTCCCAAACTATTCCTTGAAGCATCACAGAAGATGATGTATCCTCCCCTATGTTCTAGCAACACTAACACTAGAACACTTGTTGACCTCCCCTTCAACATTTAGAAAGATCATTGACACCAACGTTGTCAACTGTCATTCCATACAAGAAGGAAAACCTTTACTAGTCAACCTTGTTAGAGGTAAAGCAATGGTTTTGACGTTATGAATGGACTTCCCCATAGTGTCATGCTAGGCTTAAGAGGCTTCAGATCTCAGTCGTTGTCTGGACCGATTCCACCCCAACACTATTTTCACTTGATTTGGATTTATAGAACATCCTCGACAGATATATCATAACCCTGAGAAGACACTTCATTCAACCTCAAACTCACTCTTGCTAAACTTGACATACATTTACTGCTATTGAGAATCTATGATGTTCATTGAGATGTTACTGCAAAACTTGCCACAACTCATGAGGACATGACCTAAGCACTTTGTTCATCAAGTCCACAAATGCTACTGATGCATTGATTAGTCTTAGACGACACAACCATGAACTCATAGTGATCATACAACTAATGTCATTCACTCTAATCTCATCTAGTAATATTCTAATCTTAGGTTTATCTAAAGGAACACTGTATAACTTGTCCATTGATCAACAAACCATCCATCTTGGTTAGTGGTCTTGCCCAACTGTCAGTAGCCCATATAAAACACCATGAAATCACTCTTCTTCTTTCCAGACAACACTTAGGGGATCAACATCAACTCTCTCTCTCTCTAATTAAGAGGAACACTGGAAGCTTATCTTATAAACATTATCAAACCCATGTACTACGGGTACATCCCATATACTAGGATTTGTCACCTTGGTATCCACTTGACGTGATATAAGGAACTCACATCCCTATCTCAATGACTTCACCATCATCATAACCAACTCAAAATGTATAGGAGTAGTATTCCTAACTCTTAGAAGGCTCAAAAAACAAACTTATCACAAACATCAAGATTTTGGAACCATAGCCCAAGCAACCATGTGCTATATCAAGGTATCCACCTCCAAGATTGCAACAAATCCTGGCATACCAAGTGGCATAAGATCCACTTGAAAGTCAAGCCTCGAAAAGAAGGAATGCAAAGGAAAAAAACACTTTCCCCAACCCAACAACATTGTCCAGGGGTTGCTAGCAAGGGGGTTACCAATTCTATCTTCATCATGCAGGTTACAACTTTTTATGTGTCATTTTACCCTTTTCATTTGGGTTCCTTGCCATCAACATATGGGTTATCATGATTATCATATCTCATTACTCTTTTCTCATTAACTATTCACCATTATTATGTATGTCCTCTCAAATTATCATTTTTTAAGCCACTTATCAAGAGACAGATCATCATATTTCACATTTTCCTCATTAATTTCCTTTACATGTCATGAAAATTTTACTTTAACATTTTCTTACACACATAGGTTGGTATGAGTATTACTCAAGTTCCACTTTATTCATCTATCATTGACCTTATTTAATTTCTCATATCACACTTATCTCAAGAGTTCTGTTCTTTTTACGTGAACTTTATACCTTGAATGATTTCATTAACATAGATTCATCTCTCTTTCACTTCATTATCTTCTTGAATTATAGGTTCAAGAACTCCTCTTTAGATAATATGTGTTTATATTTTGGTCTCATGGTGTTGTATCTTTCCCTTTAATTATCAAACATTCAAGTTTTTTATAGGTTACCATGTGATTTTCATCTTTCTTTAGAGTAAGATTAAGATATTTTCACCATGATTTCTTATTTGTTATGCTCCTTAGATTGTTTCAAACTTACTACTTGATCAAGTAATTAGAAAGATAATAATATAAGAGTTCCACACTTACCTTTTATTCAATAATAGGATACATGGCTAGGGCATCCAAATACTAAGTTCAGGTAGTATGCACCATGTTTTCATGTTATGTTCACTTTCTTAGACATCATCCCAGTCCTAAGTCCTAGTGTCCTTGTAGACTCAGCGAACCTAAAGCTCTAATACCAACTTGTGAGAACCAATTACACTAAATGAGATTACTCAAAACAAAGCATGCAATCAACTGCTAAACATCCTAACTACTAGAAAATAGGGTAAATTAAAACAGATTTCAAGATCACCAACATGCTCAAAAACAATTGCATATAAACCCAACATTCTGCATATATTCATATATATCATGTTAAGTATCCTTTACAAATTGCATTGTTGCCTCATCCACAAAATATACATGTACAAGAGCATCATCCACACATACCACATGTACAAGAATCAACACTACCAAAAGCTCAAATCAATTTAAACCTAGTGTACAACTCTCCCACCCAGACCTGAGAGTACATGGATGACTCTACGAGACACTAGACATATAACAACCTTCTCTGAGGTCCATTGCTAAAACTCCTCCTCACTACCACGGGTCTACTACTGTTTCTAGCAATCACCTAAAAGGTTATGGTGACCCACAAGGTGAGACCCATGTCCCAACGAGAGATATAACTCCCAACAACGACAATTAATTACGATAGATAATTCAAATAACATGCTAACCAAATTAACCAGATGAAACTTATAGAACATATTATATAAATGAATATAAATACTAGATATAAAACTTCTTGGGAATAGTTCAAATCAAAATATTATTTGTAGTATTGAAATATTAACATTATTCTTAGAATATCAATAGTAGTTAACATCATGGGCATGACTATCATCATGAGCCCAACTAGTATCGTGAACATAGATAAAAACATTAGCATGTCTAATAGGCTAAGAAGGTCTACATCATAAGTAGAGCTGACATCATAAGCACAACTATCTGCATAAGCATGACAAACAGTACATGCATATCTAACTATAGAGGCATGACTAGCAGTTTACACATAGCTAATAGCATGAGATAACTATCATCATAAAACATAATCAACAGTAGCAGTATATTTAAGAACATAAGCATGGCTACCTTTGTTATTGCACTATACATCATTTATGTGTGAAGAGAGCAAAGAAAGGTTATCATACAATGTGAAGTGATGTGTATAACCCTAATAGATATACTACACAACTAGATTATGTCTTTTATTAAGCATTGGGGGATTTGAGGTATACCACTCAAATACCAACTGACCACTTCTTGGTCGCAATTAGTTTTGTACAAGATCTAGGAGTACCGACATCCTAAGATCTCACCACTTAGTCAGTACAAGTGAAAAGATAGTGATATAATAGTCAATCTGTCTCAATGACATATAGTCAAGTTGTTAACACTGGACCACCCTTACTATAAAGGTCTCAACACCTGAAAATAAGGTATATACCACCTTATCATCCGAGGTACAATCGTAGTTGTCCTCAATCACATCACATATACAAATTCTCAAGCCAAGGCATGACTGTAACCACCCTCCATAACCTTGGCATTGGGATATCAAGGATGTACTCTCCCTACACCCATGCATACTCAACGATTATGTATGCAACTCTGAGAATCCCTTAGGAATACTCATTTCCCCATCTAGAAAGTCCTAGCAGTAAATGGTTTTATGACTCAAGGAACTACTTGATTAAGGTTTCACTTGATTAGTTATTGCCAATTGGGTGAATTAAGGTTACATCAATCAAGTGGGCATATAAACCCTAATTCATTTCTAGAAAGCATTGATATATAACAACTCCAGAAGATATAAAAAGTATGAGATATAATTCTAATCAGAACACCACATGATACTATTTCATTACCATTAATGAGACCATAAATCCTTGGCACATCATGAAGAGGATTACACCTCCACTAGGGCTCAACCATTCCCAAAGGTCATTAAGACCATCACATCATAATCACCTACAAGAACATAATTATCTTTCCATGCCTTATCAAAGGCTCAACACACCATCAACATATTGTGATACACATATTTAGCATAACATTGCATTAAAGAGATAAAAGATGTTCACATGATAACATAGTAGGGTTATCTTAGCATTAAGAGCATTCATTCATCAAATCAACATACAAGAAGGCTAGGTATGATTGAACATCATCACACTTATAGTGCACATGTTTAGCATAAGAAAGTATCAATTATAAGGCTATGATATCCAATAGTTAACACATTAGGGTAACACAATATTAGGGAGAATATTTCATCATCATACTAATCATATAAGGAAGCTAAGCATGATCAATCACCATCATTGGATTTCATTATTGTTAGGTTCAAAAATCTAGATTAAGCATGATTAACCAATATCACTTTATTGTGTTAGGGTTTGGTGTATCAAGGTAATCTAGATTAGCATTACACATCATCTCATTATGGTGATCATAAGTTTTCATTCATATGAGGGCAAAGGTAAAACTACATGATTAAAGTAAATCACCATCGGTTCTACATCATCAAAACCAAACCGCCACACCATAAGAATCACCTCTAAAACCATCAGATGTGAGAAGGTAAAACCATTAATTGTGACACAAGAAAACACCTTGAACAAACCACCTAAAGAACCATTGAATTGTGACCTAGTGGAGTCACCAACAAGACCTAGTCAAACCATCATTTGATCATTCAAAGAACACCGTCGATTGAAGGTATAAGAAGTACCATAGTTTGTTGACTTTAAAGAAAACAATTAGTTGTGGGAATACAATCCACCATCAGTAGTAGCATAATGGATCACCATCGGTTGTGGTGTCTAATGCCACCTTTAGCTATGGTGTGCAGGACCACCATCGGATCATGGAGTCAGAACCTCCATTGGTTGACACCATCGAGTGTTAAGTCAATGAGCCATTGGTTAGTGATCATAGGTCATTGGACCATTGAGTTTGGGAGTCAGGAATACCATTGGTTGATGGACCAGGAGGGTCATTGTTTGTCAGGCTATATTCTCCCATCGGTTGTCATCAACAAGTGGTGAAACCAACAAAAACATAAGGGGAAACCATCATTTGATGAAGGAAAGAGTCATCGGTTGAAGCCACACGAGGGTACTAAAACTATTGTTCTTGAGTACTAAAGGAACCAAAACAGAACCTAAGGTAGAATCACCAGTGGTAGGAAAGACAAGCAAATCAGAACCAAAAAGCAAGAACATTGATTGACATGAAGGCAAACCATTGAGTGATATATAAGGTAGAAATCAACATAGAAACCCTAAGGAAACCCATAATTCAAGAGAGAGAAATCCATCGTTTGTAAGGGAAAGCATCACCATGGGTTGTGAGCACAAGAAAGAACCCAAAATAGTTGCTAAGAGATCACCATTGGTTGACACACAAAAGCCAAACAAAAGAGCAACAAGAACCAAACCATCGGGTTGCAAGAGAAGAAGGGAAATCAACACAAAAACCCTAAGTATGACCATTGTTAGAAGAGCAAGAACCATCATTTGATTCACATGTAAGCAAACTATAGAGCTCCTTGTACTAAGGAAGGTTTGTGCATAAGGTTAAAGGTCCATCCATGGTGATAAAATACTCAATAAATGTCCCTCAAGCTTAAACTCTAAGCATAGATAACATCTTTACACATAGAACTTCATTTTAGAGAAAGATCATGTACATGAAAGCTAGTAGTAACCAACTAACATGGAGAAAGTTATATATGTCACCTATAAGAAGATGAACAAGCTTCAAAAAGCAAGATAGCTCAAGGACAAGAGGAAGGAAACCCTAGCTTAGAACTCCACACAACCAAGCAAGGTTCTTCTCCAAGAAAGAGAGAAAACCCTAGGTTAAGGAAGAAAGAGAGAAGGGTTCTCAACCTCTAGACCAAGCTACATCATGGAACATCATGGTCATAACCAAGAAGAAGGAAGAAGGAGGTAGGGTAGCTAAGAAAAAGAATAAAAGAAGAGGTATCTTACTTGATTTCATCAAGAAAGCTCCAAGAGAGGGTAGATCTGAACCATAGACATACATGCAAGGAGATCAAATGCCTTCTTCTACCTTGGGCACCTTCTTCTCCACCAAGCGAAGGAGGATGAGCTCTAAATAGAAAGGGTGAGAGAGGGAGGGCTAGCTGACTAAAGAGCTCATTTGAAAGCAAGGAGGGAGGTATATAAGGCTTAGGGTGAGAGAGGAAAGAATGTTTAGGTGTCCTACTATGTTTACCAAGAGTCCATGGTCTTAAGCATCCCATCCATGTGAAGCAGCAACTCCATAGGTTGTGAGAGTTTGCCAGCCATCAACCTACAAAAGTAGGATAAACATCAGATCATGACCCTTTGGTCATACGTGTGAAAACCCTAGCTCACCATAGGTTTGCACCTCCATTTGGTGAGACACTAACCTAAGGAGCTCCAAGAGGGGAAACCATCAACCCTCACACCTCTAGGACCCTTCAAGGAACCAGCATTAGATTCCAATACCATCGGATCCCAAAAAATAAAGGAGAACCATTGAGTTCCACCACCCAAGGTATCTCATGTATGAGGGAAAAACCCCAACTCAACCCAATGAAGGATCTTTGTATGTGCATTTTATACATTCTTTTTGGTCATTTTCACACACAAATTTAGTCCATTTTGCTATCCATTTAGTCTCTAGTCATACTTGACTTGCCATATTTTTAGTTGTTTTATCCATTGCATGTTTGTGATCGCAAGTACACAATTAAGATGATAAATGGGACCTAATCCAGCCCAAATCTGACCTCAGTTCGATCCCTAAAGTGTTTGCATGCTTAATAGAGAAGATATTGAAGATTTTGAAGAGTACACAATGTGTGGTAATTACCACATGACATGCAAGTTTCCAGATAACTACAACTACAATTGAAAAGTGCAGACACACCATGTTGCTATTCGGACACATTGTGTTCATGCCATCAAAAGCTACATTTCCAAGTTTTGTCATCTTACACGTCGTGTGTTAATTACCACACGTCGTGTCCAACTCGATCAACCTCAACTCAAAATTTCTTTTTGTTACAATAACACAGTGTGTGTCTCAGTATAGATGGCATGTTCCCCTTCAGTATGGAAAGTGGTCATCATTATACACAACAACACAACATGTTAAGTCTCAAACATGACGTATTACATTCAATTTCTACAAATTTGAAAAGCAACTGCCCCTCGCTTCAAATATGAGAACACTGGGATGGAACAATCATTTCTTGTCATTTTTGAAATACTTGATGACCAGAGTAAGCTGCAGAGTAAGAGAAGGGCGATTTGGGGGAAGAAGAGGTTTCTTGGTAAAGAATCTCCATTCTTCATCATTTTCTTCCCCTTTTCTTCTCTAAGGGTGCAACAAAGCTTCTCTACTCTAGCCAAGCTTCTCAGAAGGGAAGACAGTCTGAGTTGCAGTAGCCACAAGGGTGGAATTTCATCTTGAAGCTGGAGTTTTACTCTCTCTACTTCACTCTTTGGTTTCTCTTAGCTTTTCCTCTCTCTAATCATGGAAAACTCTAAAAATTGTGACCTCTGCTTGTGTTTTCACATAATGTATGATTAGAACTCTCTTCGTTGGGCATGGGAGACTAGCTCCCATGCTATTACTCATGCGAACCCAAAATTCTCATCTAATGTTAGTGAATATTTCTTTTCAAAGAGTTTCTATGGTGCTATATTGCTTGTATGTTTGCTTGGCCATCAAACTTACTTGTTTTATGCTACTTATGAGATTCGAGAGAATGGGTAAGGATGTAGGGAGTAGATATTTTGGCAATGAACCCATAACTATAGGAGTGGCTTGGGTAGATTGAGGATTCAAGGCTATAGTTCAAATTTTTATATAGTCACGGGAGTGTTATGTTAAATATGAATCGTCTCATATCACTAAGAGGTGTATGATGATGACAACTTCCTTTGAAAGATAATTGGCATGTTAATTTTGTTGTTGCATACGAGCAATAGTATGGAAGTGTATTTAGGATCTCCTAAAATCTGATTTTAATCCTCTTAGTTTAACTCTTGTTCTTTAATTGCTAGTTAGTAGATCATAATCAAAACTCAACTATTGCAATACAGCCTAGATTCTTGAATGTTAGCAACTTTGCTCCTAGCTAGTCTAGCTCTCTGTGGTTCAATCTCAACTACAGTTGATCTCATATACTTGTGGGTGATTGATGATTTGTGAAAAGCAATATTTGAAACTAGCTTTCCTTTGGAAATCAACAAGTTTTTGGCGCCGTTGCTAGGGAGATACGGTAATTTTTTAGTTAGAGCAAAAGTGCTAACTAGTATCCGAGACTAAGTCATCATTTTCCATTTTTTTCATATTGTGATACCTTTGTAGTCTTGTGATTCTCACTTAACTATTGCTTTTGTAGATTTCATGTGTGTTCAAAGAGGGGTCTTGAGATATCCATATTCCTAGACTGGGAAATCGAGCGAACTTTTTGTAGTTGAAGAAGAGAAAATAAGAGTGATAACTCTTCAAGCTTGGAGAGATCACAACCGCCATTCACCCAATTCAACACCTTCACCCTAGCATCATCTAGAACCAGAGATGGAGGACAACTGCCTGCTTAAGGAATTTGCTGTACCGGCTGCCACCAACATCTATGGATCCATTGATCATCTAGATATTGAGGCCAACAATTTCTCTATCAACCCCATCATTTTGCAGATGATCCAGTAAAATTGGTTTGGAGGAACTCCTATGGAAGATATGAATCTTCACATAGATGAGTTTTGTAGTACATGAACACCTTCAAGATTAACAATGTTCCAACTGAAGGAGTACGTCTACTCCTATTCCATTTTAAGTAGTAGGGTTTAGGGTTTACATATTAAGTTAAGGATTTATAGATAGATTGGGGTTTATTATTTTACATTTATGGATAAGGGTTTAAGGATTAGGTTTAGGGTTAAAAGATTAGGGTTTATGGTTAAAGGATTAGGGTTTAGGGTTCAATAATAAATGTGTGTACCACCTACCCCATTCTTGAACACCTAATCTCACTAGTAAGTGTATAATGTATGTATTTAGATTTCAAGAAAATTTCAACAACATTTCCCCGTAGTTCTCCAAGTATACCGATGTAGATGGGCAAATGTCCACCAACATATGTACTTAGAGAACAAACGGGGAAGTGTTGATGAAACATCTTGATAACCTAATATACATTATACACTTACATCCCAAGTGAGATTAAGTGTTCAAGACCAGTCCCAAGTTGGGGACTATCCAAGATTTGCTCCTAATGAGTAAATCTCGGACGGGTTTCTAGGCCATAATACAATGTTGTCATTTATATACCTATGATCTTAGTGTCATCAGGCACTTCATCTCACCCACACTATAGGAGTAAATCTATGATTCTATATTATGAGGGTTTGTTGATCAGGTTCATGTATTGTATGGTGTGCATATTGCTTCACCAATGTTTAATCATTATCAAAATACTATTAACTAGCAAATGAAAGGATATCATCAACATTTAGCATTATCAAAACATATTTAACTATCAAAGAGAAGACTAATCATTTGTACTAAGTAATGTTGTGGGGTCCAAAATAAGGCTGTCAGGCCACACACACATATATAAGGTTTACCCAGGCTACATGTTGTCACTTAGCATTTTATTTTTGTCATATATTATTAATAATCAAGACAATCATCAATTATATTAAATACACATTACATGTTTGTAGGGATTATTTGTTAACATATATTAAGGAGGAATAGAGGATGTAAAACTAGCCAATTGGGGGATTTACCTCTAGCAGTGGTGGTGGAACTATATGTACTGGAAGCCCTAGTTGTGGCTGGCTCTGGCGGACAGCCGCGGTGATGAGAAATAGTAGGAGAGCATGAGCAATGACGGTGGTGTGTTACACAAGCACAAGCAGTAGTGGTGGTGGCTGGCTCCGATAGAGATCTTTCAGAGGCCCAGTAGTAGGCGGCGACAATGGTCTCAGCAGCAGCAACAAAAGGCAGAGACCAATCAGCAGTGGTGGTAGATCACGAGCGGTGGCAATGTCATGGGTGCTAGGTATCACAGGTGGTGAAATAGAGAATGGGGGGAAAGAAATGTCGTGGGTGGTATTAAGTGGATCATATTCATCGGTTCAAAATACAAAACTGACGCCTAAGTCCAAATTTAAACAAAAAAAGTTGCCCTCAGCTAGGGTTTTAGTCGTCAATTTCTAGAGAAAAACAACGACTAACTCCTAAACTAAAAAAATAGACACCGGTGATGGGAAATAGTCGTTAGTTATGTCTGCCAAAACTGATGATTGTGTACAAATCTAGAAAAAAAATTGCCCTCAGGTTAGGATTATAGTTGTTAGTTAACTGTTGCAAACCGACGACTAACTCCTAAACCAAAAAAAAATAGTCTGACATAGTCATCAGTTACCAACAAAAAAATCAACGTCTATATACATATCCAAACAAAAATTTTGATCTAGTGTTAGGACCATAGTTGTTAGTTGTCCAATAAAAACTGATGAGGAAGGAGCAAATTGGGGGGGGAATATTTTCACGGGGACAAGGCGGGCAAACACCTAGTCGTCAGTTTCCAATAAACAACTGACGCTATAGACCCATCCCCTTAAAAAAAAGATGTCTTGTGAAGGGTGATCAGTCATCAGTTAGTTGACAGAGCCAACAACTAAGGGGATCATTTTTTTAACGGGGACAAGGCACAAACATCTGTCATCGGTTTTAGCAAAAATTGACGTCGTATTGAAAATTTTGGAGGCAACAGTTATGCCTAGAAAATTGTATTTCACAGGTAACTTTAGATGTCAGTTTCTTTAAAAAGAAATCGACGTTAAATAAAAGTGGTACCTATGTCTTTTCTAAATAAATATGACTTCACTTATGGTTATGGTTTGTCTTAAATAACTGACGTCATTGTTCTTTGGCGTTGTTTTTTTGGGTAACCGACACCATCAAAGGTGACATTATATGTCATTTCTGTACTATTGTTCACACTACAAGACCAAGCCAAGGCATAGTTTTCCTCTTTGCCCAAGCAATCTATCAAGAGTTGGGATGATCTATTGAATGCTTTTCTTACCAAGTACTTTCCTCCTAGCAAGATAGCTCAACTAAGGAGCCACCTCACCAACATCAAGAAACAAGAAGGTGAAACACTCTATGATACATGAGAGAGATTTAAGGACCTAGAACACCTTTGTCCTCACCATGGTTTGACCAGTTGGATGTTGTTAAAAACCTTCTACAACGGGTTATTCTACAACAACTGTATGTATGTGAATTTCGCTACTAACGGAGCACTGATGAAAAAAATCCTATAGAGGCATATGACATCATAGAGGATATGGCACTCAATCATTGTCACTGGAGTTAGGAAAGAACCAGCCAACCCTACTCATCAAGTGGAACTATTGAGAAGTCAAGTGGGAAACATACCATTGATGCAGTTGATCTAATTGCAGCCAAGTTAGATGCTTTGAAGCAGAAGTTTGGAAAATTGAATACACACTCTGTCCAAGCAGCTAAGCAAGTATGTGAAGCATGTGGAGCCTCCTTTCATGATCGTTCTTCTTATTTTGCCCCACAAATGAATGTTTGAGAGGCACCAGAGGAAGCCAATGCAGTAGGGAGTTTTCCTAACAAGTAGTTCTACAATCCCTACTCCAACACCTATAACCTAGGATGGAGAGACCACCCAAATTTCTCTTATAAAAACAACAATCCTCTATACCAAAAATCAATTCAACATCAGCAAAACCAAGGCCAATATCATCAATAACAAATGAGAAACCACCAACCCATAACAATTACCAATTGTCGGGATTCAACAACAATAGAAACTACAACTAGCCTCAACCTAAGTCAACTTTGGAAACCATGATTGAGACTTTTGTGTCAATAGAAATTGAGCAAAATGATGAGTTTTGTTCACATGGGTTACTCTTCAAGGATGCTATCACTCAACTCTCCTCCAAGGTAGAAAATATTCCTACTCTCAAAGATGTTAGAAAATTAGATTGCCCATCAAACTTTAGAAAATCAAAGAGCCTCTTCCAGTGCATTGCCAAGTCAACTAGAGATGAACCCCTGTAAATGTAAGTTCATCACCCTAAGGAGTGGAAACATAGTTGAAAGACCCTTGTCGATAGATGAGAAGAAAGTTGAAGATGATAAAGAAGTTGATGTTGAAAAGATCAAAAGAAGAAAGGTACAACTAAAGAGTAACTGTCTTATAAGCCTAATACCCCCTTTCCTCAAAGGTTTACATGCCAGAAAGAACAAGGAAAATTTCATAGGTTCATGGACATTCTCAACAAACTATATGTCAACCTTCCATTAGCAGAGGTTATTATTGAAATATCTACCTATAAAAAGTTCCTAAAGGATCTCTTAACCCAGAGGAGGAGGAGGAGGATAGATCAAGTAGAAACTAGCATGCTACCTGAAAGGACAAGTTACATCATTCAAAATAGATTAATGGAGAAACTTGATGATCAAGGTGCCTTCACATTGCCATGCAAGATTGGTGACACAACGTTTGATAAGGGTTTAGTTGACCTTGGAGCCAACATACACCTTATTCCATTTACATTGTGGGAGAAACTTGATATTGGATACTTGAAGCCAACCAAAATGGCCATTCAATTGGCATATCATACCATAAAGTATCTGAGAAGTATTGTTGAAGATGTTCCTATTCAAGTAGGCAAGTTATTCACCCCTTGTGATTTTTTTGTGATTGATAAGAATGAGGTTCCATCCAATCCTATTCTCTTTGGAAGACCCTTCCTTCACACAGCCAATTGCATAGTCTATGTACGAGAAGGCAAGATCACTCTTACAGTAGAAGGGGAGATAATGGAGTTCTGTATTCTAGATGCAATGAAAACCCCAATCAAGATGGAAAATATCTGCCTTGTAGATTATATTGACAATTTTTTGGAGGAAGACGAAGATTTTTTTGATTTCCTTATTAACTATTGTAATGAAAGCAAGTTGGACACCATTGTGGCCATAGAAAAATTGGATGTTGTTTCTAGTACCACACCACCTCCATCTCATGAAGATACTTCACGATGACTGTGGCAAGCTCATCAAGGAGAAGAAGGTAGAACTCAAACCCCTTCCACTGGGGCTAATGTATCTTTTCTTGACCCAAATTCTACTTCTCCTGTCATCATAAATGTTGCTTTAACCGATAAACAAGAAGTCAAATTGCTAAATGAATTGCGTTTACATAAGGAAGTAATCATTTATTCAATCGATGATTTGAAAGGCATCAATCCCTTCATTTGCATGCACAAAATTAATCTTGAGGAAGATGCCAAACCTTGTATAGAACCTCCTAGATGTTTAAATTAGAACATGCTTAAGGTTTTTAAAAAGGAAGTCTTCAAGTTAAAGATGCAGGGATCATTAATCCTATTAGTGAGAACTCATGGGTGAGTGCTATTCATGTAGTACCCAAAAGGGGGGGTGCAACTATCATGAAAGGGGACAATAATGAACCGATTCAAACCCGTATAGCTATAGGATGGAGCATGTGTATAGACCATAGGAGATTGAACAAAGCAACCTGTAAAGATCACTTCCATTGCCTTTCGTTGATTTAATGCTTGAGAGACTAGCCAATCATTACTATTTCTGTTAACTTGATGACGATTTAGGATTTTTCCAAATATCAATTTATCTTTTAGATCGGGAAAAGATGGCTTTTACATTCACTTATTGGACCTACACCTATAGATGCATGCCATTCGGTTTTTGCAATACACCAATGATTTTTTAGCATTTCATGATGGCTATCTTCTTAGATTTTATTTAATGAATGATGGAAGTTTTTATGGATGATTTCAATGTCTATGGAGATTATTTTGAAGACTATCTATCTAATTTATCTAAAAGTCCTTGAGCACTATAAAAGGGTTAACCTAGTACTAAACTGGGAGAAGTTCCATGTGATTTCTAACAAAGGTATTGAAGTTGATAGGAAAAATGTGTAAGCATTTCAAAAGATGTCAACTTTGTTTAATTTCAAGGACATCAAAAGTTTTCTTGGCCAAGTTTCTACATACGCTTCATCAAAGACTTTTCCAAAATAGAAAAACATCTATGTTCATTGCTTGCCAAAGATGTTTAATTGGTTTTTGATGAAGAATGTCAAGCTACTTTAATAAAACTCAAGGATGTACTAATATCAGCTCCCATAATTCAACCAACAGATTGGGATGCACCGGTTGAACTAATGTGTGATGTGAGTGACTACGCCATCAATACAGTCCTTGGCTAAGGAAAAGACAACAAGTTGCATGCTATCCACTATGCCATCAAGACACTTGATGAGGCCCAAATAAATTATGCCACAACCGAGAAGGATATGCTAGCCGTAGCTTCAAAAAATTTCATCAGTATCTAATAGGATCCAAAGTTGTGGTCTACACTGACCATGCAACCATCAAGTACTTGTTGAATAAGAAAGATGCCAAGCCATGTATAATTTATTGGATATTTCTGCTCCAAGAATTCAATCTTGAGATAAAGGACAAAAAAGGAATTGAGAAAAATACCACTAATCATTATCTAGAGGACACAATGTTGATTGATGATTACATGCCCCTTGAAAGACTCTATGTAGTTGATGCAATGCAAGCACCCTGGTTTGCCAACATAGCAATTTTTCTTGGCATAGGACACCTTACACCTAATCTAACCTACTAGAAAATGAAGAAATTTCCACATGACGTCAAATTATACTATCGGGATGATCCCATGTTGTTTAAACAAGGAACCAATTGACTAATTCGTCAGTGTGCAGCTGAAGAGGAGATACCAAACATCATTTTTTACTACCATTCTTGTTACTATGGAGGTCACTTTGGGGGAGATAAGACAGATACCAAGATTCTTCAAGCTAGATTCTATTGGACTACCTTGTTTCAAAATGTTCATGCTTATGTCAAGGCATGTGACAGATGTCAATGGACTAGTCAGATATCAAAGTGAGATGAGATGCCTCTCAACTCCATCTTGGATTACATGGTCCCCTTCTAATCATCCTATGGTTACAAGTACATATTACTTGCATGTGATTATGTCTCAAAATGGGTAGAGGTTATTCCTACCAAAGCCCCAGATGCAAAGTTTGTGATCAAATTGTTCCAGAAGATTATCTTTACCCACTTTGGAGTTCTAAGGGTTGTTATCTCAGATGTAGGGACACATTTTAATGAGAAACAGTTCAATAATCTTCTCTCCAAGTATGGGGTGACACATAAAATCTCTACCCTACCACCCCCAAATAAATGGACAGGTTGAAGTGTCAAATAGACAACTAAAGAATATTCTAGAGAAGATAGTTTCAAGCTCAAGGAAGGATTGGGCACTCAATATAGATGATGCTCTTTGGGTATACCTTACAACCTACAAGACTGCTATCTGAACCACATCATTCCGGCTTATCTATGGCAAGTCTTTCCATCTTCCCTTGGATCTGGAGCATAAAGATCTAGGCAATCAAATTCCTAAATTTTGACATGAAGAAAGCAGGTGAGAAATGGTTGTTGCAACTCCAAGAGCTTGAGGATATCAGACTAGACACATATGAGAATGCAAAGATCTATAAAAAGCAGACAAAGGCATGACATCATAAGAAGATCAGGAGGAGAGATATTGTTGAAGGAGATGTGGTGCTATTGTTCAACTCAAGATTGAAGCTCCTCCTAGGGAATCTTAGATCCAAGTGGTCTGGACCCATCCTAGTCTTGAAGGTTTTTCCATATGGAGCAATAGAGTTGCAAGGCAAGAAATCCACTTTAAAAGTTAGTGGACAATGATGCAAGCTATATAGTGACAGAGAGATGATTAACCAGAAAGCCACTTGCTCCCTCTCATATGCATGATTTTAGAAGTTAAAGAGTCTCACTCCCGACTCTAAAAGGAGGAACTTTTGGGAGTTGACCCAACATTTAGGTTAGATTTCATTTCAATCATTAGCTCAAGAACTTTCTCTTTTAAATAATTTTTCCATGGATGAATGTAATAATCTAGACCCAATTGCAGGTTCTATAGATAAATCAAGAAAAGAACTTGCTTATGGGAGAAATTCATTTGAACATGATGTGTCTTTCATGACACAAGCCATGTCACATCAATCAAAATAATTTTGAGAAAAGATATCTTCTGACTACGGCATGCTCTCTTGAGCACACAACATGTACAAGTCTAGAATCAACTTGCCCAATCAGCTGGAATCATGCACGATGTGCACTCAGTCAGATATGGCATGTTAAGGCTTGCATTTCTTGCCGTCATTTTTCTGGAAACTTACATGGAATGTGATAAATAGCACATGACATGTCATATTCTTATCAAAGGCATGAAATGGTCCCTGGAAAGTTACACATCATGCATTAAATTGCACACAACGTGTCATTATCAACCTGAAGCTAGGTGAAAATATTTGAAATGAACATGTTGACATGGCGTATTGTCTTTTGAACATGACTTGTTTGGATAAGTTTGAACTAGGGTTTAACCCTGAATTTGAACTCATCTGATCCACCAAAATCATTTGTTTGAGTGAGAGAGCCTCCAACCATTGTGCACTCCCTCATCGTGTGACCTCCAACATGTGCATTCACTTGAAAATCAAAGCCATTGTGTCCACCTTCCACGCCGCTCATCCTCTCTAGCTCTACAAGAAAGACCATCTGGAAGGTACCTCACTTCTCTTCTCTGAGCCTAATAGGTAGCAATAACACCACTCTTCTCCAAGCCAAAGACCTCACCACCACTGGTGAGGTTGTTCCTCACCTTCTCCACCTCCAAGCACCACAAGTAGCCACCTCAAATAGTAGGAGACATGGTGTAACCGGTGTGTGACATGATAAGAAGATCACCCATCATCGTCAACCTTGGAAACGCCAAAATCACACTGAACATGGGGTGCATCAGACAACACACGTTGTGTCTTCACATTCATTTTCTCGGGTCAACCACCTTTTTAAATACCAGGTGACACGTCACGTGTCACAATGTACACATTGGGTCCCAGTGTGTTAAAGCTCAATCTAGTGATCAATGGCACCCATTAAGTAAGAAGCCAAGTGCCAATGAGGGTAGAGCTCATGTTCTATCACTGCATTCATCTCTTCTACCATGTTTAATGTCACCAATGAGGGGGACAAGACTTACTAAACAATGATCACAAGAAGGGTCTTTCCAACTTGATTTCTCTGTGAAGAAACCCTAGATGCACTCGACTTTAAGGATGAAGTCTTAGAACTGCTTGGAGAAATGGGACTCAAGTACATCACGTGCATAATAAGAAAAACCTATCCTAGGCTCATTTATGAATTTGTCACTAAACTACATACTAAGGATGATCCTAAAAAAGCCACATGTGGTTTTTCCTATTATCACTTTTTGGATTCTCAGATGAAATTACAAGATTACTTTCAAACAATTTTGTGAGTTCCTTGAATGTCATTATGGTGGAGCAACATCATATGCTATGACATTTAATAGTGATGATTTTTGGAGAGAGATCACTGATTATAATATGCATGAGGCTACCAGGGCTAGGACGACCCACATTCACAACCCTATCTTCCGCTATATTCACAACACCCTTAGCACATGTATGTTTGTCATGAAAGAAACACAGGGAGTATGCATGTTACAATATCTTTTCTTCTTGTGAGCTATGCTACATAATTTCAAAATCAATGATGGGTATTATATTGTCTATTGTTTCTTTGAGCTTAGATGAGCCAAATTAGGTGATATTATGATTGTGAGACTGATTATCTACATAGCCCACAAATTCAATGCCAAGCTAAAAAGTATAGAGGCCTGCCTAGGGAGGATTTTGATTGATCTCAAGCTACTTATTCCATCTGGCATGATTTCTAGAGATCCCAAATATGAAGACAAACTCAAAAAATATTTTGCAGATCATCATGGGTATATTGAGCTTCCTGATCTTGAGGTCGTCACGTTGAAAAATAAATAAAATTTGAAGTTTAATTTTGTTAATGAGCCTCAATCTGGTGACTAAGACGATGTTTCTACTGATGATGTTGCACCACCTCTATCCCCCTCAATTGGGACACAGACAGAGTATAGCTAGAGTATGTCTGATGTCCAACGCCTTTATGGGTATGTTCATCACCGATTTGGTTAGCAAGAATCTCACCTCGACATGATCAAGCAATGACACTCTGGGATGCACAACATGCTCCAGAGGATGGATGCATGGAACATCTCTTAGAGCCACTATATCATGCTTCCACCACATCATACTGAGTATCCTCCTGTGGATATCCCCGATGATGACTATTTGCAACATCATATTCTGACTAGAGATGAGGGCCCTGACCCTTCATTTTGATTCACCATGGTAGGTACCCAGTTGCTACCATCTTAAGTCTGATTTATGTAGTGAGGACACTATTGATTTTAAGCTTGGGGGGAGCAACTGGCTGGTAGTGTAGTGTCGTGTAGTTTTATTTCCCTTTTATCATCGTTTCCTTAGTGGTTGTTTTCAGTTCTACTCTTCTTGTGGAAAATCCAGTATGATATGAGGCTTATGTTTTGTATGTGGATTGAACTCCTATACTTGACTAATTGTCCTCTTTTGCTGAGAAATATTATTTGGAGAAATTTTAAAAGGCATGCATTAATCAAATGAAACCTTTTGGCCATCAACGTGTGCTTAACTCTGGTTTATGCTTCTAGCCTCAACATTCATCTTTCACATCCTTGATTGCTTAAAACATGTAATGGTTTCAGTTTTTGTGAGTAAATCAACTTTAAAACAATATTTAGAATAGGGGATGCCCTTACCAAGCTGAGTGCATTTCAACCACTCTTTCAGTAAAAAAAATTTCAAAACAAATGAAGGGAATCTAGCTAATGTTGCAATTTAGTTGACTCTCCTATGTTGTCGAAAATTGTAAAATTTCTTTTGGCTTATTTCACCCTCGTACCCCATAAAAGATGGATAAACCACCCACATATCATGCTAGCCTAGTGTAAATCTAATATGGCCAAGATGGTTAGGTGATGTGCTTTAAAAGAGGGTAAAATATCCCAACCAACATTCCACATGTGCATAAGCCTACATTAGCATCCCAATGTCAAAACCTGTAATCCATTGTCATATCATTTTTGGGAAAGAAGGAGAGTACAACTAAAACTATTAATTTTAACTAAGATTTCATCATTTGTATTCTTAATAGCTGAGAGCTTGAGTTGCACATCCACTAACTATTTGGCTTGTTCATCCAAATTCTACTTAATGTTATTTAATTGATTGATTCATTAAATTGTGACCATCCCCGCTAAACTAAAAATCTCTTTCTTGGGTGTTTAAGTTGAATTGATGGCTATGAGTATAAACCTATTGATCATGTTTGTTTGGTCTTATATACATCTTTCATTTCATTTGATCCATGTATGAACTTGACAATTCCTTCATTTGTGTTTCTATGCTCTTTTTGCTTGAGGACAAGCAATAGTTCAAGAATAGGGGGATTTGATGTGCACATTTTATACATGCTTTTTGCTCATTTTCACACACAAATTCAGTCCATTTTGTTATCCATTTAACCTCTAACCATACTTGACATGCCATCTTTTTAGTTGTTTTACTTGTTGCATGTTTGTGATTGCAGGTACACGATTAAGATGATGAATGGGACTTAATCCAACCCAAATCCAACCTAAGTTGGATCCCTAAGGAGTTTGCATGCTTAATAGAGATGATATTGAAGACTTTAAGGAGTATACGATGTGTGGTAATTACCACATAGTGTGCAAGTTTCCAGCTAATTGCATGTACAATTGAAAAGCACATACACGTCGTGTTGCTATTTGGACACACCGTGTTCGTGCCATCAAAAGCTACTTTTCCAAATTTTGTCATCTTACAAGTCATGTGTTAATTACCACACGTCATGTTCAACCCGATCATACTCAACTCAAAATTTCTTTAGGTTACAATGACACAACATGCATCTCAGCAGACATGATGTGTCCCTCTTCAGTATGGCAACTGATTGTCAATTATACACAACAACATGATGTGCCGAGTCTCAAACACGACGTTTTACATTTATTTTCTGCAAATTTGAAAAGCAACCATCCCTTATTTCAAATACGAAAACACCAGGATGGGGCAGTCATCTGTCATCATTTTTTAATCACTAGATGACCAGAGGAAGTTGGTGAGAAAGAGAAGGGTGATTTTGGGGAAGAAGAAGAGGTTTCTTGGGAAAGAACCTCCATTCTTCATCATTTTCTTCTCCTCTTCTTCTCCAAGGGTGTAGTAGAACTTCTCTACTCCAGCCAAGCTTCTCAAGAGGGAAGACAGTCCGAGTTGGAGCAGCCACAAGGGTGGAATTTTGTCCTAAAGCCAGAGTTTTACTCTGTCCACTTCACTCTTTGGTTTCTCTTAGCTTTTCCTCTCTCTAATAATGGAAAACTCTAAAAACTATGACCTATGCTTGTGTTTTTACATAATGTGTGAGTAGATATCTCTTTCTTGGGTGTGGGAGACTAGCGCCCATGCTATTACTCATGTGAACGTGAAATTCTCATCTAATGTTAGTTAATAATGCTTTTCCAAGAGTTTCTATGGTGCTATATTTCTTATATGTTTGCTTAGACATCAAACTTACTTCTTTTGTGCTTCTGATGTGATTCATGAGAATGTGTATGGAAGTAGGAAGTATATCTCTTGGCAATGAAACCCTAACCATGGGAATGGCTTGGGTACATTGAGGATTCAAGGCTGTAGTTCAAATTTTGATATAGTCACTGGAGTGTTATGTCAAATCTGAACCGTCTCATATCATCGAGAGGTGTATGATGACAACAACCACCTTTGTAAGATAATTGACATGTTAATTTTGTTGTTGCATATGCATAAATGTATGGAAGTGAAATCCTATGACCAATATCTCCTAAAATCTAATCTTAATCTTTTTAGTTTAACTCTTGTTTGTGAATTGCTAGTTTGCTTATCATAATCAAAACTCAACTATTGCAATATGAATTAGATTGTTGAATGTTAGAAATTTTGCGCTTAGCTAGCCTATCTCTCTGTGGTTCAACGTCAACTACACTTCATCCCATATACTTGTGGGTGATTAATGAGTTGATAAAAGTTCTATTTAAAACTCACTTTCCTTTAGCAGTCAACACATATCCACCAAACCAAAATGCAACCAAGCGCCTCATGGAAAAACAAGCTCAAGCATGATAAGAAACATATAAGGTACAACAAGCATGTGATAAATTGTAAGAACAACCTCAGTTATGGGTAAATAGTAGCAAAGTCCAAAACATGCACAAAACTACATAGCTAGCTCAAACAATGTCCAAATTAGACCAAACTTGAAACTTAAGCTTGTCACATCACATCACAAGATTAGATTACGGTTTTAAGCACTTAATTAAGGAAAGAAAGAATGATCAACTAAAATCAAGGTTAGGGGTCTCACAGTTGTTGAGGCAAAACATGAATCCATATTGCAATCTATAATCATCTTTGTCAGTCTGGAAGGTTGCATCACTGTAACCCTTTACCATCAACTCTTCCTCTCTGTCATAGACAAGGAATTGATCCTTAGTTCTTCTCAAGTACTTAAGGATGTTCTTCACAATTGTCCAGTGAGAATCACCTAGATTTGGCTGATATATGCTCATCATACTTAAGGCATATGAGACATCAGGACAGGTACACAACATTGCGTACATGATGAGTCCTACTCATGCGCTCCCTTTCTTCACAAGAACTGGGACATTGAGCTTTATAGATGGTAACTCCACGCGCCATGGGCACGTTTCCTCTCTTTAAGCTCTCCATGTCGAACATCTTCAACACTTTATCAATGTATGTTCTCTGACATAGTCCAAGAAGCCTTCTCGATCTATCTCTATAGATCTTGATTCCCAAAATGTAGAATGATTCACCCAAGTCTTTCATAGAAAATATATTTCCTAGCCATGTCTTTACCTTTTGTAAGGTAGGGATGTCATTCCCCATCAATAGTATGTCATCCACATACAATACGAGGAATACAATTATGCTCCCATTAACCTTCTTGTACACACAAGGTTCATATTGATTTTGAGTAAAGCCATACTCCTTGACTATTTTGTCAAAACAAATATTCCAACTCTGAAATGCTTGCATAAATCCATAAATTGACCTTTGTATCTTACAGAGTTTATTTCCATCCTTGGGATTTACAAAACCCTCAATTTGTGTCACATACACATCCTCAATAAGATTCATGTTAAGGAATGTGGTTTTAACATTCATTTTCCAAATCTCATAGTCATGATAAGCTGCAATGGCAACCATGATCCTAATGGACTTAACCATGGAAACTCAAGAAAAGGTTTTGTCATAGTTAACACCTTGAACTTGTTTGAAACCCTTTGCAACCAAACTTCCTTTGTAAGTTTGTACTTTACCATCCATGTTGGTCTTATTCTTAAAGACCCACTTGCGCCGTATGGGTTTTACCCCTTCAGCTGGATCCACCAAGGTCCATACCTTGTTGGTGTACATGGATTGCATCTCAGATCTCATGTCCTCAAGCCATTTCTCAGACTTTGGTACCTTAGTATCTTTTAGATAAGTTGTTGGCTCATCATCTCTAACCAACTCACTACCTTCTTGAGTCAGAAGATACCCAAATCTTTCAGGTTCAAGGTGTGTCCTACTAGATCTACGAGGAACATGTATTACTTGAGGAATATGAGATTCCAAAATATTTTGTGATTCTCTTTGTTCCTTTTGTTCATCTATCAGTTCAATGCTTTCTTGTTGGTGTTGAACCTCTTCGAGTTATACCTTCCTCCCACTGATTCCTTTAGAAATAAAACCCTTTTCTAGGAATGCAACATCTGTGGTAACAAACACGTTGTTGTCATATAGGGAATAAGAGTAATATCCTTTGGTCTCCTTAGGATATCCAACAAAATAACATTTATCATATTTGGGTCCGAGCTTTTGAAAAACTGATTTCTCACATAAGCTTCACAACCCCAAATCTTCATAAAAGACACATTGATACACTTCCCATACCATATCTCATATGGTATATTTTGAACTGATTTATATGGTAGTCAATTTAGTGTAGACATGGTAGTTTCTGGAGCATAACCCCAGAAGGTAATAAGAAGTTCATCTAAACTCAACATTGATTGCACCATATCTAACAATGTGCTATTCATTCTTTCTGATACACCATTATGATGTGGTGTTCCAGGTGGAGTCCACTGTGATACGATACCACAAGCTCGTAGAAGGTCCTTAAAATCTTTGCTTAAGTATTCTCCACCTCGATCAGAATGACGTGCCTTAATACTTTTGCCAAGTTGGTTTTGTACATCATTCATGAACTCTTTTAATAGTTCTAACTTATATTTCATAAAGTAAACATAACTATACCTACTGAAGTCATCAATGAAGGTAATAAAGTATTGATAGACACCTCTAGTAGTTGTTTTAAAAGGGCCACATACATCAATATGTATAAGTCGTAATAGATCGCTAGCCCTCTCATTGTTACCAATGAAAAAAGTCTTGGCCATCTTGCCCAACAAACAAGATTCGCATGTCTCTATTGATTCAAAATCAAAAGAGTTTAGATAACCATCTTTATGATGTCTAGATATGTGATTCTCATTTATGTGCCCTAGAACACAATGTCAAAGATATGTTTTTCTTGAGTTGTTGAATTTTAGTCTTTTGGTATTTGCATTATAAATATCTATCTTTAGATATAGAAAATAAAGATCACAAGACATTGGGGCATTGCCATAAAATATTCCGTATTTTGAAATAGAATATCGACCATTTTTTATATGAAATTCATATGCATCCTTGTCCATACAAGATACAAAAATAATGTTTCTATTTATGGTAGGTACATAATAGCAATTCACTACTCTATTACAAGCCATGTGGGTAGAGATAAATTATAGGTTCCAACTATAGTGGCAACAACTCTTGCCCATTTATGACTTGTAGTTCAACCACACCCTTTCTCAAAGGCACACTTCTTTTTAGATCCCACATATTCAAGAATATGTGAGATCCACATCCAGTATCAAGTACCCAAGATGAAGAAGTAGATAAATTTACCTCAATAACATATATACCTGAAGTGGAGATCACCATCTCCATCTTATTTTTCATGAATGCCTTCAAGTACAAAGGATAGATTCCTCTAGTACTTTTCTTTCTCCTTATCTTGAGTGCTGAAGATCTAGAATTACACTCAGCCACATAACTGTTCATTGCCTTGCTTTCATCCTGGAAATCGACTCCACTGATCTCCATCATAGACTTTTCCTTCTTCATTCTTTCTTCAACATTAATAATCATGCCAAGCAAATATGACAATGGTCTGGCCATGTTATTCAAGTGATAACACTCAATAAATGGCTATATGATTCAAGCAATGATTATAGAATCATATCCGTGGAAAACTCTTTTCTCAGAGAGAATCCTAGTTCTTGAAGATGTTCTACATGTCCAATCATATTGAGCACATGGGTCTCTATGGAGTCTCCCTATGTCATCTTACACTCAAAGAGCACCTTTGAGATATTGTACCTTTCTTGCTTTGTGTGATTATGGTTCAAGTTCTTAAGATGTGTTACCATCTCAAGTATCCCCATATGTCTTCACACTTGAGATGTGTTACCATCTCAAGCATGCCCACGTTGGTCGATCAAGCTTTTCATGTGTGTTTCTAACCATCTTTGATTTAATGTTTTATTGAGGGAGTTTGTATTTATAAATACATATGCATTAGCCAATCACCACATATATGTAGTATGTATCATATGCATGCTATATCCCACAAAAAAAACATGTAATAAACATAAGTGATGGTTATGGTCATTTTAATTCCTTGGAGCCACAAGTAATCACCACCACCTAGGGTCTACATCCCATGCAGAAACCTATTTTTGATGAAAATTTGTACTTGGCACTCTGGGTTGATCGGTTCAACCTTTGAACTGATCGGCTCGCCTCTTGGCTAGTCAGTTGGTTGTCACATCAGTCATCTGGTCTCTGATCCACCATCTTCTAAATCCTCTGGTTGATTATTTGGGGCCACCAGCCGATCAATTCAACGCATCCTCCTCGATCCTCTAGTCGGTTGACTCACCTTCGAGATGGTCAATTGGTCTGGTGTTGAGCGTATTCTTCTTTGTCGTAAAAGGAAATCAAACTATCCTAATGCTATTATATATTACATGATAAAATAAGAAACCTCGAGTTATATTTGGAGATCATAGGTAGGAGAGAATAAAATTTTTATAATAGGAAGATAAGGTATAGGAACGATATGCAAACAAAAATAAAAGGAATAACCAACCACACAACCATGCATAGATATATAGGGTTATTGGCCACAACCATGCTCCACATTCACAATTCAAACTAACTTTTAGGGCGGCACATGCAAATTGCATATATATATATATATATATATATATATATATATATATAATTTGAATCAGGATATTCACATTAGTCTGTTTAAGCATTCACAACATATGCAATAAATAAATGATGGAAACCAAAACTCTAATCATAATGATTATCTAAAACATAGTAGATTGACATTGCTCTGATGCCACTATAGGTAAATATGGCGGCAGAGCAGGAAGAATAAAAATTTAACTGCTATATTATCCTTAAACCAATGGATCACATCAATAACTATGTAATGAGAAGAATGGTTTAGAGGATATACTGGTCCTGGAGCAAGTCCAATGACATGACCTAGTGAACCGATCATTTCATCATGTTTCACAATCGCAATTGTGTTGACAATTTTAATCCAATTAATGCAAAACATGATGTAAGCACTAATCCTTGATGTAATCAAATTGATCCATGAATTGGGTAGTTCATCTCATGAACAGGTCATCTGGTGACCTTGAGCTGATCGGTTCATGCCCTGGTTCATCTAGAATTCAACCAATGCAATCTCCAATCAACCTCACATTCCAACCAACCAGTTTAGCACTTGAACTGGTCAGTCGCATTAGAGTCCATTCAGTAAATTGTTGTTTAAATTGAATACCTAAACACTTTAGTAATCAATTTAGTTATCATTCATGAATAAACTCTTTTTCCAAGTGAATCTTTTGTGTGTGACCCAATAGGTTCCATATTACGTTGGCAACGGGTGTCCATAACAGTTTTGTGACATCACAAGCAAAGAGCGGCGTCTGGTAACACATCATTTCTACCCAAGTAAATGGAAATTTGGAGAACAAATTCAACCTACAATTTGTGATTAATGTTATAGTATTTGTATAGTTCCTTTGACACTAATATAAAGATTGAACCAGAGGCATGGAATCATCATCCTCTTCAATCATTCAATCCATGTTCCTTAAACTAGAGCAGACTATCTGAGATATATTTCAGCTCAATATCACATATTGACTTACATGAGCATGGCCATACATTTCTCAGTCTCTCTTATCAAATGGCTCGGATATCATACTTCCATAAGAGGGACAAATACCATCTACATAATTCACATCCATCCACATGTATCACAATGTATCCGATTATCACCTTTATGGCAACTCTTATTCAGAATCACAGTAGATGATGTCAAAGTGCACTCAACAACATGTGATGAGTGTAGTGACTTTAAGTCTAACAACCACAATCACCATCAACGCTATAAGAGATGATTCTGACTACCAATTATGGTTCCATGTAGCACTCTTATGGTGGGTCTGTCTGATACATCATTCTCTAACAAGTATCTATGTGTTTGGTTTGATATCACATATCATGACTAATGATATTCTGTCATCAACCAACACACACTCTAGTCTTATGTATTATTGTTGTCTATCAACCTTCCACAATAACATCTAACCAACGACATAACAAGAATGTATATACACTTAACATTTGTATGATCTCATTATTCATGCCATCAATCCCAAGACATACGATATTGAGTAATATCATTCTCTAGACATTTACTATGTTATTTCACTATCTCATAACTGAATAAAATAAAATAAATTTGAATATTGCCGTTATTATTAATCAAATAATTTACAAGTGATGCCATTACAATCATCATATGATTGGATCTCTAGGCGTACATACCAAAAATGGTTATAGTGGTATTAGCTTCTTGCAGGCACTCTTAGGTTTTTTGCACAAGTCACCATGTATTATCATGGAGTTCTCTGAATAGTCCATCAACATGAGCTAGTGATGTATGGTTTGTACAATACAAACATGATGCTTTGATGGTGTTCCATGCTTCTTTAGAAAGTCGGTATCATGGTGGTAGGCAATGTTGCTTCATGGTCATGGTGAAGGGGAAGAATAGGGAACAAAGATTAGAATAGAAAACCACAAACAACCTTTCCAAAAGGGCCCAACTTAATAGGGTTGAGGATAGAGAAAAGAGGCAAGAGATATTATAGAACTAAGAATGAGAGTCGGGCGTTGTTGTCTGACTGGTTTCCTTTTTCAGATATAAAATTTAGCATGATAGGAAATGTTAAGAAAATGCAACCCAACTAAAGTAGCATTGTTTTCTTATATACTAGTATTTTTGTCATTTGTTTTATATTTTATTTAAGGAAACAAACATTAAGTAAACAAAGTGAATTTTATATGTAGTATAATTATGGTGTAGAATACAAATTTAACATATGTTTCCTATTCTGAAACTGACTAATAAGTCATTTAATTAATTTGTGTCCTTTTAGCATTATCATGCTAATTTAGTTATAATTTATTTATGAAAACTTATAACTATTCAGTTGATAACATCCTTTTTGGGGTTATTTATAGCATATATTTTGTTGTCAAAACTGCCCTCTAAATTGTTTTTCCTATCAATTTTGTTATGTTTTGGACAAAACTAATCTGCGCTATGCTATGACCAATTTTTGCATCCTTTTGTAGAGTTTTTCCTTGTCTTTCTACCAAAAAGGCCCATCCCGGCCCATGAACAACATTTACCTGCATCGATCCTCCTACCAGTCGGCCGACACACTCCTTACCCGTCGTGCAGCTGCTCGATACAGCTACCGCGTGACATGGGTTTGTCGTACAAGAAGACTCTGCCGAACGATACACCGCTTACCCGACAGGGAGCTGTAACCACCAAGACAACTCTCTCGATGTAGCATGTCGCGCGATACGAGCCACCCACCGGCAGGCGCCCACCCGTCACGACTACCCGACACGCTTGCAACCCGGCAACCGCTGCGTCGGGTGACACGCATGTCGATCATCCCCAAAGCCACGCTAATGGAGCCGATGGAGGACACATGGCGCATTGAGAACCACAACTTCTTCCAACCACTGCCTATATATAGCATCTATAGGACTCCAATGGGACGGGTCAGAACCCTAGCATAAGCTAACCTTGGAAAGCTTCGGAAGCTAGTGTGATGCGTTCCAAGGGTGTGCCAGGCGATAGTAGGTGAGCACACTGTTGGCTAAATGGACATCTATAAAAATCCCTTTGTTTTGATTATGACAAACATTTCATTTTTATTTATCTAACGAGCTACTTGAGTGTGCAGGATGACACAACTATAAGGGAAATCCAACATGAAGTATTTATATTTTCATGCAAATGTAATCATTGTAAAAACTTGTACAGAATTATAAGGTACAAGTACTTAGAATCGCATGTAAATCAAGCATTGGATTTTCCCTAGCTAAACACCGTAGTCATCCATTCAATAGGACCACCTATGCACACATATGTATAACTAGTGCCTAACTTGAAACCTTAAAACTGGATCTCTCTCGGTCGACCAACTCCTCGACCGAGACACCTTCGGTCGACCATATTCTCGACCGAGAAAGATCCAAGTAGCCGTTAGACATATATGCATATAACTTGAGAAAAGAGAAGCCTGTCGGTCGACAAGTCCTCGACCGAGAGGTGTCTTGGTCGACCTTCACTCGACCGAGACGATCTCTGCAATTAGCCGTTAGACTAAACTGACAAGTTAGTTGGCAGTTGGAAATAGACGTTGCATTCAGAGAACCTGTCGGTCGACGACACTTCGACCGAGTAGGTGTCTCGGTCGACCGTTCTTCGACCGAGACGATCTCTGACAGAATCTGCAGAGTAAAAGTAATTAGCCGTTGCTAATGCCCCTAACGTATTCCTAACGGCTAGTTAAGCACTAGGAACCCCCTGGAAGTTGTCTAGAATGTCCTTAAGCATACTTAGGCCATTCCTATAAATAGGACAAGCCATAGGACACTATAATACACTTCTTACACTTGCTATACTTGAGAAAATACTTGAGTCCTCTTGTGCAATCTGTGTGAACTGAGCTTTGTGATCAATTGGCCATTTTCTCCTTAGCTCAAGCTCGTCCTATAGGCTAGATTTTCCTAACCCTAGCAATCACAAGTACATCATATTGGCTAGGAAAATCCAAACGCTTGATCTAGGGAAATCAAGCCTTGAGCTACAAGGATAAGTTGTATTTTCTTTTATTCCCTTCTTGTTTCTTGTATTACTTGTACTCTCCTTGCTACTCCAGGTAGGAGGCTGCGGATTGGAGAGGGTGAAGCTCTTCGTGGTGAAGAGGAAGACTTTGGACTACTTCAGAAGGCTGTCTTGACGGGAAGCTACTTCAGGAGGAAGGCTACTTCAAGGGGGAGCTTGAAGTTACTTCAAGGAAGGCTGCTTCGAGGTTGGCAAGACTACTTCAAAGTGAAGGCTGTCCAAAGGGTGTTTAGAAAGTATTGTAAATTTTATGTAACATCCTTGAGAGGTAATAAAATTTAGTACTTTCAAAATCCCGATTGGGTAAGCAACCGGGTAGTGGACTGACTCCTTAGTATTTGCTAAGGTGGAACCACTCTAAACACCTGTGTTCCTCTTCTTAATCTTCAGTTTGGTTGTTTGAGTTTAAATTACTTTAAAATCTCTATAAAACTCTATTCACCCCCCTCTAGAGGTTTTCAATTGGTATCAGAGCAGGCTTCAAGGAGCTCTAACAAAGTCTTGAAGAAAAGATGGGGGATGGAGTACTCAACAACCTCAACATTGAAGGAACGCTCGTTGCTCGACCTCCGGCATTTGACGGGACAAACTATCAATACTGGAAGAGAAGAATGCAATTTTACTTCCAAGGAATCAATTGGGATCTTTGGAGAATGGTATCTACACCATACACACTCCCACAAGATGAGTTCGAAGTATGGGATGCTAATACGGTAAAAATGGCACAAATGAATGCAAAGGCAGTAAGCATTTTATATTGTTCCATTTCAGTAGGAGAATTTAATAGAGTATCAAACTGTGATACCGCATATGACATTTGGCATAGATTATCTATAACATATGAGGGTACGGTTCAAGTTAAAAACTCTAAAGTTAGTTTGCTTAAAACCAAATTTGAACATTTTCGTATGGATCCAAACGAAACTATTAGTGAAATGTATTCAAAATTTTCTACTATTGTTAATGGTTTGAGTGCTTTAGGGAAACCTGTTCTTGAGGAAGATCAGGTATCAAAAATACTTCGATCTCTTCCTCCAAAGTACAAACCAAAGGTGACAGCTATTGCAGAAGCAAACGACCTCACTCGCCTCAAAATGGAACAGCTCATCGGAAACTTAGAAGCTCATGAGGCAGACCTAGAAGAGGAAGAGAGAAGAGAACATGAACATCAACGTGGGCCAAAGAAAGACGTGGCTCTCAAAGCATCAAAAGCTCTCTCACAAGAGAGTGAGGAATCTAGTGAAGAAGAAGGAGAAGAAGCATTGATAGTCAATGGTAAGAAATATAGAAGGTTTAAATCTAATAAAATTTCTAGTTCTTCTTCCACTCCCAGGTGCTTCGAATGTGGAAAGAAAGGACATTTCAAAAATGAATGTCCCAAAGCTAAAAAGGGAAAGAAAAGCTCACATAAGAAGAAAGAAAAAGCTTATAAAGCGGCATGGGATGAAACGAGTGAAAGTGAAAGCGGAGAAGATAAGGTAGAATGTCTAATGGCAAAAGAAGATGAAGAATCTCAAGAGGTAAGCCTAGTTGATCTTCCTAAAGAAGAGTTAGTAGCTAGCTTACAAGAAACTCATGATAAATATGTTGATGCCAAAAAGAAACTAAAAAGGACTATAAAATCAAACAATGAGCTCATTGCCAAAATAGATGAACTTTCTTCCGAAAAGAATAACATTGATCTTGAAAATGTATCTTTAAAAACATCTTTAGATGATTGCACTAGAAAGCTACTTACTTTGGAAACTAATGTTGATCTTCTATCAAAAGAAAAGACTGATTTGTTAGCTAAACTACAAGCTTTTCAAACTCAACCTATCTTGTGCAATCATTCGGACTATGACATTATTGTAAAAGAAAAGGATTCATTGCTTTCTGATTTAGACCAGGCAAGAAAAGATATACATAAGAAAATGAATAACATTGCTCAGTTGCAACAAGAACTTCATGAGTTAAGAAGAAAAGATATTCTTGATAACATATTAAGAAGTGGTACTACCTTCAATGGAAGAAAAGGTTTGGGATATGTTCCAAAGAGAAACCAAACCAAAAAGACCCAAACTATGTTTGTACCCAAAAACACAATGGCTAGAAAAAGAAACGAAATTGATTCTATTACTTGTCATTTCTGTTTACGTCTTGGACATTACTGTTTTTCATGCCCCTACAAGACTAAGAAGTCCAACTTAGTTTGGACCCCAAGACCTCAAACTTAGAAGAATGGAATGTAGTTGAGATATGACAAAATACTTAATTTGTACAATTTATATTGTCCTATCTCAACAAACGATGCTATGCTTATTGGTATTATTTTTCTGCATTGCTGTACTAAAACAGAAACTTCGTCGGTCGAAGTACTGTCGACCGAGCTCTGGGTCGGTCGAAGTAGTGTCGACCGAATGGATGTCTTTAACAAATCGAAAATCTTCCAGTACTCATTTCGGTCGAACATTGGTCAACCGAAAAATTTTCTGTTCTTTTTGATTGTGATACAGTAACCTGCTCGATCGATAAATTGTCGACCGAGAATTATATCGGTCGAACAATCGTCGACCGACTGGTTTTCTGTATCAGAACTTTTATACACATCAGCAAATTAAAAAGTTTCTAACCTTATCGGACCATCACATGGGTACCAAAATCTACATTCTAATGCAGGAATGGGTCGTTGACAGTGGTTGCTCCAAACATATGACCGGAAACAAGGATGCATTTTCAACTTTTGAAGAAAAGAAAAGTGGAACGGTCACCTTTGGAGACAATGGTAAGGGCAAAATCGTTGGAATAGGTAATGTTGGAACAAATCTTGAAATCAAAAATGTTCTACTAGTTGATGGATTGCATCATAACTTAATAAGTGTAAGTCAACTATGTGATAGCGGTTATGATGTGTTATTTAACAAAACCTGCTGCAAGTTATTGATAGAAAATACTACAACTGTTGTTTATGAAGGAAATAGAGTTGGAAATCTTTATATCCTTAAACCAAACTCTATGAAATCAGTAGTAGGTAAATGCTTACTTGCAAATGAAAACACCTTACAACTATGGCATAAAAAGCTTGGTCATGCTAGTTCACATGCTATTAAAAAGTTAGTAAAATATGATCTTGTTCGTGGATTACCTGTTTTGTCGTTTGATCACGTTGCAAATTGTGAACCTTGTACAATGGGAAAGCAAACCAAAACATCTTTTAAATCAAAACATGTACTTAGCACCAGTAGATCCTTAGAATTAATTCATATGGATTTATTTGGACCAATGAGAACACAATCTATTGGTGGTAAACGATACTGTTTTGTTATTGTTGATGATTATAGTAGATTTACATGGGTACATTTTATTGCAACAAAAGATGACACTATTCATGTCTTTATGCAATTTTGTTCTAAGATTGAAAATCTTTTACAACATAAAATATGTACCATTAGAAGTGATCACGGTGGCGAATTTGAAAATCATACTTTTGAAACTTTTTGTACATCTCAGGGATATACTCACAATTTCTCTGCTCCACGTACCCCACAACAAAATGGTATTGTAGAACGGAAAAATCGATCTCTACAAGAAATGGCTAGGACCATGATGCTTGAACACAACACACCTAAAACTTTTTGGGCTGAAGCTGTAAACACAGCTTGTTATGTGCTAAATAGAGTCACGGTTCACTCTCATTTGAAGAAAACTCCATATGAAATAATACACTCTAAGAAACCTAGAGTTGACTACTTTCATACTTTTGGCTCTACATGTTATATTTTAAACACCAAGGATGATAGAGACAAGTTTGATTCTAAATCACAAAAAGCATTCTTCTTGGGATATTCTACCTCTAGCAAAGCGTTTAGGGTATATAACACTATCTCTAGAAAAGTTGAGGAATCCATTCATGTGTCTTTTCATGAGGAATCAAAATCTACAAATTTAGATATCATTGATCTCACAAATCAATTTGAAACTATAACCATTCCCAATGATAATGAGAAAACTCCCACATCCGATCCTCCGGTCGAAACACAACCTACACCTAGGCTGATCAAGGATCATCCCCAAGAGCTAATTATTGGAGATCCAAATGATAAAGTCAAAACTAGGTCCTCTTTTCAAGATGTTGCAAACATGGCTTTTGTCTCCATCATTGAACCTAAGAAAATATCCGAAGCTCTTAAGGATGATTACTGGATAATAGCCATGCAAGAGGAATTAAATCAATTCACTAAAAATGATGTATGGGATTTAGTTCCTAAACCACAAGATAAAACTATCATAGGAACTAAATGGGTTTTTAGGAACAAGCTTAATGAGGCAGGAGAAGTCATACGGAATAAAGCACGGTTAGTTGCACAAGGATATAATCAACAAGAAGGAATTGACTTTGATGAAACATATGCACCTGTAGCTCGACTTGAAGCTATTAGGATGTTACTAGCTATTGCTGCCCATAAAAACATTCAGTTATATCAAATGGATGTCAAAAGTGCATTTCTAAATGGCATCATACAAGAAGAAGTTTATGTTGCTCAACCACCTGGCTTCGAAATCCCAGAAAAGGACGATCATGTTTATAAACTTAAAAAGGCACTTTATGGTCTAAAACAAGCCCCTAGGACTTGGTATGAACGGCTCAAGACATATCTTTTTGATAATGGTTTCTCTATTGGAAATTCAGATTCTACTCTATTTTTCAAAACATATGCATCTGATTTCTTAGTTGTGCAAATATATGTTGATGACATTATTTTTGGTGCCTCAAATGAATCATTATGCACACAATTTAGTGACATTATGCAAAAAGAATTTGAAATGAGCCTTATGGGTGAACTAACATTCTTTCTTGGTTTTCAAATTAAGCAAACACCTGCCAGAATTTTTATAAGCCAAGAAAAATACACTAAAGAACTGTTAAAACGTTTTGGAATGGATCAATGCAAACATGCTACTACTCCTATGGCTACTTCTATTAAAATTGATAAGGATGAAAATGGGGAACCTATTGATGATTCCTTATATAGAGCCATGATTGGTAGTTTGCTATATTTAACCGCTTCTCGACCAGACATTATGTTTTCCGTTGGTCTTTGTGCTCGATTTCAATCCCAGCCTATGCAATCTCATTTTCTTGCGGTTAAACGAATTCTTCGATATCTAGCCGGCACTACTTGTTTTGGTTTATGGTATCCAAAAGGACAATCCTTGGATTTTAAAGCATATACTGATGCGGATTATGCCGGTTGTCGACTTGATCGCAAAAGTACTAGTGGTGGATGTTTCTTATTAGGTAGAGCCTTAGTATCTTGGTTTAGCAAGAAACAAAACACGGTTGCCTTATCTACAACCGAAGCTGAATATATGGCAGCTGGGTCTTGCTGTGCTCAAGTGCTTTATATGCAACAGGTTTTAAGCGATTATGGTTTTCATCTTTCATCAACACCTATTTTTTGTGACAACACAAGCGCCATAAACTTAGCACACAATCCTATTCTACACAGCCGGGCCAAACATATTGAAATCCGTCATCACTTCTTAAGGGATCACATCTCAAAGAATCATGTTTCCCTTCATCATGTTGATACAGAAAATCAATTGGCTGATATCTTTACAAAACCGCTTCCATTAGATCAATTCAACAACATTAGGAAGCAACTACTTATTACTCCATTGGAGGATGTTTTCTTTGATATCTGCGGTTCTTAAAAACGACTACTTATGTTTAGTATCAATATTGATATGAACGTTTCAATTGGTAATTTGCAAATTGTTGCCTCTTGGCTAGAAACCGCATTGCTTTACATTTTGGCTATTCAATGGACATATTTTTCGTTCATTTTTGATGGGATATCTAATTAAGGGGGAGTTTTTAATAAAACGGTTATCTTTTTGAGATGACAAAGGGGGAGAAATATATAAAACTATAACTTAATACTTATGACAAACTCAATCAATGAGTTTCATAAATATACTCTTGGCTTTACATTGAAAGTTGCTATATTCCCAAATGAACTGGATTTCATGTTCCATAATTCACTGGGGATACTAAGCACACATTTTATAAACAAGAGGAAAAGTTCCAAACGGCAATCTAAAGGTATGGCATTTATATGTTTTATATTTCCTTTATTTATATTTTGGAAATGTTTGTCATCTTCAAAAAGGGGGAGATTGTTGGCTAAATGGACATCTATAAAAATCCCTTTGTTTTGATTATGACAAACATTTCATTTTTATTTATCTAACGAGCTACTTGAGTGTGCAGGATGACACAACTATAAGGGAAATCCAACATGAAGTATTTATATTTTCATGCAAATGTAATCATTGTAAAAACTTGTACAGAATTATAATGTACAAGTACTTAGAATCGCATGTAAATCAAGCATTGGATTTTCCCTAGCTAAACACCGTAGTCATCCATTCAATAGGACCACCTATGCACACATATGTATAACTAGTGCCTAACTTGAAACCTTAAAACTGGATCTCTCTCGGTCGACCAACTCCTCGACCGAGACACCTTCGGTCGACCATATTCTCGACCGAGAAAGATCCAAGTAGCCGTTAGACATATCTGCATATAACTTGAGAAAAGAGAAGCCTGTCGGTCGACAAGTCCTCGACCGAGAGGTGTCTTGGTCGACCTTCACTCGACCGAGACGATCTCTGCAATTAGCCGTTAGACTAAACTGACAAGTTAGTTGGCAGTTGGAAATAGACGTTGCATTCAGAGAACCTGTCGGTCGACGACACTTCGACCGAGTAGGTGTCTCGGTCGACCGTTCTTCGACCGAGACGATCTCTGACAGAATCTGCAGAGTAAAAGCAATTAGCCGTTGCTAATGCCCCTAACTTATTCCTAACGGCTAGTTAAGCACTAGGAACCCCCTGGAAGTTGTCTAGAATGTCCTTAAGCATACTTAGGCCATTCCTATAAATAGGACAAGCCATAGGACACTATAATACACTTCTTACACTTGCTATACTTGAGAAAATACTTGAGTCCTCTTGTGCAATCTGTGTGAACTGAGCTTTGTGATCAATTGGCCATTTTCTCCTTAGCTCAAGCTCGTCCTATAGGCTAGATTTTCCTAACCCTAGCAATCACAAGTACATCATATTGGCTAGGAAAATCCAAACGCTTGATCTAGGGAAATCAAGCCTTGAGCTACAAGGATAAGTTGTATTTTCTTTTATTCCCTTCTTGTTTCTTGTATTACTTGTACTCTCCTTGCTACTCCAGGTAGGAGGCTGCGGATTGGAGAGGGTGAAGCTCTTCGTGGTGAAGAGGAAGACTTTGGACTACTTCAGAAGGCTGTCTTGACGGGAAGCTACTTCAGGAGGAAGGCTACTTCAAGGGGGAGCTTGAAGTTACTTCAAGGAAGGTTGCTTCGAGGTTGGCAAGACTACTTCAAAGTGAAGGCTGTCCAAAGGGTGTTTAGAAAGTATTGTAAATTTTATGTAACATCCTTGAGAGGTAATAAAATTTAGTACTTTCAAAATCCCGGTTGGGTAAGCAACCGGGTAGTGGACTGACTCCTTAGTATTTGCTAAGGTGGAACCACTCTAAACACCTGTGTTCCTCTTCTTAATCTTCAGTTTGGTTGTTTGAGTTTAAATTACTTTAAAATCTCTATAAAACTCTATTCACCCCCCTCTAGAGGTTTTCACACACCCCCTACCCGAGAGGGGCGGGAGTGGTTCGTTTAGAACCCGTCCCAGTAGCCGTAGCAGCCCGATAAGACCAAGAAGGCCACCTGATGTACTGGGTTCCTAGATGGGCTCTTGCCCGAGACTGCTCGCCCCTACACCCGATGCAAGGAACCCAAGAACGTAAGATATCCTTAACCTGGCATGATACCGAGCTCGATATAGATTTCCCATCACAACGTGCCACCCGAGAGGGTGGTACTCCGATACGGCCGTATCGGGTAGTGATCCTTGGCCGTCATGCCTGCCCGTCACTGCCTGTCGCCCGACAGGGGCTGTCCAACCGACACAGGCATGTCGGTTAGAGCTCCCGCCTGATATCGAGTTAGAGGCACCTTAGGGGTCTGTTGTATATTTCCCTCCTATATCAAGGAGGCAATACCTATCTTCCCTTTTACAGTCATTTACTTTCATTTATTATGCATTGTAACTAAACCTTTTATACAATGCTCATGCTAATGGAATTAGTGGAGTTTTAATATCTATTGCTCTATGTTTGGCCCCACCCTTTCGTTGGATGATTTCTTTTCCTTACCATCTAAACTCTAGTATGTATGCTTGGATCATGTTTTGACTAGCTATCGAATCGTGTTTCACATTTCAACTCCCTCGAGAGAGGTGTTGTAACTCTAGTGTTTGGTCCGATCAGGGAGTACGAGAGTACCCCAGGTCGGAGTTGCTTCAATTATCTTTCCACTCCAACCCAAGTCCGCTACCTCTGAGAGGGGGTGTTGGTGCTTAGTTGGAGGTACCCTCTTTCAAAGAAGAGGTACTGAATGTTTTCTGCTGCCGCTTGTTATGCCTAAGTTTTCTTCCTTCGTTCCTTACCCAGGCAATAGTGTTTTCTCCTCTGGTTCCGTTGCACAAAACTCCTAAAAATTGATGAAATGTCAAAACCTTAAATCATGCTTGTAACTCCAGTTGGAGATAGCTTTTCTTTATAACACTCTCTTGTAGCATTTCGTTTCCTTTTATTATGTTGTTTACCATTCTTGATCTACCGTTCCCTTGGGAACATTTTCTTACCCCTCTTTTATCAGAGTGTAGAGTGTTGATTCCGCGTTCTTAGCATGACTACCCTTGTCCTTGTGGTTTGACCTCGATCGCTACTTCGGACCCCGTTATTGTTTTGGGGGCCTAAGAGTCAAGCTATTTAAAAGCCTGACTACTTCAAATCCGCTCCCTTTGGATGCGCGATTTAGCCCGGTCAACTTTTTGGCACCGTTGCTGGGGATGAGGAAAAACGGTACTGTTAAAAAACCTGAATCCACTAACTACACTCCTGTGCCTCAAGCTTAGTAATAAGCTTGACATCACCGTTTCTTTTAGTCTTCTAACCTGAATGTGTACATAATAGTTCGTTTCATGAAACACAGGTTTTCTGACTTGATCATACATTCTATTCAGGTACTCAGGGAAGAAACGCTCAGTTCGGTTGAACACCGTTCATCATGCCACCTCGCATGGAACCTCCTCTTTCCAAAGACGAGCGAAATGCTAGAGTTTGACCACACCCACCTCCACATGGGAATGACGACCGTTACAATAATGATCATTTACATGAAGAGCTATAACAACCTGAATCAGAACAACCTGGAGATGATCATCATCATGAGGGATGTCATCATCGTCGTAGGCACAGAAGGAATCATCATAATCAAGAGCGGAATCGTAGAGACCGCGATAGTGAAGATTCCAAAGAAGAAGAAAAAACTCTCCGGGAGCTGGCAACTATGAAAGCCAATAACTCAAGATGCCCAGTGGTAATCCCAAGGTTTGATGCTGTAAAATTTGAGTTGAAGCTAGCTGTGATCTCCATGATTCAAAATAAAAGTTTTAGAGGAGTTCCAAGAATGACAACCCCTACCATCACATTGATGCTTTCAAAAATATATGCGACACCATCAAAATGAGGGGGGTTCCACAAGAAGTGATCTACTGCAAGGGTTTCATTTTCTCCTTGGAGGACAAGGCACTGTCATGGTACCTTGGACTACCACATCAATCTCTGAATGGATGGAGTGCTTTAGTAGATGCTTTTGTAAACAAGTTCTACCCTACCGAGAAGACTGAAAGGAACATGCAAAAGATCGCATCCTTCACGCAGAAGCCAGGAGAAAACCTGCATGAAGCCTGGGAGAGATACCAGGAGTATCAAAGGGACTGCCCTCACCACAACTACAAGAAAGGTTTCCTGATAACAATATTCTATAATAGTCTGACTCCTGAAGAAAGAGTATCACTGAATGTAGCTGCAGGAAGTGACTTTCTTGGGAAGAAGCCCAGTAGGTCTAAAAAGATCATTGAAAACATGGTTGAACTACAAGTCGGTACTGAGTATGACAGGACCGACAGAGGACATGTTAAGAAAGCCACAAATGAAGGCTCGTCGATTGAATCCAAGGCTCTTGAGGAAATCACGTCTCAGATATAGAATATAGCTACTGATGTCAGACAGCTAAAATAGTCTGGAGGAAAGGGAAAGAAATAACTAGAGAAGGTGATGAAGTGTGTCACCTGTGGTGAAGGAGGACACAAAATAGATAACTATGTATATACTCAGCATGAGGAGTCGAGCGATAGAGAAACTGAAGAGGAGGAAGGTGAGAACGTCTCTTATGTCAATTTCAAGAGGCCTGATCACCCAGGTTTCAGCTATGGAAACAAGGATGCCGTAGAGAATTCGCATCAATTGAATAATCCATCCAAGAAACCACCTAGTTTTGAGAAAAGAAGCGAACAAGGCAGTACGTCAAGACCAGCTCTTTTCAGACACACAAAGCTAGTTACCAAGGCTAAGGAAAGTTCCAACCCCGTCAAGCAACTAACACGAGTCAAGGGCAAGTGCAAGCTCAAGGGCAAGTCCAGATGAAAAACAACAGCCAGTCGGACTTAGTGGGTTAGCTCTTTGACTTTGTCAAGAGACAAGACACTATAAACAATCAGCTAGCACAAAGTGCGCTATCGAACTCTGGTGTACTTAATACTATGCAGGTCCAGATGGCGGATATGCAAACGCATCAATGCCAGATAGACCAACAGCTCGCTCAGATGGCAGAGTTGATGAAAAATCCTTTGGGTAAGATACCATCTAACACGGAATCTGCCAAGATGGCAGTCTTAAGATCGAGAAAAATAGTGGAATGCCCTGAATCGGGCAGACCTAAAGAATCAGAGCCCGGAGTTGCTACAGAAAAATCAGTTGAAGGAGGTAGCCAACAAGCTTATGTCAGAGAACCGAAACCTATGGAGAGCTTGTTTGGAAAAAGGAGTCAATACTCTCCAAGAGTGCTTGTTCCACACAAGCTTATAAAAGCACATCTTAAGAAGAGATATGAAAGGTTTATGGAGTCAGTGAAAAAGCTCCATCTTGAGGTGCCATTTTTTGATGCCTTGGAAGAAATGTCGACTTATGCCAAGTTTTTCAAGGACTTGGTCACAAAGAAAAGAAGAGGAGGAAGGATTGAAATGGTACACCTGACCAGTATGTCTACGGCCTTCGTTAAAGCCAATTTACCAACAAAGAAAAAGGATCGTGGAGCCTTCATTATACCCTTTGTTGTAGGGGATAACATCGAGAGGAAGGGTCTAACTGACTTAGGGGTAGCATAATCCTTATGCCCTTAAGCTTCGCACAACGATTGGGGCTGACTGACATGGTCAAAACCAACATGAGAATCGAGTTGGCAGATCATTCCTTCAAAAGACCCGTGGGGGTAGTTGAAGATGTTCCGATTCATGTAGGGAGGTTCTTCATCCCATGTGACATTGTTGTCATTGACACTGTTGAAGACCCAAAGTGCCCCATCATTTTCGGACGCCCTTTCCTGGAAACAAGGAAAGCACTGATTGATTTCATTGAAGGTTTCATAACTTTAAGAGTCGGAAATGACCACATGGATTTCAAAGTGAAGGACGCCATGAAGGGACCATCCCTATTAGAGTCTGCTTACTTCATGGATAGCTACTACCAATACTGCAAAGAAATAAGAGAAGAGAATGCAGTTGTAGACCCTCTTATGAGGGCGTTAAACAATTATGATTCAGAAACTGAAGATCATGAGGTTGTTGAGATCTTCGATTACCTAAATCAAAACGAAGATTATCTGAGCGAGGGTGAGGAAGTTATAGAGATAGTCAAATATGCTTCCCTGGAAATGGCACCAGAAGAAGAGAAGACACCTAAGCCCAACCCAGAGCTGAAATAGTTGCCGGAAGGTTTGAAGTATGAGTTTCTCAATAAAGAGGAAAGAAATCCCATTATAGTTAACGCCAGTCTGACTGAAGAACAATTGGAAAGACTTCTCAAGGAATTGAGGCTCCATAAACAAGCTATAGGCTATTCAGTAGAGGATATCAAGGGACTTAACCCTACTCTGTGCATGCACCGCATAAATCTGGAAGCATTCGCCAAACCCTTGGTCCAACCCCAAAGAAAGCTGAACCAGATGTTGAAAGAGGTGGTAAAGAAGGAAGTTATCAAGCTGAGAGATGCAGGTATTATCTACCCTATTAGCGATAGCAACTGGGTAAGCCCCATTCATGTTGTACCAAAGAAAGGGGGTATGACAGTTGTGAAAGGTGAGAAGGTGATGGAGTAGTCGTCTGTGTTGTCACCGGATGGAGAATTTGTATAGACTATAGGAAGCTAAATCAAGAAACGAAGAAAGATCATTACCCTCTTCCCTTCATCGAGCAAGTTCTAGAAAGACTAGCACATCATGAGTATTTCTACTTTTTAGATGGTTATTCCGGGTTCGACTAGGTCCCTATCCTACTGGATGACCAGGAAAAGACCATGTTCACTTGTCTTTATGGTATGTATGCTTTTCGAAGAATGCCATTTGGATTGTGCAACACTCCAGCAACATTCCAACGTTTCATGATCTCAATGTTCTCAGATTTTCTGGAAGATATTGTAGAAGTCTTTATGGATGACTTTTCGGTTTATGGGAAAGACTTTGATGGTTGTTTGAAGAACCTATCATTGGTCATGTAGTGCTTTGAAGAAAAGAACCTAGTTCTCAACTGGGAGAAGTGCCATTTCATGGTACAAGAGGGCATAGTGTTGGGCCATAAAGTCTCCAAGAAAGGCATTGAAGTAGATGTAAGCAAGGTTCCAGACTACCCCCGCCAAAGTCGGTGATAGGGGTACAAAGCTTTCTCGTTCATGCTGGGTACTATAGAACGTTCATCAAAGACTTCTCCAAAATATCAAAACCTCTTTCAAACTTGCTGGTCAAGGATGCAGAGTTCATTTTTTCTGATGATTGTTTGAAGGCTTTCTAGACGCTGAAGGAAGCCCTAGTAACACACCCTATTCTCCAAGCTCTAGATTGGGAGCTACCCTTCGAGTTAATGTGTGATGCTAGCAACTTTGCTGTGGGGACTGTCCTAGGGCAAACAAAAGATAAGAAGCATCATGTAATTTGCTACGCCAGCCGAACTCTTGATGAGGCTCAAGTAAATTACACCACAATAGAAAAAGAAATGCTAGCAATTGTCTTCGCCTTTGAAAAGTTTAGATCTTATTTAATTGGGACCAAAGTGAAGGTTTACACCAACCACGGAGCAATACGGTACCTGATGAAAAAGAAAGACACTATGCCTAGGCTGCTAAGGTGGGCTCTATTGCTCCAAGAATTTGATCATGAGATAATTGATAAAAAAAGGCAAAGAAAATGTAGTTGCAGATCATCTCTCAAGGATAATCTGCAATGAAGAAGACCAATTGCCTGTCAAAGACAACTATGCTGACGAAGCCCTGATAATGGCTCGATCCGATGAGCCGAGTCTACCATGGTTTGCAGATATCTGTAATTACCTTGCTTGTGGGGAGTTACCTCTAGAATTAACATACAATCCAAAGAAGAAACTCTTCTCATATGTAAAGAATTATTATTGGGATGATCCTCTACTCTTTAAAAGGTGCTCAAATAATCTATATAGAAGATGTATTCCAGAGGAAGAGGTGCCAAACATTCTAAGGGAATGCCATTCCTCACCTTATATAGGACATTTGGGTGGCGAAAAGACTGCTTTTAAGGTCCTCCAATCAGGCTTTTATTGACCGACCTTATTTAAGGATGCCCATGCTTTTGTAAGATCTTGCAACGAGTTCCAGTGAACGGGGAATATCTCCCACCAGAATGAGATGCCACTCTCTAATTGGATTGAAGTTGAGATTTTTGATGTGTGGGGCATTGACTACATGGGCCCTTTTCCATCCTCTTTTGGCTTCAGCGATATTCTTGTCGTTGTCGACTATGTCTCCAAGTGGTTGGAAGAAATTCCTACCATGACTTGTGATGCAAAGGAAGTAATCAAACTTTTCACCAAGATCATCTTTCTGAGGTTTGGAGTTCCGAGGACTGTCATTAGTGATGGCGGCTCTCATTTTGTAGAAAGACAGTTTGAATCGTTGCTACACAAGTACGACGTCCGTCACAAGGTTGCGATGTCGTATCATCCCCAAACCTCAGGGCAGGTTGAGGTCTCCAATCGGCAGATTAAGAAGATTTTAGAAAAGATAGTAGGCAAGTCCTGCAAGGACTGGTCAACTAAGCTGGATGAAGCTTTATGGGCGTATCGAATGACTTTCAAGACGCCGTTGGGCACCACACCCTACCACTTGATTTACGGGAAAGTTTGCCATCTTCCCTTTGAACTAGAGCATAAGGCGTTCTGGGAAATAAAACACCTCAATATAGACCAGAAACTAGCCGGGAAGAAGAGGTTTCTTCAGCTATAGGAACTTGAAGAATTGAGATTTAGTGCTTATGAGAATGCCAGAATTTACAAATAGAGGACAAAGGTGTGGCATGATTCCCACCTGAAGAAAAAGGATGTGAGTGAAGGTGATAAAGTTTTATTATTTAAATCCTCTATCCGTCTTTTTCCAGGTAAGCTACAAACTAGGTGGTCTGGATCCTTCACCGTGGTGAAGATCTATCCATTAGGGATGATGGAGCTATACGACAAAGAAGATCCAGCGAAGGTCTTCCTGGTGAATGGGCACAGAGTCAAAAGATATTATGAAGATGAAGCGTTTGTGTGAAGACCGGAAATAGTGCTGCAAGAAGCAGAAGGATCCGTATAAAATGACTTGAAGCATGTCGAGCTGACGACGGAAACTACAACGCTCTTTGGGAGGCAGCCCAAAATTTTACTTTTCTTGGAATAGGATGTTATTTTCCCTTTCTGAAAAACACTATGAACATTATTATTATAATAAGGCTCGAGTCAGTACATGCGCCACATGCACAAACTCTCTTGTTTTATGGGCCATCAGTTTAGTTTTATGAAGCTCAGATAGGGAATACTATCTGAGGCAGGGAGTCTCCTTTCCTGCCAATGATGTTTTACCCATCAACGCTCTCCTTACCTTTGTTTTTCACCTCTACTTTCGATCTAAGTTTTACTCCTTTTTAAATTTCTATATAGAATGTTCTTCCTAAGGTTTTTCTCCCTTGCTTCTTTAGCAAAAATCTTGCTTTTTCTATCTGAATCGGGCAGACATTCTTATGTCAGGAAGGAAGCCCTGTGTCGCGTGACACGCGACTGCGCGGGGAGAGGCTTGCTTAAGAAGACATATCAACTCTTGAAGTGACGGATTAGACCGCTCATCGGGAATGATTTGTCTCTTTGTACGACGTGTGCCCCATTTTTACCTGATTTACCCCTGCTAGCAGTCGCTATAAATAGTAACTGTAGTAAACCGTGTCGTGCACTTGCATTTACTTTTCACCTACTCTGTATCATGCATTCAACTCTCTTGCTTCAGCTCTTGTGTTAGCCAACATCCCATCTGCTCCCGTGTCGCCCGTCACGACCTTCAAATGCCAAAGGTATAACCCGATACATGTATTGCACAAGTTGCCCGACACGCCTATCGTGTCGTGTAACTCGTGTTGGTCATAGCGTATCTTGTACTTTTTGTTATACCCATGTCAGACGCAAGACTTGAGTTCTTTTTCATATCGGGCGACACACATCTATCGCGCGCCCGACCGATACCTAGTATCGGGCGGGACCCTTGTCGCCTAGTTTTGTTTTAATGAGGTTTTAGCGTGTATCGCCTTTCAGTTCATTAGTATCGGGTGACATCTTTTCTCATGAAATCGTATCGGGCAACAATCTTTGTTTTACCATACCACCCCTATCACGTGATAAGTTTTGAGTTTTTTAGCCCATAGACATATCGGCCTCTGATCTTATATCGGGCGACACATGTATTACGCAAGGGCTTATCGTGCATCCATATCGGGAAAGTCTTGTTTTGTTAACGATGCACGATATCGGGCGTCATATCAGCCAAATCCCTATCAGGCGATAAGACTAATTCACCCCTTCCCGATATCGACTTGCTTATGATGGGCTTGGTGTAGTCTTAACCTATTTTGGTTTTTCAAGATATCACCTTCCTGATATCGGGCGACACAACCTTGCCGCCTGATATCAGACAAGGTGATCCATTCATAAATAATATTACTTAACATACTTTTGTTTGATATTTATAGAAATAGCCCGCACAAAGCAGACAGTCATCCAAGTAGACGAGCACGGACGGAGGATAAACCCCGAGGCCACTGCAGAAGCCACTACATCTGGGAAGAAGTGCCCGGACCCTGATTTAGTGGGGACGTCTAGGGCCGAGAAGAGGCCAATGACAGAAGCGGCGACAACCCCTTCAACGACAGTAGAACCTCTGGCTCACTCTCCAGGACGGTTTGTGCCCAGGGACGAAGAGCATCAATAGAGATACACAGAGTTGGTGGTCAAGATCTACCGGCCAACCCGATTCACCCACCAGCCATCCTTCCACCACCTCAGTATCTTCACCAGACTGGGCAACGTCTTGGGGGCTGCAGGGCTGAAGAGAATATGCTTCAGCCTATCCGGATCATATACTGAGCTCACAAAGGAGTTCATGTCCTCCCTCTGGCAAGTCTAGAACAGGCCGGAGGAAGTGGAAAGATTCAGAGGAGCAGACCGGTTGCAGGGTCAGTTATACAATGCTGAGTACGAGATCTCAGAAAAGCTACTCAACAAGATATTCTCCTCCTCAGAATCCGAGCTGGAGATACTGAACAATGGCGTCAGGCTTGGCGAGGGTGATGGCTTCAACCCAGTCAGCGTCTGGAAGAAACTAACCGACGAATCAAACTACAATCCAGGATGCAAAGTGGTGGCCATCCACCCCTGCTTCTGGAGGATCATCCACAAGATAGTTGCTTGTATCCTCTTCAACAAGTACGAGACGAGCAACATCTACACCGAAGAACTCCATCTCATGTGGTACATGATGGAGGGCAAGGTGATCAATTTGGGACACTTTTTGCTGAATAGGCTTTACCCCATAAAGGATGCCACCAAGGAGTATTGCATGGGTGGCATCGTCAATCATATAGCGGCAGGGTTGGGGTACCCAAGGGAGCCGCACAGCCTGTCAAGAACTAGAGGTGATGACATGATCGACATGAAGTTCTTGCAACGAGAAAACATTATCAAGAAGGAGAGCAGACGCTACTTCTACAAGTTTGCAAGAACTTCCAAGATTCTACCCCTCCCATTCTGCATCAACTATGATGTAGAAAAGTTGGTCTTCACTGAAGAAGAAGTCGAATCGTTGGAGGTTTAAGTCACTTACGCTGCCACCACCAGAATACAAGAAAGGGTGGTTGTAACATGTGGGCCAATCCCTCTCGATGCCTGGCAGGACAAATCTTCCACAGTCCCTGCCGAGCCACCCACCGCCCCCACGCAACCGGCAACATCCACTGATAAAGTTGTCACCGCTACTCCCATCCCAGCCACAGATGCCACAACTACAACTGTCGCGGTCGTAGAAGAAGTAATGGCGATCGTGGAGGTCTCCAAGACAACCGGGGCTGAGACAACGATGATAGCCCCGAGGGAAGCTGCCGCGGGAGAGATAGTCGTAGTTCCTGAAGTTTCTGTTGTGCATTCAATGGCGGAGGAGATGGTACAGTCGGACGCCAACAATGGGGCATTCGCTGAGCTCCTCGAGATGGAGCTCAGGGCTACACAACCCATGCCAAGGCTGCCACCAATGTCGCCAGTAATAGTTGTGGAGGAGGTCGATGATAACCAGATGATAGAACAATGGCCACCCACCTCGCACCCTATCCTACCAACATGGATAGGAGAGGCAGAGGCAGCCACGAAGGTGCCAACACCTCACCCTGAAGTGACGCCCTCGCAGACGGTACAGATGGGCTCAGACCCACTTGAAGTCGAGCAGTCATCGGGCCGACCTCCACGCGCAAGGCACATCACGAGATTGAGAGGGTGATCTGACGCAACACCTCCATCTTTGGGGGAAATCCTTGGTCAAGAATTCGACCATTTGTGGGAGGTAACGAGCAACCACTCAGTTACCTTTTCTTCCCTTACCTGCAAATTTTCTATTTTCCAGCAGAGACTCAGCGAACATGAGCGGCAGCTGCTAGATCTAGTTGGCCTTCCCGACCAACTAGAGGCACTTAACGCAACACTACAGTAGGCCCTCCTATGCCTCAATGTAGTTGAGGAGAGGCTTAACCGGAGGGATGGCCACCCCCGCTCAAGACAGCCACAGAGGTCTCCATCACCTCCTGGCTCAAGTTCCCAACCCTCCTCATCATCATTATCCTCTGGGATGTCATCCCCTTCCTCCTCCAGTGGGCCATCCACAACGCTCGAGGACGGGACGATGCACAAGACAGCCGACGGGACTTCAGTAGGACAAGCGAGCTCCTGTGGCATGGAAGAAGCTGCTCCCTCAACCTCCCTAGATGAAGCTGAAGACAATGACGAATCGGTCAGCGTCGGGGAGGACTCTTCTAATGAATCAGAGGGAGAAAGGGGGCATCTACTGTGCCAATGATAGACACCCCGCTAGAAGAAGGAGTTCGGCGACAGATGAGTTTTCTACGATGTCGAAGATCCCTTCCTTTGAGATGGCATATTTTGAAAGGAAAGCCATCAAATACTTGACGATCAGAGACCAAAAACTGCTAAATAAGGTCCTGAGGTCGCAAGCTAATGAAGAAGACGTTGTCTGGAGTGACGGGTACTTCTCTACATGATGAGGGGAGCTGAAGAGCACATTTCGCTCACCAGCCATCATCTCCAAGAAGCTGTTCAGGGTCCTAGAAGGTGCTATACTCGAGAATCTCAGCACCAGGACAGACCGATAGCCGATCTACACTGCCACCCTGGCCTTAGCAAGAAGATTGATGATGGAGTTGTATGATTCTGTGCAAGTGGCCAACATGCTGAAGCATATTGAAGACCACAACGCAACCCTGGTGTTGGCCCCTTACAAGCATAGAAAGAATTGCCTCCTGTGAGTGGCGGGCCTCTAGCATCATGACGTCCAGCTTCTCAGCTGCTGCAACGAGGAGTTTCCACGCTCAGGATACATCTTTGTATGCCCCAAAGACAAGATCTTGAGGCTCCTTCCGCTGCATCTTCTTTGAGTGATCAAGCATGGAATCCAACGCCATTCCGACATTTGGAATTTCTTCAGCATCGAAGACTTCCCCATCCAAGAAGAATCGAGAAGAGGAAACAACACATTTATAGTCCTCTGTACCATAGAGTTGATTCATGTCTTTGGATTCATAAGTCAACTCAGCAACCAGAACTTCTATCAGCTCAGGAGCGTCTACACACCGATGCTGATCAAGGACAAGCACTATTTCTGGGACGCAGGCATCCTAGAAGAGCTGTTGGACAGTGATTATGAAGCAGAATCCTCCCACCCCAGCATCCCTCAAGAGGAAGCGACAGAGATAGCCACAGACGTTTATGGGGCAGGCAAGCAGATGGACGTTCTAGAAGAAATACTTTCAAAAGAAGGCCCCACTTCGTCTGATGCTTTGGAAGATATGATCAGCAACTTCGATCATTCCTCGTGCTCTACACTAACACAGGAACAGGTAAACGAGATCCTGCAGAAGTTAGCTGACTCTACCCCCACAGACGTCATCTACGAGGCAGACAGTGTAATAGTCTCAGTTGACGATTTAAGGGACATGGTGAAAGGAGGAGGATGTTTGGCGATATCAGTAGCGGCCGCCTACATTCAGATACTACAGAAGATATTTGAACATGCATACATTGCCCATCCAATGTTGTTCAACGACATCTGCCTTGCCGATGAGTCAGGAGCAAAGCAATCTTTTCTGGCAGAGATACAGAGCAGAATGCCACGTGTCATCTTCATGCCTATCCTGCACTACAACCATTGGATACTCCTGATGATGAACACTCACCCTCGAGTAGGAATCTTCTACAACATCTCAAATAGCAACAAAGATCATCCAGTGTGGTGTACATCGACATCATTGACACCCCTGGAGCGCTTAGTAAGGAAATACTATACGGAGGTGGCAGCGCTGCTCCAGCCATTCTTGGAGACGGCAGAGAGCAAATGGCATGAGCTTCAATTCTTCCACAGCAATGACTGTGGCATTTTCGTGTTAGAATGGATCTCTAGCTCGGTGATGCTACAACAAACACCTGACAAGCTCCACCACATCGACTACCACAACAAATGTGGAGAATATGTGTGGGATCTTATATCTGACGGAGGTGCGCTCACCAGCTAGCCCTAACTGACTTATCACTACCTCACCTTATCTTTTCTCACTACTCTGGGATAGAGTGTGGGATAAGTTGGGGGGGTACTATATATCAGTGAGGGAGGTATAAAATTTCTCCCATTTTGCATTTTGTCTTTCTTCTTTCTTTTCAACATACTCTATGTATATATACATATACAAGTCTAATACAATATAGTGCATATACAACCCCTCGCCTCTATACAATTGTACAAAGATACTCTATAGTAAAAATCTGATATAGCTTCTCCCAACTTGTTTTCTCTATGTCTAAGGTGGTGTAGGTTTTTGTTATGTTTTTCTAAAATTGCAGTCTTAAATGACAAAGGATATAACTTTTCTATGCCAATTTCAAAAAATAATCTCGCAACAGCTAAGAGATGTGTATGTGAAGGAAAAAGATGCCCCAACAACAACTTGCTTTTGTTTCCCTACCCATCAAAAATCCCAAAAAGAGAGAACAACCTTATGAGAGTGAATAAAAGCATGAGAGTTGTTCCCATATATATATATATATATATATATATATATATATATATATATATATATATATATATATATATATATATATATATGTATATATATGTATATATATATACAGACACACACTTGTTTTTCCAAAAGTACCATATTTAGGCATGGTAGATTCGGGGCAGTGGTACGTAGGATGTGAAATCACTGCTCTAAAGCCAACTGGCTTGGACTGCATGGACCACTCGCCCGCTAACGGACCCATACTTGGATGGACTGATGGGAAATAAGAAAAACCCAAAAAAGCCTTAAGCCTACCAAAAAACCCAACTTTCTATTCACAAAAGCTGTTTGGTGTGAAGGCTAACTTCGGAATCATGCACCTAAGTCTCGACAAAGCTGAAGAGAGAATTTTTTATTAAATAAGGCAGGAAAAATAAAGCTCGTTGTCTATAGTCAGACAAAAATTTTCATTAAGACATCTCATTACTCGCTCAAACCCCTTGTCCAAAGACTATGTCGGGTTCTGAAGAAGTATCACAAAACAAAGCCTTAAAATATGAACAGATTGATTGGGTACAATCAAAATGCTAAGTTTGGGGAGTTGATAACAACCTTTTTGGGGTTATTTATAGCCTATATTTTGTTTTCAAAACTGCCCTCTAAACTATTTTTCCTATCCATTTTGTTATGTTTTAGACAAAACTAATCTGCGCTACGCTCTGACCAATTTTTGCATCCTTTTGCAGAGTTTTTCCTTGTCTTTCTACCAAAAAGGCCCGTCCCGGCCCATGAACAGCGTTTAGCTATGAGTCAGCCGACACACTCCTTACCCATTGCACAGCTGCTCGATACAACTACCGCTTGACACAGGTGTGTCACGCAAGAAGACTCCGTCGGGCGATACGCCGCTTACCCGACAGGGAGTTGTACCCACCACGACTACTCTCCCGGTGTAGCGTGTCGTGCAATATGAGCCACCCACTGGCAGGCGCCCACCCGTCATGACTACCCGACACGCTTGCAACCCGACACCCACTGCGCCGGGCGACACGCATGTCGATCATCCTCAAAGCCACGCTAATGGAGTCGATGGAGGACACATGGCGCTCGGAGAACCGCAACTTCTTCCAACCACTGCCTATAAATAGCAGCTACAAGACTCTAATGGGACGGGTCAGAACCCTAGAGAAAACTAACTTTGGAAAGCTTCAGAAGCTAGTGTGACGCGTCCCAAGGACGTGTCAGGCGATACTAGGTAAGCACACCCCTACCCGAGAGAGGAGGGAGTGGTTCACTTAGAACCCGTCCCAGTAGCCGCAATAGCCCGATATGACCAAGAAGGCCACCCGATGTGTCGGGTTCCTAGATGGGCTCTTGCCCGAGATGGCTCACCCCTACACCCGATGCAAGGAACCCGAGAACCTAAGCAATCTTAACCCAGCACGATAGTGAGCTCGATACAGATTTCCCATCATTGCGTGCCGCCCGAGAGGGTGGTACCCCGATACGGCCGTATCAGGTAGTGAGCCTTGGCCATCATGCCTTCCTATCACTGCCTATCACCCGAAAGGGGCTGGCCACCTGACACGGGCATGTAGGTCAGAGCTCCCGCCCGGTATGGGGTTAGAGGCACCTTAGGGGCCTGTTGTTGTATAACTCCCTCCTATATCAAGGATGTGATACCTATCTTCCCTTTTACAGTCAATTACTTTCATTTATTACATAATGTAACTAAACCTTTTATACAATGTTCATTCTAATGGAATTAGTGGAGTTTTAATACCTATTGCTCTATGTTTGGCCCTACCCTTTTGTTGGATGATTTCTTTTCCTTAGCATCTGAACTCTAGCTTGTATGCTTGGATCATGTCTTGACTAGCTATCGAATCGTGTTTCCCGTTTTAAAACCCTCGAGAGAGGTGTTGTAACTCTAGCGTTTGGTCCGATCAGGGAGTACGAGAGTACCCCGAGTCGGAGTTGCTTCAGTTATCTTTCCACTCCAACCCAAGTCCGCTACCTCTGAGAGTGGGTGTTGGTGCTTAGTTGGAGGTACCCTCTTTGAGAGAAGGGGTACTGGATGTTTTCTGTTGCCGCTTTCTATGCCTAAGTTTTCTTCCTTCGTTCCTTACCTAGGCAATAGTGTTTTCACCTCTGGTTCCGTTGCACAAAACTCCTAAAAATTGATGAAATGCCAAAACCTTAAATCTTCCTTGTAACTCCAGTTGGAGATAGCTTTTCTTTATAATGCTCTCTTGTAGCATTTTGTTTCCTTTTATTCTTTTGTTTACCGTTCTTGATCTACCGTTCCCTTGGGAACATTTTCTTACCCCTCTTTTACCGGAGTGTAGAGTGTTGATTCCGCGTTCTTAGCACAACCACCCTTGTCCCTGTGGTTCGACCCCGATCGCTACTTCAGACCCCGTTATCGTTGTGGGGGCCTAAGAGTCCGGTTATTTAAAAGTTTGAGTACTTCAAATCTGCTCCCTTTGGACGCATGATTTAGGTCGATCACCAATTGACATGAAATATCATATTTAGACTAAAAAACCCTAACAAAACCAATACTGACATCAATTCTTCTTTTTTGATTGCATAGTGGAATATTTAATATATAAAATGTTTTTGGTATTACTTAAATATCTATTATCATAATGCATATTGCATTACTATTTTTGGGTTTTATGACCCCTTAGAAATTATCTACTCATCAGGGAAGTATTTCCTTTTTATATTTCTTTAAATACATATTGTCACACTAATTTTTCATTAGGTATGTGTAATACAATTCCTTCTAAGAAAAAGGTATCTATATAATTAATGTAAAGTTAGATTCTAATTTTGTTTCCAGTCTTTCTAAAACTATTCTAAACCTACATATCACGAATTTTTTTATATTAATAGCTTATAAGAGGAAAATGTGAAAATATTCATGGTATCTATAATATAGCACTTTTGTTACATTTGTCTTAAATCCAAATAATGATGATGAGATTACCAAATTTATGAATTTTCATTTTTGAGGAATTGAGGATGAAAGAGGTAAATTCTTGTAAGAAAAACATACAAACAACATTAGTACAATTTTCAATTGGTATTCATTAATTTATTTGATATATTTTATGTTGTGATATATTTTTAATAAATTGTAAACTTCATAATGGAGTCTACTTCGTCTGTGGTAGGCTATAGAGGATAATTATATGTACATGATATTTTTATATATAAGAGAGAGAGTGCTACCAAAATAGATTTTTGTGACATTAATATATTGCATTAAATGGAACAATGGCATTAAATTCCATATACAATCACCATTTTTCGAACTAAGAATTTACTGGAGTTTTTTTATGACGAACAATTTCACACATTTACTACACATAATGCATTAGTTTCTATAAAACATTCTATTAGCCAAAGCCAATCCCATTGTATGAATTAACAATTAATATCTATTTAGGTATTTATGAATATTTTGAATTTTGTATGTATTTCACACACACACAGATATATATATATATATATATATATATATATATATATATATATTATATGGGATTCAGAGAAAAATATTTTTCCCCCTCTCCCATGCCCGTGATGGAGGCTAAACACCCGAAAGGTGGCAAATCAAGGCAGAAACTGGGATTCGAACCCGAGTCGCTTTGTTATGGGACACTGTGGTTGACTACTCGAGCCACTCCTTGTCGACATATATTATATATTCTATCAAAATTAGGTAAATATATTTTGACGTCCTCCTAAAGTTATAGAAGGTCAAAAGTACATGTAGGCCCAACACCATACATCCAACTAACATAACAACAACGCACGCTTCTAACTAATGTGTAACTTACATTTAAAACATTTACAAATTTTTATAGCTATACTCCTCTCATTAGTGGTTGTTCCTCTATGCTTCTTGCATTCCTTTCTTCTCAAATATTATAGCATAATACAACAATTAAAATCTTCTTTGTATCATCCTTCCCACAGCTTGTCAACATTTTTCTCGGCTCGTTTTCTAGTATTTGTTGTAACTAGAACTCTTCACCTATGAGACAACATACCTTTATATTATATGTATGGGATTAAGAGATAAAGATTTCTCTCCCCTCTCCCACACCCGTGGCAGAGTCTATAGGGTGATAAATCAAGGCGGCAATGGGGATTCGAACCCAAGTCCCTTTGTTAGGGGACACCGTGCTTGACCACTTGATCCACTCCTTGTTGACCTTTATATTATATGTATGGGATTAAGAGAGAAAGATTTCTCCCCCCTCACCCACGCCCGTGGTGGAGGCCGAATGCCCGAGAGAAGGTAAATCAAGGCAAAAACTGGGATTCAAACCCGGGTCCCTTTGTTAGGGGACACCGACCACTTGAGCCACTCCTTTTCGACCTTTATATTGTATGTATGTATGTATGTAATATATATATATATATATATATATATATATATATACATATATATACATACACATATATATGGGGGGGGCTTCGTACATTACCCGCACAGGTTACTAAGGTTTCTCTAACCATATAGCCCAAAAAGTAACTATTTTGTCATAAAAGTAACTATGTTGTCAAACAAGTAACTATTTGAATAAAAAGGTAAAATCGGGCAGAATACACAATCCAAGTTCTGGAACAAATATATAAATATGCATCTGCTACAAATAGAACTATTATGCATGTAGTGTAACTATTAGGAAAGTAATGTAGCCCTGTACACATATAAAGTAAAAAACTTTAGAAAAAGTAACTATTTCTGGAGCTGGTAGCTACCCACTTGGGTATTATAAACACAATATATATATATATATATATATATATATATATATATATATATATATATATAGGGTATATCTTTGCTACCCGTGCGGGTAACTAAGATTCACTTCCTGTGCATATGTTTTGTAACAGGAAGGCATGCATTTGTAATGAGATGGTCCAAATTGTAATGAGATGACTAAAATGTAATACAAAGACTAGTTTTGTATTACAGTGATGTTACAATCATAAATATATATTTTACTGTTTCCAGATAGAGAATACAAGCATCATGTTGTATTTATAAAATGAGTCTTCATTACAATTTGGATCGTTTCATTACAAATGCATGCCTTCATGTTACAAAATAGATGCACGGGTAGCGAAGATATACCCGTATATATATATATATATGCCATGTTTTTCTACAATCTAATCCATTGATCTTCATGGTTATAATAATAATAGGTTACATACAAAATTTGAACTCATTTGGATGAGTGTAAGTCACTCATCCAAGGACAACAAAATCGACGCACAAAACTAATTTGAAATACATAATTTTTTCCTCCATTAGATACACAACTTATAAGTGTCCAAATAAGATAAATTTATTGTATATTATGTTCTTATGATAATTAAGAAGATCAACGGTTTATATTTTTCAAAAATTTACCGCATCTTCAAAAATGATTGAGGTTTACGGTGCCTTCGGTACACTCGAGTGTACACTAGCCTGGATCTCTCTCTCTCTCTCTCTCTATATATATATATATATATATATATATATATTTATATATATATAGTCAGGCTAGAATACACTCTAGTGTATTTGAAGCAGAATACACTCAAGTAGTTTTTCATGATGCAATATTTTTCAAAAATATAATCCATTGATCTTCTTAAACATGTTGTGTATAGCTCATATGCAAAATTTGAGCACATTTGGACATTTATAGGTCATGTTATAAAGATCGCAAAAATTATGTATTTCAAATTAGTTTTGCGCGTCCATTTTGTTGCCCTTGGATGAGTAACTTACAGTCATCCAAATGGGCTCAAAATTTGTATGTAGCCTAGTTATAGTATGACAGTGAAGATCGATGGTTTACATTTTGCAAAACATAGTGTTGATATGCAAACACACTTGAGTGTATACGTGCGATCTGTACACTCGAGTGTATTCTAGCCTTACTATATATATATATATATATATATATATATATATATATATATATATATATATATATATATATATATATATATATATATATTCATTGCTCGTGCAGGTAGATAACTTTTGTTACCCATGGAACTATTTTATAACAGGAAGATATATAATTGTAATAAGACCAAAAATGTAAGAGAACGATTCAATTTGTAAATATGACATGAAATTTTGTTGTCCCTCTGAAAATAGTAAAAATGATATATATGAAAAAACTATAAATTGTTTATGTTGTAAACAAAAAGAGTCTTTGTATTACAATTTTGGTTGTCTCATTACAAATATATGTCTTCCTATTACAAAATTGATGCATGAGTAACTAACCTTAGTTACTCACATGAGTAATGAATGAATGTCTTATATATACACATATATATGCATCCTTGTATGAATTAGTGGGTGTGTTAACTGAATCATGGCATAGTTGCATACATAAATACATTTATAAATTAGAAAGTAATTTTTCCTATTTTGTTACACACTACTCTAAACCCATAAATGATTACATTTATTTTCATTCTAATTTTAGTAAGACTTGCAATATTGTGATTCATCAAGGAAATAACAAGTTTCTCAACTTATGTTAATTTTGTAACTACTAAGAAAACGACTTCTATAACCAATAAGAAAGGAGAAAACTAATTTTCTCACTGGTTTCTACTGAAATTATTCAATAATTCATTTAATATTTTTTCCTTTTCTTATATTTTCTTTTTCTTAATGTAATTAGGATAGTTAGGATTGTTTAAATAATGTGAAGCTTAACACCCAAGGTAACTTGTACTCAAGGAACACGATTCTACCACCAGATTTTAGTTATGAAGTTTCTTATATGAGTTATAATAATATTAGAATCTAGGATCTTCATCACTATATTTATTATATTATTATATTATTACCATCAATGTTTAACATTTAGTGTCAAGTTATCCTCTCTTCATTTCCAAAAGAGTTTCCTTATATTATTATGCAATAATTTCTATATTTTTCTTATTTAACATATTAAGACCATTTATTCAATATTTATTTTATAATGATACATTATTCCTATTTATGGAAACAAAAGCACCAATTATTATTCTAACTCATGGATTAAACAAATAATACTTCTTATTAAACATATTCAGTGATTATGTGCATATTATTTATTAAGAGAAACATACATGACATACTTAATGAATTTGCTTACATGCTAGCACATAATTAAGTTACTATGTTAATATGAGTGTATTATGGTCCGTGATGTTTATTATAGAATCTATTGCCACATAATATGCTATATGCATTAACAACATTCATCAAGTTATAACTTTGTCATTGTTTAGTCAAATCAAGAAACCAATCATACTATCCTCCTAATCATAGGGAATAGGATTTCGAGTGCCACGATGCTAAGTTTTAGTACGTTACACCATCAAACTTCAACTTTTTAAATATTCATTAACACATTAAGCCAACACTTGGTCTAGTTCCATTGAAGGAGACCACATCACCACGTGGGAAGGTCTCCAATACATGTTTATGAAGCACTATCCCATGTCCCTCATTTACCAAATCAGAGGATAGATCACGTAGTTTGCTATGGTCTGAGGTGAGTCCTTGGCTGAAGCCTAGAAGCAATTCAAGGAGATGCTTCACCATTGCCCACACCATGATGTTTCTCAAGTCTAGTTGATTGAAATGTTTTATTGGGGTGTTGACTTTCCTTGAAGCCTCATATGTGGGGACTTCAAGTTCCAAAATTTCAACAACACTTAGGAAGTGGTCAAGAGAAGTTATAAAACCTAATCCCAATCCAACTAAAGACAAGGAGGCATCATCAAGGTAGCCAAATTTGAATATAGTTTTAAGGTTATGTCCATTGTTGAATCCCTTGAGAATCTTTCCTTAAAGTAATACCACATTTAGTCCTCTTTCAATGCCTATGAAAGAAGAGGACAACCACAACAACTACAACAACAAGTAAATTATAGGTATCTTTTATGAGGCTTGTCAAGACCATGACTATTCTACTCTCAGTTGTCAAATCCTCTATGACATAATGGCAAACAATGCTCTAGTGCAAGTTGAATATGGACAAAAGATGGAGGACCTCAACTCCATCTACAACATACCCGAATAAGCCTATTACAACCCAAACTACACTAGAAACCACCCTAGATCCTCGTACCGCAATCCAACCAATGCAGAGAATGCATCACAACATCAGCCTTCTCAAGTGAACAACCAGGATTGTGCCCCCTAATGTTCTAAGACAATAACCTATAAATTTTAGGAACCAAGGCAGATACCAGGGAAACCTTTAGAACTGTGGTTACAATCAAAGGCAAGAATTTAAGAATCTAAACCAAGTACCACATATCTCACAACCCACTCCTTCTTCTTTTAGAATTTACAAGTTTTCATTCATTGAAAAGATTCTCAAGTCACATTAGTACTTCATTGCTAGCCAGTAGACTTTGCTCTCCAACCAACATGTTTACCAAAAATCTATTAACTCTTAGTTGGCTTAGCTATATGCGTCTCTATTCCCTCTTATTGGTTCTTGTAATGGATAACCCAAGAACAATCCAAAGCACCCGAGTAGTTGAAGGTCATCTTCACACATTTAGGGAATTTATATATCCCCCCTCCTCCAGTGAAGCCAACCGTCATGCTTGTTGACATGGATGTTGATTTTAATGCAGGAAAAGCCCCCAATGCTGAAAGACCATGGGTAAAGGTAGTTGATCCTGATGTCCCACAGTGCTGAAAGACCACAGGTAGAGTTAGTTGATCCTGGTGTGCCTATTTACAAACCAAGACCCCCTTATCAGCAATGTCTCAAAAAAATAAGATTTGGACACTAGATTTATGAGATGTAAGGAAGTTATGAAGAAGCTTCATGTGGACAATCCCCTTCTTGATGCCCTTTTTGAGATGCCTAGTCTAAAATATCTGAAGGCTTTGTTAAGTAGGATTTATACCACTAAGGAGTACGAGAGTGTGAAACTTGCATGAACTACTTCCAATATCATTCTAAATAAGATTACAAAGAAATATAAGGAACACACTTCTTTTAGAATTGGCTTGTATATAGGTGACAACACTTGGAATAAAGGACTTGCAAATTTAAGTGCAATCATCTCTATGATGCCATGAACTTTGTGGCATAGATTGGGCTTCATCGAGATTTTTCCCGCCACCATGACCATCCATAGAGCCAACTCTTTGATGAAAAAACCCATGGGTATCTATAAGGAGTGGGACCCAAGAGGGGATCCACTCTCTACTAAATTGGATAAAAGGAAACATCCCATATATAAAACAACACTATAATTTTTTTACAAAGGGACGGTAATCCATTTTATTCAAAAGTATTATTCAAGTAACTAAATGTAGCATTGGGAACAAAATATTTAACTATTTCAAAACTTGATATTGTCACTAAACTTCACCATGCAGGGTGATACATATGAAAACTAAGTAAACTAAAGGATCAATTGAGGGTCATCTAAACACCTCGAGAAAAGTCTCCCAAAAAGTTTCAGTTATACTTGATGAGGTCCTGGCCCAACTTGGTTATCTTCTCCTTAACCTACACCTAGGGTTGGAAGCGTACCCCAGCAAGAGGAGAAAAGCATATAAATCAGAAAAATGCTGGTATGTGCATACTAAACCAAGTATTGAGCAATATTATGAAATAAAAGATGTCAAATAAGCAAGTCTTCCCAAAGGAAAAGGAAAGGACTACCCAAATGGGAATAAAAAAATACGAATTTCAAAAACTGATAACATGGAGACCACTTGCCATTAAACTATCATAAAAGTTGTGCCTCACAAGCACACATAATCTTGGGAACAAAACCAATCACAATAATATCGACCTGCATGCATGTGAGATAAACATAACACTAGAACAATATAAATGACAATAACGACCAAGGCTCACAACCTTGAAACTTGAAAGAGTATGGCACACAACCACCTCCCCAATATATATAAAAGTGGGAACTGGGGTATAGGGAACACAACCTCCATCCAAAAAATATACATGGGCACACAACCCAAAAACCAATGTATACTCTAGGGCTACTGAATCACATAACATGTTAAATCTATAGGCAAGTAAAAGTTTGGTCTTTTATAGAATAAGTAAAGTTTCCATCACAACAATGGACAAAATAAACATCAACCACATAAGTGGAAAAAGTGGTACATATCATCAATTAGGGTTTCATCATGAGGAAAAGTACAAGATATATTCAAAAGAAAGTCCAATGAAGTATGGTGATCATAATATCATAATCAACTAGAATATTTCACATGGAATAAATTCTCAGAAGAGAGAGATTGTATAGGATAGTATGTCAAGAGAGTGAGAAACTAGGTTTATTACCCAAAGAGAAAAATGTGAGATGCAAACATACCTTGACATGAGTGTTAAATCAGAGATCAAGTCCTAATCCTCCAAGTCTAAACTCAAACCTACATATAATATTTATTCCATCAATTAGGGTTTATGTTCTAATACATATATGTATTGTGAAAACCCTAGAAATCCAAATCCATCTGTAAAATCCTTGGTCAGCTTAGATTAAAGACCTAACATTGATTTCAGGGTTTCTTAATGATATGTTGACCTAAAATCATAAATTTATTAATTATGATGTTACCTTTAGTTAATTTTAATATCATAAGTGAAAGAAAAACCCTAAAGCTCAAATCTTTGATAAAAATCTAAACTGACACATGATTATATCCTAGAGAGAGTCCATTATTACTGATCATGGATCTGACTCTAAGATCTAAACTTTATCCTTTTAAAACCTCTCTTTAATTGTTAATGTGGTATTATGAATATTTTAAAATCCTAAAATTCAATATTTAATACTTGAGAATTAGAGATGAAAAATGGACCAATAGATAGAGAATAATTTTTTGAATCCAATGAGTATTTTTTGATAATCAGAGATTAAATTTTGAATTTTAGAAGTTTTGCCAATCAGAAAATTCATTTAATCCACACAAGTAAAATCAAACTTGCAAGAGAGAGGGATAGGCCCACTGAGGTGGCCCAATCTTTAACTACCAACTCACATTGTCAGAGACTTGGGAGGCCCTTGTTGAAGGAAACAAAATGTGGATGAAAAGACAGTCTTACCCCTAGTCAAAAAATGGAGAGTCGAGGGTAGAGAGGGAAAATCACAAGGATCCATCCCCTTCCTTGCTCTCACGTGGCATGGCTGCAAGGCAAAAGCTGATCATCGACAACAAATTTGGGGAAAATCTCACTTGTCGATTGCTCGCAAAATCAAGTCAATGAACATGAGGGAAAGAGGCCTTGAATACTTACCACAAGGACAATCAAGTTGCAATGAGGTCGAACTGAGGCAGGCAGCCACAAGCTCTGATCAAAAACCCGATTAAGCAGCAAGCAAAGCAACAACTCAAGGATAAATCAAAACCAGAGAGGGATGTGGAACAAGGGAGAGGGTTAACTATATATTAGATTGGGTATTAGGGTTTATACAAGGTGGTCATGAGATCCTTGAGTACCAAGCTTTGGGAGTTTATTAGATTTGCACTGATAGGATACGAGCAAGGCATGGTTCTGTGTGAAATTTGATCAAGAAAGTGGTGGAGAAAAATTCTCAAAAAAATATCAATCAAGTAGAGAGAAATTTTTGATTTACAGATCTGTGTACACACTCCTAGTTCCCTTTTTGGGACCGGGCTAGAATATGATCTCCTGGTTGTCAGATTGAGCAACAGTCAGTAACACGCACACATCTACCAAATTCTAAAACCAGTGCGACAACGTGACATTTAATGCAATTCCAAATCCAACTTTTCCTAAAGTGAGGTGTTAATAATTTCTCTTTCTTTCCCAATCAAATTGGGTCAGCAAACAAAGTCCAAATAAAGTGAAATTTCACACCTAGGCTAACTAGGACATGTAGACTCCAATTTTGGAATTAGATTTCACTCACTTTTAAATAGATTTCTTGTCTTATTTTATTATTTTGGATTATAACATATATTCTCTTTCTTTTATGAATTGGAGGCATCTAGAAACTTTATTCCATAATGGAACTTAAACTACAAGCAAACTTGAATATGAGGAACATGATTCTACAATTAATATTGTAGTTATATACAACATTATTTAATATTTTGGGGTTTAATATACATTCTTTCTCCAAAATACACTTGAATATTTAAGATTGTCCAAATTAGATGAAAAGTCACACATATGCTATATGTAGGTTTCAAATTTGAGGTTTATTTCCAATTTGGGAGACTTATGGTAATTTATGTAACACTTTTCACTCATATTCTTATTGTCTTTTCCAAATTGAATTAAGATAGTTAATATTATGCAATCAGTGTAAAACTTGGCAACCAAGCTAATTGGCACCCAAGGAACCCAATTTTACCATTATATCTTACTTTTTAGAATTCCTTTTATGAGTTATGGAACCATTAGGATTTTTAACACATTATCATTTAATATCAAAATGTTATATCTTTATTACAAGCACTTATATATTATTATTATGCACAAAAGTCCACCTTTTACTCAATTAACATCTTTAGTTTATTTGTTCCTCTTTAACTAAATTATATGATAATATTAATATGAAATTACCAGTTGTTACACCAAATCATATTATTCATTTTTATTTATCCCTCATGTTAGTAAAGAGAATATATAAAACACATTACATGTTATTATTTAGATGTTGGCACATAATTAAATTATTATGCAAATATATTTTAGTTTTATCTTTGTTTGGTCACATCTAAATAACAACCTAACTAAACTAGCTTTCTAACCATCTGATAGGGTAGGATTCTAGATTCTAGTTCATTACAACACTCCACCCCTCTAAATGATTTTTTTCTTCGAACTTGAATCATCCCAACACAATCAATCACCTATTCTCCACCCCTTTAAAAGGTTTTACCTAATAAGTCAAATGAAACTATAGGTTCAAATAATAGTCTTTCTAAAACTCGTGTAGTTCATCACTTTCATCTTCAAGGTATTATGCAAAACAAAAATATATATTTAAAGTCTAACTAAGAGATTATGGGTTACCTTTAACATGATCTTATTCATTAACTTCTTGTTCGTCCAAAGAAAAGACTCTTCCAACACATATCTCAACTAGTACTCTTCCATCATTATTTCCATTATTACGAGGAGGTTCCTGAGGTTGTTGGTGAGCTGGTGCATGTCCAAAGTTGGGGGGCATCTAGGTCAGATATGAACAAACTCATTACAATGATGACATACAACCTGAGATCCAAGTCGAGGTCTATCTTAATTTCCACCATGAGAACACTTTCGATGAGGATGATAACCATTACACTTAGCACACATGTCCCTATTTTTATCATCACCTAAGAACTTCCTCTTCTTGTCATGTTCCTTAGGTTGATATCCATGATAAGACTCAACAGCTAAAGCTTTATCAACCATCTATTGAAAAGTCAGGAGAATTTGTGGGACAAGAGCATGACCCACATTGTAGTTAAGTCATTGCAAGAATAGGTCAACCCTACGATCCTCACTCAATCTGAAAGCATAATGCTCAAGCAATGGGAACCTTTGCAAATAAGAAGATACAAACATGGAACATTTCTTTAGACTGTTAAATTTTGCTTCTTTCTTCTTTAGGACAACAGTGCAGATGTACTTCCCATGAAAAAGCACCAAGAATTGTTCCCAGGTCATAGTAGAGATGTCAAGAGTCCTTGCTATACCATTCCACCAGACATGAGTTGGTCCATCTAGCACATAAGATGCAAACCTGACCTTGTGATGCAGAGGACATGCCATACTATCAAAAGTCCACTCCATGGCAAAAACCCACTTATCAGCCTTATCAACCATCTCTAGTTCTCCTTCACCTTTGAAGTAAGGTGGTTGCATCATCATGAAGTCGATTAATGAGTACTCATTTGGCTTATTAGATACAAGAGGAGTGTTCAAACTTACCACCATGGTTGTGGTGCAGAACTATCGCATCAAGGATAACTCCTATTTGGGAGAGATGACAATATCCACATTAGCAACAACAAAGGTTGGGGTATCCTGACCTACTAATGGCTGACTTCTAGTTGGAGGAGTAACTTGAGACACTAGAGGGGTAAAGGGAGGATCCATCCTTAGTATTCTATATTTAGGGTTATGGGTTGTCTCATAACCACCTAGGTTGTCAACAAATGAGTTATCTCCTGCCATTAAGGGTTTGCTTGCACAAGGCAAGGGTACTAGGCATAAGAAACCTATGAAAAAGGTAAACATCCTAAGGGAGACAAGATTGAATTAGTTAGATAACTGACAACCATTGGCTCTGATACCATACTTGTAAGGAGTGGGACCCGAGAGGGGATCCACTCCCTACTAAATTAAATAAAAAGGAAACATCCCATATATTAAACATCCCTATAAATTCTTTCTAAAGGGATGGTAATCCATTTTATTTAAAAGTATGATTCAAGTAACCAAATGTAGTAGCGGAATTCTAACTATTATAGAACTTGAGATTGTCACTAAACTTCACCACACAGGGTAACACATATGAAAACTAACTAAACTAAAGGATCAAATGAGGGTTATCTAACCACCTCGAGAAAAGTCTCCCAGAAGGTTTCAATTATACTTGATGAGGTCCTGGGTTAACTTGGTTATCTTCTCCCTGACCTACACCTGGGGTTGGAAGCATACCCCAACAAGAGGAGAAAAGTAGATAAATCAGCAAAACACTGGTATGTGCATACTAAATTGAGTATTGAGCAATATTATGAAATAAAGGATGTCAATTAAGTAAGGCTTCCCAAAGGAAAAGGAAAGGACTACCCAACTGGGTATAAAAGAATATGAAATTCAAAAATTGATAACATGGACACTACTTGCCATTAAAACCATTATAAAATTTGTTCCTCACAAGAACATATAAATCTCAAGAACAAAAACTCCATATGCCCATTCAAGCAGTTATTGGGGGTAGAATCAAAAAATATATGTAAAACTCGAGCCTTACAGGACCAAATTTCAATATAATTTTATTCAGAGGAAAATATAACAATCTTTACATCTTACATTAGATCAGAGTGCATGGAATCTTAAATTTTTAAACATAAGAACTAGTAAATAAATATCAATACTTATTCCAAATATGCCTCCAACAGAGGGCATCTCCTACATGTCTCATGTTGTCTCTTCTAAGTTATCTTGAAACACTAATTTGTCCATGAATTCCCATAGGGAATAAGACCGCACATGGACCAAAGAAGAAAAGATGGGTCAGTCACATGGACTAGTATGAAACCAGATACTTGAAAAGTAAGCACATATGGAACTAAATACTAGGAGTTTTTGAGAAGAATATGCAAGAAATTCAGCATATAGGCAGGTGACAAATTACAAACAAGTGCTATCAATATAAACAAGATTCAATTTTTATATTCAAGACTAGGAGTTGAAAATATTCAATACATAGCACATGCCAATGTCTATTTTGTTGGGAAACCTGACACTCTCTCCAGGGGAGTGACAACACACCAACTGAAGTTCGCAATGTACTGAGGGGCACCTATTTCCTTTCTCTGTGCAAAGTCATGGAAGCATAATGTGACACCTCATCACGCTAAATGAGATTACTCAAAACACAAAACATGACTAACTACTAATTAATCACATAGTAACAAATGTGGAATAATTAAAACCAATTTCAACATCACAAACCAGTTCAAAAACATTAACATAAAGGTCCATGTTTTCCGTTCTCATATACTGTAACAAGTAATTACATTTGTGTCTAATGGCCTCAGGCACATCCTGTATACAAAATATGTTTCACTTATACATGCCATATTTTACAAACATCGGAATATTGCCCAAATATCGTGTTGATACAAGTAAGACATCTAGTAAACACATCCCATACCCAGACCTGAGAGTACAAGGATGACTCTAAGACTCTACTACTAACATCTACAACTGACCCACCTTCTGAAACTATTAATCACCATGTTGATCCTCTTCAAAAGCACAACCTCGACCACACTTCCCGCGACCACCTAAGAATATGTGGTGACCAATGGGTGAGACCCAGTCCCAACAAGAGATATAACTCTCTCCAACAGATATTGATTACAACAGATTACTAAATAGTAAATAAATTGAACATATAGTATTGAATAAGAAATATGAGCAGATTGAACAATTTAAGCATACTAAGAAAGTTAAACAAGTAAACTTAGCAATAAGTATGATTACTCAGATATCCTAGACTAGCACCTTATAAGCATTGTGTAGTATAAAGACAAGGCAATGGCTAATCAATCGACATAAAACGTGCCTTGTATTACATTTTTTATTATGCCCTGGGGAGTTTGAGTCGTACCACTCAAAGTCCAACTGACCACCGCTTGTTCATAATCAGTTCCATATAAGATCTAAGAAGAGTCGGAATCCAAGACCTTCTCCATACTCGGTCAGTATGAGTCTGCATCGCAGTGACATCACAGTCAAACTACAAAACAACGACATATAGTCATGTAAACAACTAGCCCACATTGGTACATGTCATAGTACTACAAACCAAGATATCCAAAGAAAAACCTTTATCACATGATAATCACTGAGACACAACCATATTCGTTGTCAAAAAGAGGGCTAGGTATGACCGCAGTCATTCTCCCTAAACACTTGGAGTCAGGATAATAAGTACCATGCATATTCAATGATATGCGCTCTGAGTTTCCCTTAGGAATACTCGTTTCACCATCCAACAAGTTATGACACTAAAAATGGATCTATGGCTCAGGGCTCTACATGATTAGGGTTCTACTTGAATAATTATTGTCAATTGAGTGAATTAGGGCTTCATCATATGTAGACATTCAAACCCTAATTCTTTTCTAGAAAGAGTATAAGTATAGCAACTTTAGAAGATATAAAACATGTGGCGTATAAATCTTAATCAAATGACTACATGATATCATTCATTATAAATGAATGAACCACACTTTCCATCATACCATTACAAGGTACCAATTTCTTAACACAAGTTCCAAGGTTTCAACCCTTATTGGAACATGAAGATGATTTCACCTAAATCAGGGCTCAAACATGCCCAAAGTTCATTAAGACCATCACATCAATGCCTATAAGATCATCATTGTGCTTCAATGCCTTAGAAAAAGGCTCAACATATCATTAATCACACATGTGACATATAGGATTAACATAGCAACAACTATGATGTTCAACTATCATCAAATTAAGGTTCCAACACAAAAAGAGAATATTTCATTGTCACATTTTAATCATTTTAGAAGGCTAATTATAATCAATCACTACCTCTTAGTCACATTAGAGTTGATGTAATAATCCATGTTTCATCAAGGATACTCATCCACTTGTTATCGAGATTTATAAAATATATTCATACGAGGGAAAATGTAAGATGTTGTGTGTTTTCCACATCATCTTTTCACATGTTATCACACACAAATTTGGTTCATTTTGATATCACTTAGCCTATTTTCATATTACTTTTGCCATCTTTTTGTTAATTTACTTATCACATAACTTGCATTGCAGATATGTTCTAAGGAAGACTAATTTTGGAGCTTAATGTTGCTGAAACAACAACTTACATGGCGTGTCTTTACTAAGAACGGCGTGCGAGTTTCTAGTAACCATGTGTTCAGCTAGACAGCAAAAATGCACGGCATGTTTGGGTCTTGAGCACGGCGTGCGAGTTTCCAGAAAAGTATAGAAAAATGAATGCACGGTGTGCACTCAAATGCACGGTGTGCACCTGGAGTGTCAAGCAAACCAAAATCTAATGGAAAGTTGCACGATGTGCATTTCTTCAGTGCACGCCATGCACAGTGTAGATTGGAGCAACTGATGAAGGTTTTGTATGACGTGCACTTTGGACGCATGACGTGTCTCTAGAAGTTTCATCATTTCAAAAAATATGAGTTTTTGTTTAAAACAAAGAGAAAACTTAATGGGTAGTTATCACTGGTCATTTGGTGGAAGTTCCCTCATCCCAGAGCCAGAGGAGAGCAGAGGAAGGCGATTTTGAGAAGAACAAGGGTAGTTTCTTGCAAAAGGATCATGTTTCTTCTTCTCTTCTTCTCCATTGTCTTCTCCAAAGGTGCATCAGAGCTTCTCCACTTCATGCAGCTTCTTGGGAGAGGAGCCAGTTCGTTTTGGAGCAGCTAAAGGAGGAGAATTTTTTCCCCAAGCCAGAATCCCTCCTTCTTGTGGTTACATTTTCAGATCTCTTTGTTTTCCTCCTCTAGATCATGTTAAAACCTGAATATCCTGTAGAAAATCTACAAAGCATGATTATGGATGAGTAATTCCCTTTTCTTGGGCATGGGAGAGTATCTCCCATGTCATAGCATGTATGGAACAATTTAATTTCGTACTAAATACTATGTTGCTTGTTTTTCCACCATGAAAGTACTGGTTCTATCATTTCTTGCATGTATTGCCGACCACTTTATGTGCATGTGTTATACTTTCTTACTTGATCTGAGAAGATAGGTAGGAATGTATGGAGGTGCTCTTCTTGGAAACTCTTTTTCTACCACAAGAGTAGAGATAAATGAGTTGAGGAATAGGTTGTGATCAAAAACAAAATTTATGCATTAGAATGTGGCTTTGAGTTGAGATCGTTGCACTTACACCGGGAGGTGAAGTGCAACACAACCTTTCCTTTAAAATAAGTGCTTATGTATGTTTAAGTTTTCGTGTTCCTATGATGTGCTATGATATGTGAGTGAAATTCTAATGTCCAAGATCCTTGATCTCTGAATCTAAACTCCCATTAGTAAATCTTTTCATTGCTTGTTTAAGTCTAAATTTCTATAATAGATAATTAATTACCATCCTTTTTAAAACCGATCCAGATTATTGAACTTTAGTGTTGTTGTGCTCAATTAATTACTTAAGCTCCTTGTGTTCGACCTCAACTACACTACCTCCATATACTTGTTGAGATTGGTTAAGTTGGGTAAACTATCCTTGTTAGGATTGAAACTCTTTAGCCTAAATAGACAACAAGTTTTTAGCATCGTTGTCGGGGAGCTACGGTAATCTAATTGGAGTAATAAGTGCTAATTAGTATTCGAGACTAGATCACCATTTCCAATTTCGAATTTCATATACCTTTTAGTTGTGTTCTTAATTTCTCTTGCTAATTTTCAGGTTGTATGCGTCGCTCACAAAGGGGTCTTAAAACATCAGTGTTGTTAGACCTTGAAATTGAGTGTACCCTTTCAAGATTAAGAAGAGCAAGGAGAGTAGAACAACCACTGCTATGAGGTGTTTCACCATTATCCCCGGCACCATCTTCTTCACCCTTACAAGAAGCTACACCAAGTGATCGAACCATGGAGGACGACCGTCCTTTGAAGGATTTTGCAATGCTGGTCGCCACAAACATTTGTGGGGCCATTGACCTGCCTGTAGTAGAAGCGAAAAATTTCTCTATTGCTCCTTCTATGATGCAGATGATACAACATAATCATTTTAAAGGTACAACTAATGATGATCCAAGTCTTCATGTTGTCGAGTTCTTAGAATATCTGAATACTTTCTGAATCAATGGGGTATCTGCCGAAGGAGTAAGACTTATGCTATTCCCTTTCACCCTAAGAGATAAAGCCAAGGCGTGGCTTTTGTCTCTTCCAAAGAAGTCAATAAAAAGTTGGGACCAGCTCCTAAATGTGTTCCTTGCAAAGTACTTTCCGCCTAGTAAGACAACCCAACTGAGGAATCAGCTCACCAATTTCTCTCAAAATGATGGAGAAACTCTGTATGACACATAGGAACGGTTTAAGGATCTTCAACGCCTTTGCCCGCACCATGGTCTGACCAATTGGATGCTACTTCAAACTTTCTATAATGGACTGTTCTACAACACCCGGTGACACTAGATGCCCAACTAATGGTGCATTGATGACTAAGTCTTATTGGGAGGCTTATGACATTATTGAAGACATATCACTTAATCACTACCAATGGGGCTCAGATAGGGGAGAAAAATCAGCCTCTACAACTAGTTCTTCGACCGAGAAGCAAGGAGGAAAACATATTTTTGATTCCGTTGATCTTATTGCTGCCAAACTCGATGTTCTTACACAGAAGTTTGAGAAGATGACCACTTTGCAAATCCAATCAGCTGAAGTAATATGTGAAGCTTGTGGCAATGCAGGACATACTTCTTCTTCATGTTTTGCTCCTAATGCAATTGAAGGGAGTTTTGAATAGGTCAATGCCATTGGAATGCAAGGGAACAAGTAGTACAATCCCTATTCCAACACATACAATCCGGGATGGAGAGATCATCCCAATTTCTCCTACTGGAACACAAGCAATGCTAAGAATTTCCAACAAGGACAACAACAACCGCAACAACAACAACCATTCAACTGACAAGGGAATCCATGGGGTTTCCACAATAGGGGTTACCAACAGCCACAACAACCCTAAAGCTCTTCTTTAGAGGCCATGTTGGAGAAATTTGTTTCTACACAAATGCAGCAAAATGAAGAGTTTCGAGGGAATGATAAGTTATTGAAAGATGTTATTACCCAGCTTTCCACCAAAGTAGATGGCATTTCCACTCATACCAAGATGTTGGAGAATCAAATAGCACAACAAGCTATAGCACAACAAAGGAGTCTACAATCCAGTTCTCTTCCAAGCCAATCAAAAGTGAACCCAAGGCAGCAAGCTAATACCATCACCTTGAGAAGTGGAGCTGAAATCCACATATCTTCCTCAACCAAGGAGAAGAATGCATAAATCATCAATGATGAAAAGCTTGACACTCCCACAAAAGATAAAGGTAAAAGTACAGATGAGGTACCACCTTCCCTTAAGGCAAACACACAATTTCCGCAAAGACTTGCAAGGAGGACTCAAAGTTCAGGAAGTTTATGGACATTCTGAATAAACTTCATGTCAACCTTCCATTAGCTGAAGTTATTGCAGAGATGCCTTCATATGCCAAGTTCCTAAAGGACATTCTTACAAAAAGAAGGAAGGTAGATCAAGTAGAGATTGTTATGCTTTCTGAAAGAATCAGTTCTATCATTCTGAATCGACTTCCTAAAAAGCTAGATGACTTGGGAGCCTTCACACTACCATGCAAGATTAGTGACACCACTTTTGACAAAGGTCTAGTAGACCTCAGTACTAGTATCAGTCTTATCTCATCTACTCTGTGGAAAGAACTAGATCTTGGAGATCTAAAGCCTACAAAGATGGCCATTGAGTTGGCCGATCATTCTATTAAATACCCAAAAGGTATGGTGGAGGATGTGCTAGTGTAGATTGGTAAACTATATATCCCTTGTGATTTTGTAGTGCTAGATATGGTAGAGGTTCCTTCAAATCCCATTCTTTTTAGGAGGACTTTTCTTAGAACTATTGGATTCCTGGTTGATGTTTGTGAAGGTAAACTCACACTCCGAGTTGGTGAGGAAGCCATTGAGTTCTTTGTATATGATTCTATGAAAGCACCCTCTCGTGTAGAAGAAATCTATTTTATGGATACTATTGATTCTGTTATACAAGAAGATCGTGATGTTACCGACTTGATGCTGAATTACTTTGATGATGATGAAAATATGAATAATGGATCTAAAAATTATGGGGTATTTTCAATTTCTAAACCAGATGCTACAAAAGATGACAACCCACTTGTTGATGATAAAGTTGAAGAAAACACAGTCGAGAAAAAGGTAGAACTTAAAGCCCTTCCACCTGGGATTAGGCATGCATTTCTTGACTCTAATTCTACTTCCCCTATTATAATAAATGATAAGTTAACCAATGATCAAGAAAATAAATTACTTGCCAAATTGTGTTTGTATAAAGATGTCATTGGTTATTCTATTGATGATCTGAAAGGCATTCATCCCTCCATCTGCATGAATAGAATAAATATGGAGGATGATGCTAAACCGACTATTGAACCACCTAGGCATTTAAATCAAAACATGCTTGAAGTGGTTAAGAAAGAAATTTTTAAATTAATGGATGTCGAAATCATTTATCTGATAAGTGACAGCCCTTGGGTTAGTGCCATTCACGTGGTACCTAAGAAGGGGGGTGCAACTGTCATAAAAGGAGACAATGATGAGTTGATACAAACATGTATAGTCACTGGATGGCATATGTGTATTGAATACCGATGCTTGAATAAGGAAACTCACAAAGATCATTTTTCGTTGCCCTTTATTGATTTGATGCTTGAACGCCTCATTAAGCACTCTTATTTTTGTTACTTGGATGAGTATTCTGGGTTTTTCCAAATTCCTATCTACCCTTCCGACCAAGAGAAAACTACATTCACTTGTATTTATCGAACATATGCTTATCGCCGCATGCCATTCTGTCTTTGCAATGCTCCCACGACTTTTCAGTGGTGTATGATGGCCATTTTCTATGATTTCATTGAAAATATAATGGAAATTTTCATGTATGATTTTAGTGTATATGGAGATTCCTTTGATCAATGCTTATGTAACCTGCCATTAGTCTTAACCCACTGTAAAAAGGTTAACCTAGTGCTAAATTGGGAGAAATGTCATTTCATGGTACAATCTGGTGTAGTACTAGGACATGTTGTATCTAACAAGGGTATTGAAGTGGATAGGGCAAAAGTTGAAGCCATTGAGAAGATGTCTACTCCATCTTCAGTTAAAGACATCCGCAGCTTTCTTGGCCATGTAGGTTTTTATAGAAGATTTATTAAGGACTTTTCAAAAATTGCAAAGCCGTTGTGTTCCCTACTTGCAAAAGATGCTGAATTTGTATTTGATAATGACTGGCACACAACTTTTTCCAAGCTCAAGGAGGCCCTCATTTCAGCCCCAATTATTCAACCTCCGGATTGGGATTCTCCTTTTGAGTTAATGCGTGATGCAAGTGATTATGCAGTGGGAGTTGTTCTAGGACAGTGGAAGGACAAGAAACTCCACGCCATCTATTATGCAAGAAAGACCCTTGATGAAGTGCAAATCTACTATACAACCACCGAGAAGGAGATGCTTGCCATTGTATATGCCTTTGAAAAATTCCGACAATATTTGGTAGGATCTAAGGTTATTGTATATACTGATCATGCTACCACAAAGTATTTGTTGAACAAGAAAGATGCCAAACCACGTCTTATTCGCTGGATTTTGCTTCTATAAGAATTTGATCTTGAGATCTGGGATAAGAAAGGTACAGAAAACAATGTTTTTGATCATCTTTCTAGATTAATCACGGAGGTTGGAGATACATTACCCACTGAAGATCATTTGCCCATTGAAAAGCTCTATGCGTTATCATCTACTCAAGCACCATGGTTTGCGGACATTGCCAACTTTCTTGTTACTAGACAACTCCCACCTGATTTGATGTATCAACAAAATAAGAAATTCTTTCATGATGTGAAATTCTATTATTGGGATGATCCATTGTTATTCAAGCATGGAAGTGATGGACTGATCCGCCAGTGTGTTGTTGAGGAGGAAATCCCAAACGTTATTTCTGAATGACATGCCTCTCCTTATGGAGGACACTTCGGAGGAGAGAATACTGTTTCTAAGATACTACAAGTTGGCTTCTATTGGCTCACATTATTCAAGGACATGAATCTATTTTTAAAATATTTTGATAGATGGCAAACAATAGGAGGTATATCCCACTGTGACGACATGCCCCTCAACTCTACCTTAGGGGTTGAGGTGTTTGATGTATGGGGAGTAGATTACTTGGGACCATTCCCATCCTCTTGCATGTACCAATACATTCTTGTTGCTTGTGAATATGTGTCCAAATGGGTTGAGGCCACTCCAACCCAAGCTCCGGATGCCAACTCAGTAGTAAATCTTTTTCAAAAGATCATCTTTCCTCGGTTTGGAGTTCCTCATGCCGTAATTTCAGATGGAGGCACATATTTTGCTGAAAAACAATTTAACAACCTTCTCTCTAAATATGGTGTAACTCATAAGATCTCTACGCCCTATCATCCCCAAACTTCCGGACAGGTAGAGGTTTCATACCGATAGCTGAAGAACATCCTTGAAAAGATTGTTTCTAGTTCAAGAAAAGATTGGGCTTTAAAGATAGATGATGCATTTTGGGCATACCACATGGCCTACAAGGGAATCATAGGAACTACTCCGTTCAAGCTGATCTATGGCAAATCATGTCACCTTCCGCTAGAGTTAGAGCATCGTGCTTTGTAAGCCATTTAATTCGTGAACTTTGACATGAAGAAGGCAGGTGAGAAGCGCCTTTTGCGACTGTAGGAACTTGAGGAATTTTCCTTGATTCTTATGAGAATGCAAAGCTATACAAAGAAAGGACAAAGGTTTGGTATGACAAGAGGATTTGCATGAAGGACTTCCAAGAAGGAGATAAAGTTTTTCTATTTAACTCTAGACTAAAGTTATTTCCCAGAAAGCTAAAATCAAAGTGGTCAGGACCGTTTCTTGTGTTAAAGATATTTCCATATGGAGGTGTGGAACTCCAGGGTAAGGATGAAAATTTCAAAGTGAACAAACAGTATTTCAACTATATACTTGTGGAGATACAGTAGACAAGGGAGCCTCTTCCTACCTCCAAGATGCTTGAAGGAAGAATTGAAGAGTCTTACTCTGGACTCTAAACGGAGGACCTTGTGGGAGTTGACCCCACATTAGAATAGATTTCTTTTAAGTTATTTGAGTCAAAAACATGATTTATTTCATCAATAAGCTTTTCATGGATGAATGTAATAATTTAGACATAGATGTCACCAAATCTATCATTATTTTGCACTAATTGACTGCTATTTTTTGCAGAAATTCCAAAATGCACGGCATGTCTTTATTTGACACAGTGTGCAACCGATAAGAATAGCTACTGAAATCGTACTACATCTCCAGGTACACGTGTTTCTCAACAACACGTCGTGTTCAGCTCAAAAATGAAGTTTTTGGAATGTTACACAGCGTTCTTATTTCCGTACATGACGTGTACTTATCACTCAACTGAGCAGCAAAACTTTCTGGAAACTCACACGGCGTGTATTTATTCCATGCATGCCATGCATCTATTTTTCACATGAGCAGTAAAGGTTTCTGGAAACTCATACGGCGTGCGTTTATGGATACATGTTGTGCACCTGGGTGAAAAGGCACATCTAAAAAGAGAATTCAAAGCAGAACATGTCGTGCATACCTAATACACGTCGTGCACCTAGGCATAAAAGGCAGTTTGAAAAGAGTAAATTAAATAGGAACACACCGTGCATGTCATATGCACGTCATGTCTTTGTTTGTAAAGTTTGGTCAAAAGGGGAGTGCACGACCTAACTTCTCACTCCCACAGGTCATGCAAGAGAAAGAAAAAAAAATAAAACCCTAGCAGCCGTGCGCCACCTCCTTCTTCCCCAACTCAGTCGTGCACTCACGCACGTCCGTTCCTCTTTCTTCCAATTGTGCGCCATCCGCAAGTCGTGCACGCCGCCATCCAATAGCACCTCTGTGCAAGCTCACCCACAACTCTCTCCTCCTCCATCCATCACCCCCAATTGAGCTTTCTGCCATGCAAGCTCACCCACAACTCTCTCCTCCATCGTCACCTCCAAGCCCTCTCCACACCATCCAGCAGAGAGAGAGCCACCCAGCAGCATCGCGATCTCCTCCGACAGCTCGAACGTTGTCGCCGCCTAGCTCGACATCGTCCACCTCTTACAGTAGTGGCAGCAGCTCCCAACAGCACCGCCGAGCACCGCCATCCGGGTTCCATCGCCGAAATCCCGTTCTTCACCCTCCATCTTCACCACTCGTGGCGCTGATTTCATATTGCAGAACATCTCTAGGTGCACGGTGTGCATCCATTATACACGCCATGCATTTCAGTTTCAGTGTAGAAGAATTACCTTCCAAGTGCACTTCGTGATCAAGATCTGCACACCGTGCACTCTTTCAGATCACCATGGCACCAATCAAGAGAGGTTCAGGAAGATGCCATGGTGGCGATTCATCTTCCATGACACCTTCTGAGGCAGCATCTTTTGTGCCCTCCACCCAATTCAGAGTCACCTCCAAGGAGGATGCAGACTACCAGTTTCTCATTTCTAGGTGGGTATTACCTTCCCTCTACATTTGTGAAGAAACTCTAGACAAGCTTTGCTTCAAAAATGAGGTAATGGGATATCTTCGATTCTTAGGTCTCCATCTACTCTGCACTAGAGTTGCAAAGACCAACCCTTGCCTTGTTTATGAGTTTTTGACTACCTTTAAGGCAGAAGACGACCCACAAAACTGTCGTGAGACGTATTCGAAGACCAGTTTTCATCTTCTAAACAAATGTTTTACTATGGATCTTTGTCTGTTTTGTACTTTGCTTGGGTGCAACTATGGAGCCTATACTGACTATCTACCCACCTTCCATAGTGATACTTTTTGGTCAGAAATTACTAGTGAAAAGGTGCACAAGACTAGGCAGGCACGAGCTTCTTCACTCCACAACCCGATTTTTAGAGTTGTGCATCATCTTCTAAGCACCGATCCTTTTGCCAAAAATGAAACTCAAGGGGTTGTGGGTAAAACTGACCTTTTCTTCTTGTGGTGCATGGTCAAGAATGACCAAATCAGTTATGGTTACTACATTGTCAATAAACTTCTAGAAGCCAAGAAGAAGAAGCAGAGAGAGGAAGGTGATATCATGTGTGGTGGGATTCTCACTATTCTTGCTATGCAGCTAGGGTTAGATTTGGCTAATTTAGAACCTGCACCGGGGAAAAACCTTGTAGACATCAATTATCTTATTTCTTGTGGCCTAATATCAAGGCATGGTGATAGCACTAGAAAGTTCAAGGTTTTTCTTACAAAGAAATAGTTCATTGTCATCCCCGATGCAGCCCACAATGACCTCAACAACAAAGTAAATTGGAAGGTTGAGTTACAACCCAAGGATGAAGAGGAGGCACCCACCCATGGCACCAGTAGTTCTACAGCAGCAATAGCTACCACTGTATCTACAGCACCACTTCCACCCTCTACTAGTACTCAGACGGAGTACGCTTGGGCGATGCCCAATGTCCGACATCTTTATGGATAGGTTCAGTAGTGGTTTGACCACATCGACAACCATTTGGACTAGATGGGCACGTAGTACACTACGATGTATGGCATGATCACCTGGATGGACTCTTGGCATATCTCTCAGGGCCATTACTCTGTCCCACTGTCGTATCAGTCACCACCGCCACAACAGCCTGAGTTTCCATAGTAGCACCAGTTTCCCCAGTAGCATGACTCCGCAGACCAGCCGATGGACATTCCAGATCTCGGCAGCCAGTTTTTCCCTGATCAGGAGGGTGGTGGCCCTCCTTTTTTATATTTGATCCATGACAGGTATCCATTTTTGAACTCTGTGAGTTTGTTTGATGCAATAAGGACACTTCTAATTTCAAGCTTGGGGGGGCACAACCGACCCGTAACTGTAGTTTTAATTTTTTGCATTTCCTTTTATTTGAGTCATTTGTGTCAGTTTGTTTTCTATTTTAGTCCATGTTTTGTTTTCTTAGATGGCAATATTAATATGATTTGAGGATACCGTGTTAGAATGAACCCCATGCTTGATGTAACGCCCGGGCCCACTACCCAAGGCTCTAGTAGAGTTTCAGGAATGACGACTGGCCCCACAGACCACCACTAGCCTTAACTGCATGCTTTTTGTCCACTCACGTGCATGCCAGGATCAACTTCCCGACATGTCACCATCCCAGTACTACTCCAAGCTGAGCACGCTTAACTATGGAGTTCTTAGTGATGGGCTCCCAGAAAAGGAGGTGCACCTTGGTGATATGGGTAGTCCAATCATTCCTTTTAAGATCAACTTATCTGAGGCCTCAAATCCTGGGATGTTACACTTGATCTATCATGTCCTTTGTATTTCTTATGGTTATATGAAAGGATTTTCAAGAGCATGCATGAAGCAAATGAAAAAGGAAAGTCCCCATGTATATGATCTTGTTTTGTGTTTGTGGTTTGAAATATCATTTTTTACATCTTTGAATTCTCAATACACGTAACAGTTCTAAATTTTTGCGAATAAATCAACTTTGCAACATTTACTAGAATACGGGATAATCTTGCCAAACTCTTAGTGCATTTACAATCAATATTTTAGTGAATTTTTTTTTTCAAAAGAATGATTGAAATCTTGCTAGTCTGAACACTCTTGTTGACTCTTTGGTTTTCTACCATGCTTGCACTATTATTTTCTTACCTTCACCAAATAAAAGATGGCAAATGGCCCACATGTAATGCTAGCCTTGTGTGAGTCTGATCTGGCAATGATGATTAGGTGGTATGAAAAATCAAAAGAGGGTAAAAACAACACCCCAACCGACATTCCACGTGAGCATAAGCCTAAATTAGCAGCCAAGTGCCAGAAACCCAAAAATTTCCATTCATCATATCCTTTGAGAAAAAGAGTACAACTAAGTTTGTTATTGTTAGCACTGATTTCATCATCTTATATCCATACTAACTGAAAATTTGTAATGTACATCCACTAATTGTTTGGCTCGATTATCCAAATTCCATTTAGTGTTGTCTAGTTGATTATCTTGTTTGAATTTGGAACCACCATTGCTGAACTAAAATTCTCTACCTTAGATGTCCTAATTGAGAAGATAACAATGAACACAAATGCTATGTACATGGTTGGTTGAACTGAATGCATACCTTCTTTTCATTTAATCCATGCATGAGTTTGAATATTCTTTCACCCTCATTTTTAGCCATGTTCTTTTTTCTTGAGGACAAGCAATAGTTCAAGCTTAGGGGGATTTGTAGTGTGTTTTCCACATCATCTTTTCACATGTTATCACACACAAATTTGGTTCATCTTGATACCACTTAGCCTCTTTTGATATTACTTTTTCCATCTTTTTGTTACTTTACTTATCACATAATTTGCATTGCAGATATGTTCTAAGGAAGACTGGTTTTGGAGCTTAATGTTGTTGAAACAACAACTTGCACGGCGTGTCTTTACTAAGCACATCATACGAGTTTCCAGTAACCATGCGTTTAGCCAGACAGAAAAAATGCACGGTGTGTTTAGGTCTTGAGCACGGCGTGCGAGTTTCCAGAAAAGTGCAGAATAGTAAATGCACGGCATGCACTTAAATGCATGGTGTGCACCTGGAGCGTCAAGCAAACCAAAATCTACTAGAAAGTCGCACGACAACATTTCTTCAGCGCACGATGTGCGCAGTGCAGATTGGAGCAACTGACGAAGGTTTTGCACGGCGTGCACTTTGGATGCACGCCGTGTCTCTAGCAGTTTCAGCATTTTGAAAAATATGAGTTTTTGTTTACAACAAAGAGAAAACTTAATGGGCAGTTATCATGGGTCATTTGGTGGAAGTTTCCTCATCCCAGAGCCAGAGGAGAGTAGAGGAAGGCAATTTTGAAAAGAACAAGGGTGGTTTCTTGTGAAAGGAGCCCATTTCTTCTTCTCTTCTTCTCCATTGTCTTCTCCAAAGGTGCAACAGAGCTTCTCCACTTCACGCAGCTTCTTGGGAGAGGAGCCAATTCATTTTGGAGCAGAGAAAGGAGGAGAATTTCATCCCCAAGTCGGAATTTCCTCCTTCTTGTGGTTACATTTTCGGATCTCTTTGTTTTTCCTCCTCTAGATCATGTTAAAACCTGAATTTTCTGTAGCAAATCTGCAAAGCATGATTATGGATGAGTAATTCCCTTTTCTTGGGCATGGGAGAGTATCTCCCATGTCATAGCATGTATGGAACAATTTAATTTCATACTAAATACTATGTTACTTGTTTTCCCACCATGAAAGTATTGGTTCTATCATTTCTTACATGTATTGTTGGCCACTTTATGTGCATGTGTTATGCTTTCTTGCTTGATCTGAGAAGATAGGTAGGAATGTATGGAGGTGCTCTTCTTGGCAACTCTTTTTCTACCACGAGAGTGGAGATAAAAGAGTTGAGGAATAGGTTTTGATAAAAAATGAAATTTATGCATGCGAATGTGGCTTTGAGTTGAGATCGTTGCACTTACACCGGGAGGTGAAGTGCAACACAACCTTTCCTTTAAAACAAGTGCTTATGTATGCTTAATTTTTTTTGTTCCTATGATGTGCTATGATATGTGAGTGAAATTCTAATGTTCAAGATCCTTGATATATAAATCTAAACTCCCTTTAGTAAATCTTTCATTGCTTATTTAAGTCTAAATTTTTGTAATAGATAATCAATTACCATCCTTTTTAAAACCGATCTAGATTGTTGAATTTTAGTGTTGTTGTGCTCAATTAATTACTTAAGCTCCTTGTGTTTGACCTCGACCGCACTACCTCTGTATACTTGCGGAGATTGGTTAAGTTGGGTAAACTATCCTTGTTAGGATTGAAACTCATTAGCCTAAATAGCCAACATAAGACTATAAATTAAAGGAAGTAAACCACCGCATTATCATTATTGGAATCAACATTTTATAGTATAGGATTAATTCTACTCCATTGGATGTTGAAGCATCCAATCTCAACCATTGGATCAGGTTCATAATTCAAAACCATTAATTTGAGTATAGGTCTAACCATTAGATCAATTGAACCAAGAAACTATCTATTTAGGGTTTAATTGAAGCTACATCTAAAGACTTGAATCACCATCAGTTGTGGTGATCTAATACACCATCAGTTGTGACATCTTGGGTCACCATCAGTTTATAGGATCAACACTACTATCATTTTTCACCACCGAGTGTTGACCTAATGTCACCATTGGTTGATACCATCATTAGGGCACAAAATCATTGACCATTAAGCTTCCAAACAAGTCAAAACCTAACCTAAGGTGTGAATATCAGTCGAAACCATCGGTTGTCACCATTGTTTGATCGTCAGTTGCCACCATGGTATGACCATCTGTTCATGTACTAAAGTAGAAATCAGCCTAGAAACCCTAATATGGATCATCATTTGATAGGTTCTTAGAACCATCGGTTGCTATAAAGACCTTATCCAAGTCATCTTCTACCTTAGTAAGGTCATGCACAAAGTTTCAAGTCCATCTAAATCTGGAAACTAAACAAGGAATACCATAGAAATCGAAACCGTAAGCAAGCACAGTTTTTATATGCACCTATCTTTGTTTTTAGAGCAAGAACATGTGCAAGTAAGCTTGTAGTAAGCAATAAAAGTGAAGACGATTATAAAAATTGTTTATAGCAGAAAGAAAACTCAATCAAGAAGGTAGGAAAACCCAAGAAGAAGCTCTAAACTCGGCCAACTATCACCTTTCTCCACAAAAGGAGCAAACCCTAGATAGAATTAGCAAGAAAGGTAGGTTCTTGAGCTGTAGAGAAACTATTACCATGGAACAACAAATCTTTGACCTGGAGGAAGGTACGAGGAAGAACGAAAGTATAAAAAATGAGAAAGGAAAAGGATAAACTTACTCATTTTAGTTAATAACACCTTAAGGAAGCTTCACAAACCCTAGAAATGGGTAGATCTAAGCTTTACTTGCTCCAACAAGAAGGCCAGTCAGCTTCTTCAATGTTGGGCAGTTCCTCCACCAAAAAATAGAGAAAATATGAAGCTATGAGTAGGAGGGAAGTGATAGAGACCAAAATTTTCATTTGGGAGATTAAGGATAGGTATATAAAGCTTGAGGATAAGGAAGAGAAGAAGCATGAGGTGTTTAAGCAGCTCTCCATGTTTGCATGGATTAGAGCTTCCATGGATGAGCAAGAAGCAAGTCCACCGGCTGTTGGGAACTTCTAGGATATTGGTTGATGACATCCTAGGTCCACCACTAGATGTTTCCTAGGTCCACCACCAGATTCTGGCCCTCACAAACCATTGTTACATCATGTCAGGGTCAATAGGTGGTTGAACCATCGATTGGTCATCCTTTTAAGTGAACCATCAGTTCAAATGAACCAAACCAGTAAAAAACATCGACCTAGGACCCTTCTAGGAAGAACACCAAATGTTCCACCAATTCATGACTACCAAATGTTGACCAAACCAGTGGAACCATCAGTTGTTAGCCTTGAAGGTGGCTCATCCATGGGGGGGTAAACCCTAATTCACCCTTGATGGGAATCACCATAAAACCACAGTACAATTGAGAACCCCATGACTCAAAAATCTCAAGAATGATGATAAAACATCTAAGGAACATAATACATGTGACAGTTTTCAAGAAAACCACCCAATTTGTTAAATTTCATAAAAGTCCAAAATATACATAAAATTGCACAACTTGCACAAACAGTGTCCAAATTGGACCAAATTTGAAACTTAAGCTTGTATTATGATTCCAAAGCATATCACAAGGTTATATTATGGTTGAAAGCACTTTATTATGGTAATTAAGCATGTTCAATACTTTAAGCAAGGTCTGGGGCCTTACAACCATAAACCCCTAATAAGGATTTCACCCCTAAAATCCTAGACAAAGAGAGATGGGTACTTCCTACGCATCTCATCCTCTAGATCCCACATGGCTTCCTATACTCCATGATCATGCAAAAAAACCTTTACTAATACTATATATTTCTTCTTCATCTTTTAGTCTTCTATCCTGGATCAACACAGGACCCTCAGCATAGGAAATATCCTCATCTAACTCAACCTCTACTGGTTGGATTATCTCTATATATGGATGACATTCCCTCAACATAGAGATGTAAAAAGCATTATGTAACTTATGTACCTCTGGAGGTAGCTCCAACTTGTATGCCACTTTTCCAACATGAGCCAAGATATGGTATGGTCCCATAAATCTAGAAGCCAACTTACCCTTCTTCCCAAACCTCAACACACCTTTCCAAGGAGAAACCTTGAGATACACTTTGTCTCCCACTTGAAATTCTAATGGTTTGTGATGCTTATCTGCATAGGATTTATGTCTATCCTGATCTTCTTATAATTGTTGTTGTATCACTTTAATCTTCTTTGTAGTTTGTTGTACAAGCTCAGGACCCAAAAGTTGATACTCACCGGTTTCATACCAGCAAAGTGGAGACCGACAATGTCTCCCATACAAAGCCTCATAAGGATCCATATCTATGCTTCTTTGATAACTATTATTATAAGCAAACTCTATCATACTGAGGTGTATATCCCAACTCCCAAGAAACTACAACACACATGCCCTTAAGAGATCCTCCAAAGTCTAAATAGTCCTTTTAGATTAGTCATCTATCTGCAAATGGAAAGTTGTGCCAAACCTCATGAAAGATCTAGAAAGGGGTGAATATAGATTTTTGGAACTTTAAAATTAATTAAACAATCAAACCAAAGGAGGAGGAAATGAGTAAGACACTTGGATGTAGAGTGGTTCCTACCTTTGAAATCAAAGGTAGTCAGTCCACTACCCAATTGTTCCCAAATGGGATTTGAATAGTGATTTATTTTATAACCTCGCAAGGATGTTACACAAGATACAATCATCTTCTACAACCTTGAAGTAGCCTTATCCTTAAAGTAGCCTCAACCTCCTTGAAGCAGCCTTCTTGAAGTAACTTCAAGTCCTTGGAGCAGCTTCCACCCCCTAGAAGTAGCTCCGCCACCTTGATATAGCCTTCCTTTATAAGTAGCTCCAATCTCCCTTGAAGAAGCCTTCCTTGAAGTAATCTCAAGCTCCTTCATAGCAACCTTCTCCACAAAGAAGTAGCTTCATCGGGGCTTCCTCAAGAAGCCTCCACGATCTTCGAGAAGCCAAGGAGCAATTTCAACTTGTACCTGTGAAGGGGGATTGGAAGAAAGGAATACAACATTGTTGCATAGAGATTTGATCCTATATCAAGTGTTAGAATCTTGTAACATACTCGATCTCAGACCCTACCCTAGAAGTTGACATTTTGGACTTAGCCAAACAAGGTTGAAGGTTAGACCAAAATAGATGTTTAGTATAACCCCAATGAGCTAATGCATGTATATATCACCTTAATGTAACCTACTATTTAACATTAATCTTAGGTTTATAATGTATACATAAAATATGCCACGTAGCTCATTTTGATGGTAATTTGAAGATAAGAAACTTAATTGGATGAATAATTTAGATAATGGGCCACTAATGGGCCATATTACATATCTCCTAAAAAGAAGTCTCAAAAGTGGAAAAAAACTTCAAATTCTAAATCTACATAAAAATTAGCAAACTTGTCAAATTTCATCTAATTTGGACCACCTTGAAATATTAGGATAAGTTTAGGAGAGAGAAAATGAATAAAAGGCATAAGTAATGAATAATCTGATTAAATAACTTAAAAATATGTAAATAATGGTAGATTCATATTCAACACATCAAAGATAACTTGTGGATGAAGTTTGGTCCAATTTGGATGTTGTTTGTGCAAGTTATGCAATTTTAGGTACATTCTGGACTTTTCTGTAATTTACCCAATTGGGAAGTTTTCATTGAAAATTGTCACATGTATTATAATCCTTATATATTACCTTACCATTCTCGAGTTTTTGAACCATGGGGCACCTAGTTCCACCTTGATTTGAAGGTGTTTCTCTCCAAGGGGATTTTAGGGATTACCCTCTTTATAAATGAGCTTATCTTTAGAAGCTATCAACCAATGGGGTTATTTTCTTTGATTGGAGGTCGGTTGGGATGGCCCATTAGTGTCCATAAACCGACAATTGATATTCAAGAAGCCTCTATGAGCTTTCCTCTTGCATGTCCATGAAATCCCTAGGCTAAGGACACATGGAAAGCTCCATGGACACCTCATGCTTGACTTCTTCCTTATCCATAAAGGTTTGCATGTCCATAGGCACCCTTAGCATTGGACACATGGAAAGTAACTTGAAACCTCGTTCTTGACTTCTTCCTTATCCATAAAGACTTGCATTTCCATGGACACCCTTATACATGACACATGGAAAGTCTCATAGACACCACATACTTGACCTCTTTCTTTATATAAGCCATATCTACCCCTTCCCAACTCCAAATTTGAAAATGCTTGCTCTTCATTCTTTCCTCTAGATTAAAGAATAACTCCTACTTTGTTTGGCCATGAAGGTGCTGACCCAAGGTAAAAGAAGGTGCCTACCTTGGTGAAGAAGGCACCTAGGGTTCCAAATTTTCTCTATTTAGGGTTTCTAAAGCTCCTCCTTGGTTATTTCAACCAAAAATACTAAGTTTTCTCCTTTACTTCCCTATTTTCATGTTTTTCGTCTTATTTAAACCTTCCTCTAGGTCAGAACCATGGCCTTCCATGGTGAAACCCCACCTAGAACCCATAAACACCTCATCTCCATGTTCTTTTGTTAGGGTTGTTCACCTCTAAAGCGGAGAAGGTGCTTCTTGCTCAAGATGGGAGCTTTGTTGGAAAAACCAGCCTCTCTAAGCTTGGTAACCTTACTTATTGGATCTGTCCACCTTCCCTATAGGTTCTTTGGAGGCCCAGTCTTAACTTGGACTATTTAGACTCTGAAGTTGAAGTATGATGTATCCCCTATTCTTCTATGTTGAGCAATTCACCTATGCTTATTCATTCTCTTTGTCATATGGACATTAGCCTATACAGAATGTAATTTATTTTGAAAAATATGGTTCATGTGAACTACCTTATTTGATATTGATCATGTGATCACACATATTCTTTTAAACTCTTATCTTATGCTTTGTACATGATGGAATTCTAAAAAGATGACATGTGATGTCTTTTGCCCACTTATGAGGTGGATGTATATGTTGGTCACTTATGTGGTGACTAATTTATATATTCTGACTATACATTCTACTTGCCTTTACATTTAACATCATATGTGATTCAGTAGCAGTAGAGTAGTGTAATCACATTGGTTTATATGACAGATGTGTTATTTCCTACAGAGCAGATGTGATATTTCCTGCTCTTTTGGGATGGAAAGGAACGTCATACCCAGTGCAAGATGTGTGATTCTTGGCCCATGTTTTATATATCTGGGATATTGGTAGTATTCCTTACTCTATCTGATTTCAAGTTTATGAGACTTGGCCACCTTTGTGTTTATATTGTTCTAGGGTTATGTTTATCTCACATGCATGCAGATTGATGATATGGGGTGTGTGCCCTAATTCTTTACATGTGCTTATGTGGAACAATCTTTATGTTTTATTAATGGAAAGTATTCTTTTGTTATCATATTATTTCAATTCCTTTTCTCTTGATACCCATTTGGGTGGTCCTTATCCTTTCTATGGGAAGCCTTTTATATTTGATTTCCTTTATTTCATATATTGCTCAATTTCCTATTTAGTATGCACATACCAGCCTTTGTTGATGTCATCTATTTTCTCTTCTTGCTGGGGTATGCTTCCAACCCTAGGTGAAGGACGTGGATGATAAGGCATGAAGTTTTGGACTAGCTTAAAGATTTAAAGCTTGGAGACAAAGTTGTTATGGTTTAGATTTCCATCTACTTAGATCCTTATGTTCTATCATACATGTAAATCCTTACAAGATATTATGATGTACTTTTGTAATAACCTTGTTATAAATTGAATATAGTCAACATTTTTATTCCACTGCTATACTTTGGTTGTTTTGAATACCATTTATTGAAATTTGAAAATGTGACACCTATTCTAGCATACCTTTGAGTGTGTTGGGAATGGATGTTTTATTCTTCAAATTTTTAGTAAGGGGGTGATCCCACCTCCTTACAACATGGTATCAGAGCCCATGGTAATTGGAATCTGACTATTTCAATTTTGTCTCCCTAGTTAGAATACTTGCCTTACCTTTAAGTGACATGTTTGCCCTAGAGTTACTCAATATATGATGAAGGTTTGATTTAGGATCATATAGTTTCACATTAGAATAATGATGAATAGATCCTTAAAATACTTACAAGTAAAATATGCATAAGTAACCACAGTAACTTGAGGTTGTTTAGCTTGGCCTTTAGGAAGCTACTAGGACATGAAGTTGAAAGCAAAGGTGTCTAGAAAGAATAAATTTCGGCGCTGATAAGATTTTCCTCTGCACCACTAGCTTGGTTTACGAGGACTCCTAAATCCATATGATACCGGCCTGGCCTGACCTGATATGAATTGTTCAAAATAGCATGTTGTTACGCAATAGTATCCTTAGACATCTATATGATTTATCTTTAGGGACCCTAATATGTTGAACTAGTCTTCCAAGTGTAAAGACTTGTTTGAGTATGGATAAGAACAAGTTAACCCATAGTTCATAGTTAGTCTTTACAAATTATGTTTCTTTTTTTTTCATGATGCTTATGTAGTTGGATGTAAGGAAGTGTAATTGAACCTTTTGTACCTAAAGAATAGTTTTGACTTAATAAGATGAATACTTTAGGGTGTGGTGAATAAGTTGTTTTTATATATGTGTATGTTTTGATTTCGAGTACGAAATCCATTTAAGGGGTGGTGTGTTGTAACATACTAGATCTCGGACCCTACCTTGGAAGTTGACATTTTGGACTTAGCCAAACAAGGTTGAAGGTTAGACCTAAATAGATGTTTAGTATAACCCCAATGATCTAATGTATGTATATATCACCTTAATGTAACCTAATGCTCTAACATTAATCTTATGTTTATAATGGATACAAAAAATATGCCACATAGCTCATTTTGGTGGTAATTTGAAGATAAGAAACTTAATTGGATGAATAATTTAGATAATGGGCCGTTAATGGTCCATATGACATATATCATAAAAAGAAGTCTCAAAAGTGGAAACAAACTTCAAATTCGAAATCTACATATCAAAATTAGCATACATGTCAAATTTCATCTAATTTGGACCACCTTGAAAGATTAGGATAAGTTTAGGAGAGAGAAAATGAGTAAAAGGCATAAGTAATGAATAATGTGATTAAATAACTTAAAAATATGGAAATAATGGCAAATTCATATTCAACACAACAAAGATAACTTTTGGATGAAGTTTGGTCCAATTTGGATGTTGTTTGTGCAAGTTATACAATTTTAGGTACATTTTGGACTTTTCTGCAATTTAGCCAATTGGGAAGTTTTCATTGCAAATTGTCACATGTATTACAATACTTATATATTCCCTTACCATTCTCGATTTTTTTAACCATGGGGCTCCTAGTTTCACCTTGGTTTGAAGGTGTTTCTCTCCAAGGGAATTTTAGGGATTACCCTCTTTATAAATGAGCTTATCTTTAGTAGCTATCAACCAATGGGGTTATTTCTTTGATTGAAGGTCGGTTGGGATGGCATATAAGTGTCCATAAACTGAAATTTGATATTCAAGAAGCCTCTATGATCTGTCCTCTTGCATGGCCATGAAATCCCTAGGCTAAGGACACATGGAAAGCTCCATGGACACCTCATGCTTGACTTCTTCCTTATCCATAAAGGTTTGCATGTCCATAGGCACCCTTAGAATTGGAAACATGGAAAGTAACTTGAAACCTCGTGATTGACTTCTTCCTTATCCATAAAGGCTTGTATTTCCATGGACACCCTTATACATGACACATGGAAAGTCTCATAGACACCTCATACTTGACCTCTTTCTTTATATAAGCCATATCTACCCCTTCCCAACTCCATATTTGAAAACTCTTGCTATCCTTTCTTTCCTCTAGCTTAGGGCATAACTCCTACTCTTTTTGTCCATGAAGGTGTTGTCCCAAGGTAAAAGAAGGTGCCTACCCTGGTGAAGAAGGCTCCTAGGGTTCCAAATTTGTTCTATTTAGGGTTTCTAAAGCTCCTCCTTGGTTATTTCACTACTACAAAAACAACGTTCAACGTCTCTTTTACAGGCATCGGTTTTTTAGTAAAACTGATGTTGTTAACATTAAACGTCGGTTAATAAAGACATCTGACGTCTATATTTGAAGACCAGCCAGACACGGGTATCACTTTTCATTCAGTGTCGGTTGAATAAAAGCAACTGACACCTAAAGTAGCCCGTGAAATCCAATTTTTTTGAGCAAAAAAAATTTGTGCCAAAATATCAGATACAACGTCGGTGTTTTACCTAATAACCGGAACTGAATGAAGATAAAATTTGTGCCAAAATTTCCAATATGGGCATCGGTTGTCTTAGAATAACCGACGTTATAAAGGTGTGCGCGCCATCCCCGCCAAAAAAATTAGGGTAAAGGAATGTCCAATTGGACGTCGGTTTGTTACTATCAACCGACACTTCATATTTTAGGTGTCAATTTTGTAGATAACTGACTCCTTTTACAAACTTAATAGACCCGCGATCACCCGAGTCTTCCCCTTTCTTCTATTTCATCGCGAGAGTTCCTACTACTCGCCTAAAATCACCCGACGACGCCCCCACGCACCCACATTCAACCTGATGCTCGCCGCCGTTGCTGCTGGTGTGTCTCTACTCACCGCCGCTGCCGCTGTCGCGTCCTCCTTCTCCTGCTGCTAGTGCTACTCTGCTCGCCGACCTCCACCGCCGCTGCCTGTAGCTCTGCTCACCGCCTCCTTCTTTGCTCACCACTGTTGCTCTCACACCGCCATCGCCGCTCTTCTCCACACTTCTAGCTAGCTCTCTTCTTCTTCCTTCATGCCCCTCTTTTTTTCCTTCTCCCTTCAGGCCCATCTTCTTCTCTCTCTTGCTCCCTCTCCTTACCAAATGGATTAAATCAAGGCCACGACCGTGTGCGATGGCTACGACTGTGGCTGAGTTGTCTGGCCACGGCCGTACTGGCCAACACGGCCGTGGTAGGGCAACACATCCACGACCGTGTGGGCTGGCCACGGGTGTGGCTGTGTTGGCCGACCATGGCCGTGTTGGCCAGCACGGCCGTGGTAGGCCGACACAGCCACGGTCATGGCCAGCTCACATGATTGTGGCCTTGCTTTTATCCATTTGGTAAGGAGGGAGCAGGAAGAAGAAGATACATTTGCAATTGAATACTAATGCTTGACCTAATTCTGTAAATTTTGATGCATGTTGAATTAATATATTAAAACCCTAATACACATTTCACCACAATCTTGAATTAACTATATTGCTGAAATCTTGTGATCAATCTATGTAAGATATTAAAACCCTAATGTTAAATCTCTGATTTTGTAGTGATGTGTCACCCTAACATCTACATGAATCCCTATTGTATGATGTAGATTGATGATAATGCATGAGCTAGTTTGAAATTTTGAAATCAATTATGAATCTCTCTATCCCTAGGTCATACTAATTTATGCGTAATCTTTATCTTGATGATGAACATGCATTGACACTCAAAATGTTGAAATCAATGTTATAGAATGATAGCACATGTATTTGTTGGATAGTCCCCAGTTTGGGACTGTTCTTGAACACCTAATCTCACTTAGGATGTAAGTGTATAATGTATATTTGGTTTTCAAGAAAATTCCGGTAGCATTTCCCCATTTGTTCTCTAAGTACATCTGTACTTGGAGAACAGTGGGGAAATTCTTCCAAAATTTTCTTGAAAACCCAATACACATTAAACGCTTACTAGTGAGATTAGGTGTTCAAGAATGGGATAGGTGGTACACATTTATTATATATAAGGATGACAACACATGTATTTGTTGGACTAGAAACCCATCCAAGATTTACTCATTAGAAGTAAATCTTGGATAGTCCCCGGTTTGGGACTGTTCTTGAACACCTAATCTCACTTAGGATGTAAGTGTATAATGTGTATTTGGTTTTCAAGAAAATTTCAACAGCATTTCCCCACTGTTCTCTAAGTAATTCCTAGACCCTAATCGTGTTGTAATATATACTTGTTTTCTCTTTGATCATAGAATGGATAGATCATGGATGTCCATTCACAATCGTTGCACCCCAGAGTTTATATCTGGTCTTGACCAGTTTATTAGATTTGCCAAGGAACATAGGAAACAACTTGGAGATAGGTTCTACTGTCCATGTAGGCATTGCGATAACAACTTGAAAGTCAACACTGGTGATGAAATCAAAAGTCATCTCATTTGCAATGGGATTATACAAGGCTATACAGAATGGCACAGGCATGGAGAGATTTCAAACCCGAAACCAGTGGATGTCGATAGCAGTGCTTGTGTGGAAGAAGAAATTGCCTCCGATGATGTAGATGTGAATGAACCAGTTCTAGTAGACATCGTTGATGCGATGCTGGATAGTTGTGGGGTAGAGCACACCGATCCACCTCCCATTTTTAGAAACATTGTGCATGATGTTGAGATATCGTTATACACAGGTTGTACTAAGTTTACGAAGCTTAGCGTTGTGTTGAGATTGTATAAGCTGAGAGCTAACAATAGATGGAGAGACAAAAGCTTCACGTCATTATTGTCTTTGTTGAAAGAAATACTTCCTGAAGGAAATGAGCTGCCAATCTCAACATACCAGGTAAAGAAATGGTTGTGCCCAATGGGAATGGATGCCAAGAAGATACATGCATGCCTGAATGATTGTGTATGATTTCAAAAGGACTGTGTGGATTTGAAAGATTGTCCAAAATGTGGTGCATCACGGTATAAATTGACGACTTTGGGGGAGTCCAAAACTGGTTCTCCTACCAAGGTGATGTGGTGTCTACCTATAATATCACGGTTTCAACGCTTGTTTTCCAATCTGATAGATGCGAAGAATTTGAGGTGGCATGCAGATGTTAAGAAAAATAATGATGGGATCCTACGACATGCGTATGATTCCCCACAGTGGAAGAAGATTGATCTATTGTACCCTGAATTTCATGAAGAAGTCATGAATCTAAGACTTGGGCGTTGTACAGATGGGATGAATCCGTACGAGACATTGAGCAGCCAACATAGCACTTGGCCAGTCATGCTTGTTATATACAGTCTTCCTCCCTGGCTGTGTATGAAAAATAAGTACATAATGTTGTCGTTGTTGATATCGGACCCTAAACAACCTAGAAATGATATTGATGTTTATCTTAAACCTCTAATTGATGACTTAAAGAAACTCTGGGGTGAAGGTGTGATGACCTATGATGCTTCACAAAGAGAGACATTTTGTTTGCATGCTATGTTGTTTTGCACTATTAATGACTTTCCAGCATATGGGAATTTGTCTGGATATAGTGTCAAAGGAGCTAAAGCGTGTCCTATATGTGAAGAGAACACTGATTCAACAAGACTAAAACATGGCGGTAAGACTATATATCTCGTTCATCGAAGGTTTCTTACAAAATTCAATATGTATCGTAGGAAGCACAAAGCATTCAATATGAAAGAGTAAAAGACTTTGTCAATGAATTTGGTAAGAGATCACAATGTAATATGGCCACACAGAGTGAAAAATCTTTATTCAAGAAGAAGTCAATATTTTGGGATCTTCCTTATTGGAGTTCTTTGACAGTTAGGCATTGTATCGATGTCATGCACGTTGAGAAAAATGTTTGTGATAGTGTCATTGGTACTTTGTTGAATATACCAGGTAAGACTAAAGATGGGCTAAAATCCAGACTGAACCTACGTGAAATGGGAATAAGGTCAAAATTAACAGAATTATGTGAAATGGGAAATCAGAGAACATACTTACCTCCTGCTTGTTACACATTGTCTATAAAGGAGAAGAAAGCTTTTTTTGAATGTTTGGTAAATGTTAAGGTGTCACATGGTTACTCATCCAACATCTATAGATTGGTATCAATGAAAGATCTGAAGTTGATAGGTCTTAAATCTCATGATTGTCACACTCTAATGCAACAAATATTGCATGTGGCAATTCGATCTATATTGCTGAAGCATGTAAGGTTTACAATCACCAGACTTTGTTTCTTTTTCAACAGTCTGTGCAACAAAGTTATTGACCCTGATACTCTCGATAATTTGCAAAGAGAAGTGGTTTTTACCCTATGTAAGCTTGAGATGTAATTTCCTCCATCATTCTTTGATATCATGGTACATCTTGTTGTCCACTTGACTAGGGAAGTGAAAATGTTGGGACCAGTTTTCTAGCATTGGATGTATCCCTTTGAACGATACATGAGCATTTTTAAAAGTGATGTTCGAAACCGTTATCGGCCTGAAGGGAGTATTATTGAGGGTTATGTGGCGAGAGAGGTTATGGATTTTTGCAATGACTTTCTCAGTGGTAATGACACTCCTGGTAATGACAAGAATATTGAGGAGCAATTTGGCAAAGGAATTTTGGGATCACAGGTGAAAGTAATCAGTCGTAAGCAGTTCGAACAAGGTCACTTGTATATTTTACACAACATGGAATAAGTGAGTGTTTATATCGAGGAACATACCAATTTCATCAAGAGACAATATCCTCGAGCCAATACAATGTGGCCTGCTAGAGAGCATAACAAGACATTTATTAAGTGGTTTGAACATAACAATTTCATCAAGAGTGTCGTCCAAAACAGTGGGGTCACCCTTCAAGCGTCGACTATGTTTTTTGCAAGTGCAAAGGATAAGAGTCCACGTGAAGCAAAAATGTCATATTACGGTGTCATTAAAGACATATGGGAGTTTGACTACATAGATTTCAGAATTCTTCTCTTCAAATGTAATTGGGTTGATAACACCAAAGGAGGTATAGTGGATGAATTGGGTTTCACTTTAGTGAACTTTGAAAAGATTGGTGAGAAGGGTGAACCATTCATATTGGCATCACAGGCGAAACAAGTATTTTATATCGATGATCCTGTAAATGATAAATGGTCGGTTGTTCTTCTTGGTAAAAGATAGTTCATTGAAGATCCTATAGATGAAGAAGAGTACTATGATAAGTATGACGACTCCAGTCCATTCTCAGTTGGGTTGCCAACACCAGCAAATATTGAATCTAATGATGACTTGTATGTGTGCGGAGATCACAATGAAGGATTGTTAATTGATAAAAATTTGCAATATTAGAGGCATGTTTATATTTTTTATATGTTTTATTTTTATGAATGTGAACTTTACAATGTGAATTACTTTACAATGTGAATGTGAACTTTACAATATGAAATTTTACAATGTGAATTACTTTACAATGTGAACTTTACAATGTGAACTTTACAATGTGAATTACTTTACAATGTGAATGTGAACTTTATAATGTGAATTACTTTACAATGTGAATGTGAACTTTCAGATGGTTGAGCATTCTCCTGATGACCGTGCTGATGATTATCGTGAGGGTGAGAACATCAATGCGCCACCTCATAATGTAAGTTTTAAAAATATAGCATATATTTATATCTACATGTCCCTTTATAGTTATATCATGTAAGTGTGTTTATTTTGTCAAATTTTAGGTTGATGATGCACATGTACCCTTTGAAGCACTTGAGGCACTAGATGAGCAGCACCAAAAAGTTGACAAGAGAAGGGGCATCACTATGATGAAGAAGTTAATAGCGCAAAGGGGAAATGGAACCAAACTTGTTGTGAATTTTGATAATGCAAGAAATGCAATTGGAGTGAATCACAATTCGTTTGTTTCATATCTTGGGTATGTTACTCGTAGCCATTGCGGTTGTAAGATAGATTCTTGGCATAAAGTTCCTAAGGGGAAGAAAGACGTCATATGGAAGGATTTATGTGTGAGTTATTATTAATTTGCAATTCTATTTTGTAGATTACTAATTTTTTGGATACTAGTTAATAGCAATTCTATTTTGTAGAGTATATTTGAATTGGATGAAAATTTGCATCGTAAATGCGTGATGCAACGCTGTGGGAGAGTCCTAAGGAACTATAGGACAAATCTCACCCGAGAATAGATAAAAGAAGGTGACAAGAGGAAGAAGACAGCCACTGAACAGTGGAACTTCCTGGACCAAGAAGAATGGGACGTGTTTGTTGCTTCAAGACAAACTGATGAATTCAAGGTATTAGGGGTCACTCCCAATTTAATTAATATATGTTGTATTCACCTATTCAAGATTAACATTTAGTGTTACTAACCAAATCATTAATGTGCATACTAACTAGGCCCTTAGTGAGGTGCAAAAAGCAAGGCATGCACTGAATGTGCATGACCACACAATGGGTCCAAAGGGGTATGTAGACATTTGCCAAAGACTATAGGATGATTCTACTGCTCAGCTTGCTGCTACTCAGGAGTCCTCTACTATAGGTACCACACCTCTTCCTCGCCATGATGTCTGGATAGCTGGGAGGCAAAATAAGAAGGGAGAAATAAAGAAGCCCGCAACTGCTGAGGCGGCTGCAAAATGGTAAAATACAACTCTTAGAGCAATTAATCGTTCGAATATTGATTATTTGTGGTGTTTACTTAATTACAAAAAAAATTTGGCGATTAGCGGGAGCTCCACGAGCTGAGGAAACAAGGCAAGTTCATCCCTGAGGCACAAGGGATGAATTGACAGTTTCTCTGGGTAACCCAAAGCATCCTGGATGTGTTAGGGTTGCAGGCGCTGGTGTGGGCATCAAAGCGTTCTTTGGGCCATCCCAACACAAACATGTCCCAAAAGTGGGACTTTCATAAGAAGAGGTAACCTATTATTTCTTTATAATGTTACTGTAAAAGAGAATTCAATAATCATATCTAACATTTCTTTTATCCATGTATAGGTAGATAAGTTAGTTGATAGGAAACTCAAAGAAGCAATGAGCAAGTGGCAGGCATCTCAGACTGCCACTCAACAGATAGTACCTATGACATCCTGCTCTACTCCTACTGTAGAGGTTGAGAGTAATCATGTAGACCCACCACCTAGCACATCCGTTGTAAGTATTTTTATGAAATAGTAACAAGTCTTTTCAAGATGATATGTTTTCAAGATGATTTGTATATATGTATATAACATCCTTTACACAAAAATTTGTAGGGGTTGAAGACATGCCATTTAAAAAGTAAAGAATTTGTCGTTGTAGAGGCATTAGCTTACCCATCCCTACCAGGGGAAATGTTTCATGGGTCTCCATTACCAGCTGGTTGGGTTCGTGTGAGCCCGGTACATATATTCCCCAATTGGATGTATCTTCCATTGCCATATGCCCACCCAGATTGTGAAACGCTTAGTGAGGCAAAAAGCGGAGTGATATTGTGGCTAAAAGTGGATGTCCTCTATACTAAAACTGTATGGTAAATTTACATTACTTTAAATTGTTAGTGTGTGTATATGATGTCAATTGATCTGAAATTATATATATATATATATATATACAGGTTAAAAAGAAGACACCCAGAGCATCTAGGCCTCCACCTCCACCTCCTACATTACCAAGTTGGGTTCCACAGGACCTACCTGTCTCGTTAGGTCCTAATTGTAGGGGTATGGCAATATGGTTAGGCGAACATGATATAAATTGCCCTATAACTATTTCTATAGATGCGGATGTTGTAGGTCAATCATACGAAAGCAACCTATTTATTCAAGATATTTTGGAGTTGTTTCGATATGATTGGCTGAATACATATGTGATAGAGCTATGGATAAGGTGAGATCTTCCTTATACATCCATATACCTTGTGTAGGATCTGGTGATCTGGTTTCTTATTTATTAATGCATACATAATACATGTTTTGCAACTACTTAGACAAGATATGTGCAGATTTTTCATTTGAACATGTAGGATTTTTGATTCCATCTTTGATTAGTCTAGTAGCTAAAGACCCTCCGTCAGTTCAAAAATATTGATGTGATGCTTTTACAAATTTTGGTCAAAATAAGAAGACGGTGATAATAGCTCCATTCAATGTGGAGTGAGTTTATTTTGCTTATAATTTGGACTTAAGAAAATTACATTTTTATTGTGGATTTTGAGTTATTAATTTTTAACTTTTTACCTCTAGTGGTATGCATTGGGAGTTACTAGTTATTGTCCCCGAGACATTCACTGTCTATTATCTAGATCCTAAGGGGACTAAATTGAATTCAAAATATGGACACAAAATGAAAATGGCATTATTCCGGTGAGAAATATTTCATTTTCATATCTGTTAACATATGTTATTACATTACTATTTAATTATGCAATGTACTGTGTTACGTTAACATGTAGGGGTTCAGATGAGTTCAAAAAGGCTGGAGGAAAGGTCCTCAGGAAAAAGAACCAGCAAATAATTTGGAAAATTGTGGAAGTAAGTTGCCGACTGCAATGTATATATTATTTATGTGAACAGTGCTTAATTAGTTGTATTTTTTAATATTTTGTATGTTTCAATTTAAAGTGTGCTACATAAGAAAACGGATGGGCATGTGCATACTATGTGATGCGATTTATGCACATAATTATCAAATATGCCGCAGTGGACATCGATACTATTCATGAGGTACTATATATAGTCTCATTAGATAATATGAAATATATCAATCTTATTTATATATTATTAATTATATATATACATCATTCTCTTTGCTGGTGTTTAAAACTGACCACACTACAGGAAAGGCCTTACCATATGTACATGCTCCCTATACGACAGAAGAATTAAATGATGTAAGAGAAGAATGGGCAACAACCATACAAGTAGTGGGGGTTTTAACATATAATTGGGATGTTAATAGTGAATAATGACTAAGAATGATATTTTGTAAATGAATTTCTGAATTATAATATGTGTGAATGTTTCTACATGTCTAAATGTTTCTACATGTGCCTGAATGTTTATACATGTGTGAATGTTTCTACATGTGTGAATGAAACTGTTGGCTGCTATATGAATGTTTCTACATGTGTGAATGTGAAAATGAATGGAACTGTAAATTTCTACATGAATGTTTCTACATATGTGAAAATTGAATGGAATTGTAGGTTGCTAAATGTGTGAAAATTAATGTTGTTAATTTTGCAGGTTTGTGGCCTGTTGTTGGCTGATATCAATGGATGTCGTAAAACCTGCAGTTCATAACTGAACTGCAGGTTTCTCATCCTACGACCAGCCACAGCAGGCCTGCAGACTGAAAAGAAGAAAAAAAACATGAAATAGGCGTCGGTTATTTGTTTAAAACCGACGACAAATGATTACAACGTCAGATAAATAATTATACTGATGCCTAATGCATGTGATGTGGCATCGGTTATTAATAATAAACTGATGCTGATGGTTCTGGCGTCAGTGTTCACTACTAGTAACCCACGTTGAATTCCCTAATGAGGCCAGACACCACGGCCGTACTGGCCAGCATGGTCATGGCAGCGGCCCAGACACCACAGCCGTGCTGGCCAGCACGGCCGTGGCAGCTGGCCAGACAACACGGCCGTGCTGGCCAGTACGACTATGGCAACGGGTGATATGGCGTCGATGTTCACTAATAAAATGACGATGATAATGCCCCAGATGGCGCCCATTCTGTGGCGCGAAGGTTTATGGTGTCAGTTTCAAAGATAATAATCGATGCCTATACCCCCCTGCTAGTGTGTTTTCGGTGGCGCGCGAAAGGTTGTGGCATCGGTTTGAGAATCGAGGCCTAACGGTTGGCCTTTTAGCGGTGCCCACATAGGTGTCACATTAAAACCGACACTAAAGGCCTTAAATAACCGACACTAAAGGTTGGTTATGTACTAGTGTTTTGAAAAAAACTAGTAAGTTTTCTCCCTTCATCCCCTATTTTCATGTTGTTAGTCTTACTTCCACCTTCCTCCAGGTCAGAACCATGGCCTTCCATGGTGAAACCCCACCTATAACCCATAAACATCTCATCTCCATGTTTTTTGTTAGGGTTTTTCACCTCTAAAGCGGAGAAGGTGCTTCTTGCTCGAGATAGGATCTTTGTTGGAGAAACCAGCCTCTCTAAGCTTGGGAACCTTACTTATTGGACATGTCCACCTTCCCTAGAGGTTCTTTGTAGGCCTAGGCTTGACTTGGACTACTTAGACTCTGAAGTTGAGGTATGATGTATGCCCTATTCTTATATGTTGAGCAATTCACGTATGCGTATTCATTCTCTTTGTCCAATGGACATTAGCCTATACATAGTGTCTTTTCTTTTAAAAATCATAGTTCATGTGAACTACCTTATTTGATATTGATCATGTGATCACGGATATTCTTTTGAACTTCTATCTTATTCGTTGTTCACGATAGAACTCTAAAAAGATGACATGTGATGTCTTTTTCCCACTTATGAGGTGGATGTATATGTTGGTCACTTATGTGGTGACTAGTTTATATATTCTGACTATATTTTCAACTTGCCTTTACATTTAACATGTTATGTGATTCACTAGCACTAGAGTAGTGTAATTGCATTGGTTTTTATGGCAGATGTGTTATTTCCTATCGAGCAGATGTGATATTTCCTGCTCTTTTGAGATGGAAAGGAACCTCATACCTAGGGCAAGATGTGTGATTCTTGGCCCATGTTTTATATATTTCAGAGATTGGCAGTATTCCTTTCTCTATCGGGTTTCAAGTTCATGAGACTTGGTCTCCTTTGTGTTTATATTATTCAGGGGCTATGTTTATCTCACATGCATGCAGATTGATGATATGGGGTGTGTGCCCTAATTCTTTACATGTGCTTGTGTGGAACAATCTTTATGTTTTATTAATGGAAAGTATTCATTTGTTATCATATGATTTCAATTTATTTTCTCTTGATACCCATTTGGGTGGTCCTTATCCTTTCTATGGGAAGCCTTTTATAGTTGATGTCATTTATTCCATATATTGCTCAATTTCCTATTTAGTATGCACATATCAGCCTTTGCTGATGTCATCTATTTTCTCTTCTTTCTGGGGTATGCTTTCAACCCTAGGTGAAGGACATGGATGATACAGCATGAAGTTTTGGACTAGCGTAAGGATTTAAAGCTTGGAGACAAAGTTTCTATGGTTTAGATTTCCCTCTACTTAGCTCCTTATGTTGTATCATACATGTAAACTCTTACGGGATATTATGATGTACTTTTGTAATAACCTTGTTATAAATTGAATATAGTCAATATTTTTATTCCACTACTATACTTTGGTTGTTTTGAATACCATTTATTGAAATTTGAAAATGCTACACCTATTCTAGCGTACCTTTGAGTGTGTTTGGAATGGATGTTTTATTCTTTAAATTTTTTGTAAGGGGGTGATCCCGCCTCCTTACAGCATGGTATCAGAGCCCATGGTAATCAGAATCTAACTATTTCAATTTTGTCTCCCTAGTTAGAATACTTGCCTTACCTTTAAGTGACATGTTTTCCCTAGAGTTCATCAATATATGATGAAGGGTTGATTTAGGATCATATAGTTTCATGTTAGATTAATGATCCTTAAAATACTTACAAGTAAAAGATGCATAAGTAACCATAGTAACTTGAGGTTGTTTAGCTTGGCCTTTAGGCAGCTACTAGTACTTGAAGTTTATAGCAAAGGTGTCTAGAAAGGATCAGGCTTAGGGGGATGGCAAGATTTTCCTCTACACCACTAGCTTGGTTTACGAGGACTCCCAAATCCATATGATACTAGCATGGCTTGAGTTGATATGAATTGTTCAAAATAGCATACTTTTATGCAATATAGCCTTAAACATCTATATGATTTATCTTTAGGGACCCTAATATGTTGAACTACTCTCCTAAGTGTAAAGACTTGTTTGAGGATGGACAAGAGCAAGTTAACCCATAGTTCATAGTTAGTCTTTACAAGTTATGTTTCTTTTTTTTGCATGATGCTTACGTAGTTGGATGCAAGGAAGTGTAGTTGAACCTTTTGTACCTAAAGAATAGTTTTGATTTAATAAGATGAATCCTTTAAGGGGTGGTGAGTAAGTTGTTTTCATATATGTGGATGTTTTGATTTCGAGGACGAAATCCCTTTAAGGGGTGGTGTGTTGTAACATACTAGATCTCAGACCACCCAGTCTATTGCAATGTCTATTTCCAACTCCCAACTACAAACCACCTAGTCTAACAGTTGCAAGCTTTAGACTATTTCTTACTCAGTCGAGGTTATTTCCAACTGAATGCTAATTTAGAGCACAATTGTGTAAGTTGTTAAACAGTGCTCACAATTTTGACTGAGGTGGTTCTCAGTCAACAAGAACTTCGACCGAGGCCGTCTCAGTCAACAATTTCTTCAACCGAGGGTATCCCTGTTCTAGACTTTTGAATCACCTACTAAGTGTGTATTTCAATGTGTGTGGGTGACTCTAATTTTGGGAGGAAATCTATCTAAGGGTTATAAGTGGGTAATGAAGATCTAAGCTTGATTTACATGATGTCTAAGTACGTGTACATTGTATTTTTGTACAAGTGTTTTGAGTACAATCATGAGCATTTATACAATTAAGCGCATTTGATCTTCAATTTGCATTTATCTTATTCTTCCCACTTGGTTGGATTTCCTTATTCTTATGAACCCTGAAATACTCAAGTACCACGTTAGATCCACAAGAATGAAATGTTTGGCATCATAAAAATAAAGGGTATATTAATGTCCAATTTAGCCAACAATCTCCCTCTTTTTGAAGATGACAAACATTAACAAAATATTATCGAAATGATTTAAATGAGATGAGTTTGATACATGAGATTTACCTTAGATGAATAATGTATTCTTGTTTTCATAAAATGTGTGCTAATTGTTCCTAAAGAGATATGGAACATAGTATCCATCTCTTAAGGAATATAACATCAATTAATGTTAAGCCAAGAGAGCATAAAACTCATTTATTTTAATTTTATATTATTTCTCCCCCTTTGTCATTTCAAAAAGATAGCCATATAATCATATTACTCCCCTTGAATGAGATACTCCCCCTCAATATGATATACAAGATATTAATCAAAGTGATATAGAATGTCCAATGAAAGCCACAAGATAGATTTTACTAACATGCTCAAGTGAACACAAACAAGCTCGATTACATTGATAAAATCATAAAGATTACATAAGTAGTACTACTCACTACATAGGATAACATCATTTAAAGGATTGTAAGATCACATCAACCTCAGGATCTTTCCCAAGAAATGGAGCATCACCATAATACTTGAAAAGTGTTTGCTAATCAAGTTCACCTATCTTTGTAAGAGCATACGCCTCCAGAAATGTAGGTACCCTATCAAACCTGAAGTGGGCAGCAATTTCATGGAGTTGCATAGGTGAGTATTGAGTATGGGAAAGATCATGTGAAGGTGGATGTGGGATATTGAATTGAAGGGTTAAAAAGATAGAGGCTCTTAGGATAGATTGTATATGGGTATCTGTCGAGAACATTGGGAGACAAGGCTTGCATTCTCTGATTAAGATAGGTCATGGCATGATGATTGTAATCTAATTGTCTCCCAAGGTGAAAGGTAGCCCCTTTGAGATAACACACATCATTGGCTAGATTTTCTATGGAGTATCTAGGAGAAATAGGAGGTGGAGGATTGGCTTCGGTGGATGTCTCTGCTTCGTTCATAGCCCTCTTGTATCCAAATTCAAGGCCCATCTTATCTACAGTGTGTTTGGTGAGTTTTTTAGGATGCCTATCACACTTGTAGTTGAGATCCTTTAGGTTTTTGTCAAGGAAAAATTGAATGCTTTGACACACAAAATCAGCATAGGGAGGATTTCTAGAGAATTCAAACATGTTGGATAGAATAATCTGAATGAAATTGATTGGAATACTCTCTAGGATAGCATAGATTAGATACATCCTAAATTGTGGGATTTTAGTTCTATATGCTCTAGGGTAGGTGTTGTGATAAATAATGAGGTTTACTACCGTAGCTTCAGGGGTGAGAGATGTGGCATAGTAGGTTCCTCTATTCTCATGACATGAGGTATTAGGAAGCAAGATGGCCCTTTTTACATCTCCTAAGCTAATGGTGTTGTCATTTGTAGAGAGTTCGAATAAAAGGTTTCATGTGGTTAAATGTATGAAACCTCCATATTCCTTCTCATTTGTATCTAACATTTTAAGGATGCATTTTTTTGAAAAATAGAATCCTAACCCATCAACCATGGAAGTGAAAGAGAAGGGGTTATTGGAATGCCTAGTAAGATTAGCATAAAACTCATTTACGGCTTGGGTGGACCAAAAATAGAATGATGGTTCAAGAAACTTTGTCTACTTTTGCACCTTGAAGAGCTCGGGGAGATCAAGGAGCATGATGAATTTGTTGGTGTCCACCGGGGATTGAGGAAGAGGGGTCTTTGAGGTGAGCTTGATATAGAATTCTCCAGCAGCAACGTCGTTGAAGGTGAGGTCATTGATGACGCTCACAGTTGGAGTGACATGTCTTCCCTTCCTCTCTGCTACTTGCTTCTTCCCTCTGTGTGATGAAGATGAAGCCATCTTGAACAAGTGGAGGTGTAAGAAGAACTAGGGATGGTAGTACAAGAGTATTGCTGAAGAATAGATCTAAAGATCACTAGAGAGGAGGTGGAGAAGAGAGCAAGTGAATTGTGTGTAGAATGGGCAGATTGGGGTCTTATTTATAGCAAATTAGTGACCTGCTCGGTCGACCTTTTCGTTGATTGAGAGACCAACAACTCTCTTCTGACGCTCCTCGTAATGGCTAGTTCAGTCGACTGTTGTGATTTGAAAAAGTGATTGTTAGTTGGAGGGTTCAGTCGAGAACTTTCTCGAACAAGGGGCTTTTTTGCAAAAACAAATTGGTTCGCAAAATTTTAAGAGAAACATTAGTTCAATAGCACCTTGTTGGTTGAGGGTTCCATCGAGTAGAAGTCAATCGACAATTTTGTCGTCCGAGAATCATCTCGGTCCAGCATATTTTGACCGAACAAGTGTCTGTGTGAGAAGTTTTGGTGAATTGTTTTGAGCTTGTTTATGTACTTGTGCATGATAATAAATTATAGTGAAAAAGAATCATTAGAGTCTTGTGCAATAAAAATAACATAAAATTCAATTAGAATTTTGAGCACATATATCAAATAATACATCTTCTAAGGAGTAATAAGTAACCTCTTTCTAATATATTGAAATTGATCAAGAGGAGAAGTTTGGTAAAAATATCTGCTAATTTCTCTTCAGTATCAACATAATGGAGAGATATATTATTTTTAGAAATATGGTCTCTCAAGAAATGGTGTCTGATTTTGATATGCTTGGCATGAATATGTAAAATAGGATTATGTGCCAAGTTTATAGAAGTAGTATTATCACAAAAAATCGGCGTTGAAGAGAATGCAAAACCATAGTCATTCAAAACTTGTTGCATATAGAGTACTTGAGCACAACATGATCCATCTGCCACATATACAGCTTTAGTGGTGGATAGGGAAACTATGTTTTATTTCTTACTAAACCAAGATACTAAGGCTCTTCCTAGTAATAGACAACCACCACTTGTGCTCTTACGATCAAGTCGACAACCAGCGTAATAGGGATCGGTGTAAGCTTTTAGATCTAGTGATTGTCCCTTATGATACCACAAACCATAGTCGATAGTACCAACAAGATATCTTAAAATCCTTTTAACGGCTTGAAAATGAGAATGCATTGGTTTTGATTAAAATCTAGCACAAAGCCCAACAAAGAACATGATATCTGGTCTAGAGGCGGTTAAATATAGCAAAATACCTATCATGACCCTATATAAGAAAAAATCAATGGGTTCACCATCTTCATCCTTGTCAATTTTGGCAGAGGTAGCCATGGAAGTGGTAGCATGTTTGCAATTTTCCCTACCAAATCATTTTAAGAGTTCTTTGGTATACTTCTCTTGGCTTAGAAAAATTCTGGCGGGCATTTTTTTTATTTGAAAACCAAGAAAAAATGTTAATTCTCCCATAAGACTCATTTCTAACTCTTTTTGCATAATATCACTTGATTACATAAGGAATCATTTGAAGATCTAAAAATTATGTCATCAACATATGTTTGAACAACAATAAAATTTGATTCGTAAGTTTTGATAAATAGTGTAGAATCTGATTTTCTAATCGAAAAGCCATTATCAAATAGGTAATTTTTAAGTCTTTCATACCGATTACTTGGTGCTTGTTTAAGACCATATAGTGCTTTCTTAAGTTTATATACATGATTAATTTTATCAGGGATCTCAAAGCCAGGTGGTTGAGCAACATATACCTCCTCTTCTATAATCACATTTAGAAAGGCACTTTTTACATCCATTTGGAATAGTTTGATGTCTTTATGGTCTAATAGAGCTAATATCATTCTAATAACCTCAAGTCTAGCCATGGGGGCATAGGTTTCATCAAAATCTATTCCTTCGTGTTGGTTATATCCTTGAGATACCAACCTAGCTTTGTTTCTAACTACTTCCCCAACTTCATTAACTTTGTTACGAAAAACCCACTTAGTTCCAATAATGGTTTTATCCTTTAGTTTAGGAACTAAGTCCCATACATTATATTTTGTAAATTGATTTAGTTCTTCTTGCATGGCCATTATCCAATATTCATCCTTTAAGGCTTCATTTTCCTTTTTAGGTTCAATGATTGATACGAATGCCATGCTTGCTACATCTCTGAATGATGATGAAGTTTTTACTTTATCAAAAGGGTTTTCTATAATTAAGTCTTGTGTATGATCCTTAATTAATCTAGGAATGGGCTATTGTGTCTCATTTTTTTTGCTCATTTTTAGTATTTTTATCATCTTTAGTAGTTATGGTTAAGTCATCAATTTTATGAGTTATGTCTTTTAAGTTTTCAATTTCATTTTTAGCACTTTGTGTTGTTATTTCATGAAATGTGGTATGAATTGATTCTTCAACCTTTTTAGATATGGTATTATATATTCTAAATGCCTTGCTAGAAGTTGAGTATCCCAAGAAGAATCCTTTATGTGATTTATGGTCAAATGTATCTTTATCATCATTTGTATTTAAGATGTAACAGGGTGTACCATTAGTATGAAAATAATCAACTCTAGGTTTTTTATTGAAAATAAGTTCATAAGGAGTTTTCTTAAGATGGGAGTGAATTGTTACACAATTCAATACATAACATGTTGTATTAACTACTTAAACCCAAAAAGTTTTAGGTGTATTGTATTCAAGTAACATAGTTCTAGCCATTTCTTGTATAGATTGATTTTTTCTTTCTACTACCCCATTTTTTGTGGTGTGTGTGGAGCAGAAAAATTATGCGTGTACCCTTGCGATGTACAAAACTCTTCAAAGATGTGATTTTCGAATTCTCCACCATGATCACTCCTAATGGTACATATTTTGTTTTGTAGTTGATTTTCAATTTTAGAACAAAACTGAATGAATATTCTAATTGTATCATCTTTGGTTGAAAGGAAATGAACCCAAGTATATCTACTATAATCATCAACAATAACAAAGCAATATCTTTTACCACCAATAGAATGAGTCCTCATAGGACCAAACAAATCCATATGAATGAGTTCTAATGATATAGTAGTGCTAAGTAAGGTTTTAGATTTGAAAGAAGTTTTACTTTGCTTACCTAAAGTATATGGTTCATAGTTTTCAGGTTTGTCAAAAGAAAGTTTAGGTAAACCACAAACAAGATCATATTTAATCAACTTTTTGATAACATGTGAAATTGCATGACCTAGTTTTTATGCCATAGTTGTAAGGATTCATCATTTGCAATAAGACATTTTCCAACAACAGCTTGCATGGAATTAGGTCCAAGTATATACATATTTCCTAGTCTTTTTCCTTCATAAACAACATTATTTGTGTTTTCTATGAGTAGCTTGAAACAAGATTTGTTAAAAAGAACATCATAGTCACTATCACATAATTGACTAACACTAATCAAATTGTGATGTAATCCATCAACAAGTAGGACATTTTTAATTTGAATATTTGTACCAACATTACCTATTCCAATAATTTTACCTTTGTCGTTATCTCCAAATGTGACCGTAACACTCTTCTTTTCTTCAAAAGTTTGAAAAGCTTCTTTGTTTCTAGTCATATGTTTGGAGCAACCACTATCAATCACCCAATCCTATAAAATAGATAGATTTTGGTACCCATGTGATGGTCCTTTTGATTAGGAATGTTTATTAAAGCATTTTGTATTTTAGAACAACTCGTTTGAAAGAGTTTTTGAACAATTTTTAACAATAAGATTGAATATAGTCACAAGTTGATTGATTCAGTAATAAACTCTTCACAGAATACTACTCGGTTGATGATTTATTTTACCAAAAGGCTTCTCGGTCGAGGTATTTGTCGGCCGAAATAATTTTCCAGTAGATACGATTTCGAATAGAACAATTTTCGGTCGATAGTTTCTTCGATCAGAAAGATCCTCAGTCGAGCATTTTTTCGATTGAAACTGGTTCTGTGTGCATTTATCAATTTTCAAGAAAATCATCTTGTTATATCTAATCAAATCATGAAAAATATCCAAGTTAGAGCTATGTTTAGTTGAGATAAGACATACAAATTTTCAATTTTAATTTTAGGTCAAATCTCAACTAGATATCCTCGTATTTTTAAGTTTGCAGTTTTGGAACCCAAGCTAGATCCTTATCTTAATTTCTCTTGTAAGGGAATGAAAAAGAATAATGACCAAGATAGAGACAATAATGACAACAGATAAAATCAATTTCATTTCTCTTTTTATCATTGTGGTCATGAGCTGAAGTGGTTTTTGGTATATATATGACCTTTTTCTTGGGTACTTGTGTCTTTTTAGTTCAAGGTTTTTGATAGAATTTTTCTTTGGGTACATAACCTTGACCTCTCCTCCCAATTTGTGCAGAAGTGTCTTTTAGGATTTTGTCAAGGATATCTTTATTTTTCAAGCTACTAATATCTTTTTGCAACTTACCAATTTCATCTATTTTTCTTTTAATATCTAATTTTACTTGATCTAGATTAGATAGAAAAATGTCTCTTTCTTTGACAATAGCATCATAATCCAAATGAGTGCATAAAATAGGTTGAGTTTGAAGATCATTTATTTTAGCAAGCAATTCAACTTTTTTTGGCAAAGAAAGTTATAGTTTGTTTATATAGCAAGCAACTTGATATTATGCTCATTACTTGAATATTTTAAGGTATCTCTTTTAGATATAAGATTTTCATTTTCAGAAGAGAGAGTATAAAGCTTGGCATGCAAATCATCATTAGTTTTTGTAAGCTTCTTTAATTTCTTTTTACAGTCATTATATTTGTCATGTATCTCTTGGAGACTAGTGACTAGTTCATCTTTGGATAGTTCACGAAGACTTACCTCACTTGAGTCCTCGTTTTCATCTTATTTGGCCATAAACCATTCAACTTCCTCCTCCCCACTTCCACTTTCATCAATTGATTCGTCCCAAACATCTTTGTAAGCTTTATCTCCTTTGTCCTTTTTCTTGAAAGAAGACGTCTTTACTTTCTTAATTTTAGGACATTCATTCTTCACATGTTATTCCTTTCCAAATTCAAAACACCTATGGGAAGAAGAGGAAGAAGAACTAGAATTCTTGTTAGATTAATACCTTCTATATTTCTTACCATTCACAATGAGTGCATCTTCTTCATCATCTCCTTCACTTGTTTCATTACTTTCTTGAGTGCTGACTTTTGATTGAGTCATTGTTGTAGCTTTCAAGGCTATGTCCTTCCTTTTTCCCTTTTGAAGCTCATCTTCCACTCTTTCTTCTTCTTCAAGGGTGACCTCATGAGTTTCTAGGTTGCCAATGAGCTGCTCCATCCTCATTGTGGTGAGATAATTTGCTTCTTCAATAGTTGTCACCTTTGGTTTGTATTTTGGAGGAAAAGATCTGAGAATTTTGGACACTTGGTCTTCTTCACTTATATATTCTCCTAATGCATTTAGGCTATTAAAATGTAAGAAAATCTTTCATACATTTCACAAATAGATTCATTAGGTTGCATACAAAATTGTTTAAACTCTTGCTTAAGCATATTAATTTTGGTATTTTTGACTTGGGTAGTTCCTTCATGTGTTATGGAGAGTTTATGCCATATGTCATAATATGTATCTTATGAGTATATTCTATTGAATTCACTTACTGAAATAGAACAATATAATATGCTTACCGTTTGGCATTTAATTGAACTTGTTTTACCATGTTGGAATCCCATGTTGCATATTCGATTGTGGGAAGCACATAGGGAGTGGACACCATCCTCCATGATTCCAAGATAAGTCCTTGGAAGTAGAATTGCATTTTTCTTTTCTAGTAGGTGTATTTGCTTCCATCAAAAGGTGGTGGTCGAGTTACGTGAGTTCCTTCAAGGTTGAGGTTGCTCAGCAAGTTGTCCCCGATTCTTCAAGACCTGTTATGGCTCCTTGAACACATGTTCTGATACCAATTGAAAGATCTAGAGGGGGTGAATAGAGATTCTTGGAACTTTAAAATTGATTACTCAATCAAACCAAATAAGGAGGAGGAAACAATGGAAGACACTTGGATGTAGAGTGGTTCCTACCTTTGAAATCAAAGGTAGTCAGTCCACTACCCAATTGTTTCCGATTGGGATTTTGAAAGTAATTTATTTTATTACCTCTCAAGGATGTTACACAAGATACAATCACCTTCTACACCCTTGGACTAGCCTTCTCCTTGAAGTATCCTCAACCTCCTTGAAGCATCCTTCTTGAAGTAACTATAAGTTCTTCAAGTCCTTGGAGCAACCTTCACCTCCTAGAAGTAGCTCAACCACCTTGAGATAGCCTCCCTTTAGAAGTAGCTCCAACCTCCCTTGAAGAAGCCTTCCTTGAAGTAATCTCAAGCTACTCTTGTAGAAACCTTATCCATAAAGAAGTAGCTTCACAGTTGCTTCCTCAAGCAGCCTCGATGATCTTGGAGTAGTCAAGGAGCAATTGCAACATGTACCTGTGAAGGGGGATCGAAAGAAAGGAATACAACAATGTTGCACAACTCTTTGATCCTATATCAAGCATTATAATCTCCTATCCACTTAGTATGAATGTGTCTATGTGTGGTGGCTAGGATATTGTAGCTATATGACACCTTTCTAGAGCACAAGGAGGAAGACAACAAGTGAATCTTAGCTTAATTGCTTTTAATAGTGAATACTCAAGTGTAGCTTAGGTGGTTTATGTGTTCTAAGGCCTCTCCTATTTATAGGGATGTTTTGCAAGTGTCTAGGGACGTTATAGGGAGTGTCTATAGTGTTCTTAGTGCTTAACTAGTTGTTAGGTGTAAATTGGTTGGCGAGCAATTGTTAATTGTTCGCGCTTGAAAAGAGCAATCCAGAACCTTGCTCGGTCGACAATTTGGTTGACCAAACTGTGTCCCATTTGAGGTTCCCTTTGATCAAGCCTGGGTGTAAAGCAAAAGTATTACAACATATATTTCCAACTCCCAACTACCAACCACCCAGTCTAACGGTCACAAGCTTTAGACCGTTGCTTACTCGGTCGAGGTTATTTTCGACTGAATGCTAATTTAGAGAAAAATTGTGTAAGTTGTTGAACAATGCTCACAATTTCGATCAAGGTAGTTCTCACTCGACAAGAACTTTGATTGAATTTCTTTGACCGAGGTTGTCCCTATTCTAGACTTTAGAATCACCTACTAAGTGTGTATTTAAATGTGTGAAGGTGACTCTAATTTTGGGGGGAAATCTATCTAAGGGTTATAAGTGGATAAGGAAGATCTAACGCTTGATTTACATGATGCATAAGTACTTGTACATTATATTTTTGTATAAGTGTTTTGAGTACAATCATGATCATTTATACAATTAAGAGTGTTTGATCTTCAATTTGCATTTATCTTCTTCTTCCCACTTAGTGGGATTTCTATTCCTTTGAACCCTGAAATATCAAGTAGCATGTTAGATCCACAAGAATGAAATGTTTGTCAATGTCCAATTTAGCCAACACCTCAGTTGTATTCCCATTGCTAAATGTGGATGTTCTTAAAAATGACTTGTGAATTGTGGACCTCTGTCAGAAACTATAGTCACTAGAATGGCATGCAAATAGACTATCTCATCAACATACACATGTGCCAACTTTTCTATTGTAAACGTCATCTTGAGTGGCAAGAAGTGGGCTGACTTAGTCAATCTGTCAACTATAACCCATATGGAATCATGACCTTTGGCTATCCTAGGAAGACCAACTGAAAATTACATGGTAATATAATCTCATTTCTACTGTAGTATCGACAAAGGTTGTAATGTCCATTCAGGCTTCTAGTGCTCAGCCTTCACCTGCTGACAAACTGGACATCTAGAAATGAACTCTGCCACATCATATTTTAATCTTGACCACTAAAACAAGTCCTTTAGGTCGTGGTACATCTTTGTACTTCTAGGATGCATCACATACATCAAAGAGTGAGCCTCTTCAAGTACCATCTTCCTTAATTCATCAACATTGGGAACTACTGTCCTTTTATAGAAACAAATTGTACCGTCATCAAACTAATGAAAGCCATCAAAATTTTCACTGCCAATCCCTGCTTGGATATTCTGTATCACCTGACTACTAGGATTATCTATAAATAACCCATTATCCTTGGTGTTATGGGTAGTCCAATCATTCCTTTTAAGATCATGTTATCCCAGGGCTCAAATCCTAGGATGTTACAATCTCCCCCACTTAGACTCTTGACGTCCTTGTTAAGGCTCAACTATATGGCCTCATAATCTGACCCCATTTCAGTGCGGACCCATAATGCCCCATGGACACCCAGCTCCTGATCACGAAATACCAGCGCAAGGGTGGCTATGTCAACCATGGACATCCCTTTCTCAAGACTGGCATTCCATGTCTATGTGGGCTCCACCTACTGTAGGGGTTTTTGGCTCTGATACCATTTCTAACAACTGGGCCCACTGCCTTAGGCTCTAGTAGAGTTTCAGGAATGACGACTAGCCCCACAAATCACCACTAGCCTTAACTGTGTACTTTGTCCTCACTCATGCGCAACCCGAGATCAACTTCCCGACTGGTCACCCATCCTAGTACTACTCCAAGTTGAGCACACTTAACTATGGAGTTCTTTAGTGATGGGCTCCCGGAAAAGGAGGCACACCTTGGTGATATGGGTAGTCCAATCATTCCTTTTAAGACCATGTTATCCCAAGCCTCAAATCCTAGGATGTTACAAGATAAAGATATATATATATATATATATATATATATATATATATATGGGATTAAGAGAGACATCCTCTCTCCAGCATGTAAGAGAGCCTGAACGTGTGAGAGGGTGGTAAATCAAGGTGTTGAGATTCGAACCCAGGTCCCTTTTTTAGGGAGCACCATTCTTGACCACTTGAGCCACTCTTTGTCTGTGGTAAATATATGTATATGTCTATATGTGTATGTATGTATATGTATGTAGATATATACATACATATATGTATTCTACCATCTATTTTTTCTTCTATTTGCACTACTGATCCAGTCCGGTCAATTGGTTGGACCAACTGAACCGAAAAAACACATAACTGGTTTTTAGACTCCTTGATCGCTCAACCACTAGTTTATCGGTATGACCAGTTGGACCAGGCGATACGATTTAGTTTGAAATTCACTAATGATAATAGGTGCTAAGGGAATGAAATTAAAATAGGAATATCATTTCTTTGACAAAATTGACAATGAAGCATATCCTAACATGAAATTTAACTAGGGACTACATCCACTAGTTTTTTACAACCCAGAAGCACAAAAAATGAAAATGGACCATACTTATCTAGTAAATAATAAAAAGAATAAGAGGTATAAGTACACATAGTAATAATTAGATGCCACAAAGTAGTATGTAGAAGTATAAAACAACACCTCATTGTTGAGGAGGATAGATACTATAATAGACCATCACTACAAAAAATCCCTAGTAATCACATTTTCCCTCTGCTTGCCCTCACTTCTTGTTTTTTATGTCGTCATGCACTTTTTCCTACAATGATCTATGTAGTCTTGTAGCTTAGTCATTGCCTTTGTTGATTGAAGTCTTGACTAAATATTTTTAGTTTTTATGTTTATTATATATTAGGATGTAGAGCAGTTATTTTTTATTTTTATTTAATTATTTGTTCACAATTTAATTTTTATTTTAACTTGTTATGTAGTGTAGTTTAGTTTTAGTTCTTGATAATTGTGTGCATTTTGATTAGTTTAGAATTTTCATAGTTTTAATCTTGTAGGCTTTCTTCACTTGATTTTTCTTTGACCTTTCACATCACCATATTTTTGTTTTATTCATTTTCTTTTTTCATTCATCCTTGATTTTATTTTGGTTTTCTAATTTCACTACATGTTTAGGTTTTGAACTTTTTCTTTATTTTCTTTCCTTCCCATTCATTCTGACATGGGATCTAGGGTTTATTATGTTCATACTCAGCCATGTTGTTTTTCCATGATCTCCTTGGTTTTAATCCCAATTTTGGTTTCCATTTTCTCACATATATGAATTTCTCCTCCGTGAGGCCCCTGACCTAATATTATGATTGATCTTTCTTTCTTAGAATACTTAGATGCTTAAAACCTTAATCAAATCATATAGTGCACCTTAATAACATGTGACATGTTTATATTTTCAGTTTGGCCCAGTTTACCTAATGTTTGAGCTAGTTATGCTATATGTGTGCTTGTTTTGGACCAAGTTGCAATTTACCCATGTTGAGGGTTTATCTTGCAATTTGTCACATGTTGTATGTGCCTCCTATGTTTTAGCATCATGATATAGAGAATTATGCTTAGGGATGCCTTGTTGTACCTTGGTTGATGAGATGGCATCATGTGATGGAGAGTAAGGGTTTTTCTTGGATTACATGGATGCTTATGTGGATGTTGACCCTTTGTGTTGTTGCGACCGATGAGCTTTCCCTTGGTTTTTTTGTTGCGGTAAAAGTGTTTAGGGTGTGAGCACCTTGGTCTCTACATGAGTACATTGGTTGCTAGGTGAGCACCTTGGTCACTGTGTGCACATAGTGGTCGCTAGGATTTTGAACCCTAGGTCGCTATGCTTTTGGGTCTCCATGTTTGTAGCGATCGCAACCCCTTGTTGGTTGCAACATCTCCTTCGACCAAAGAGTGTTTTGAGGACCAAGTGGTCACCACCCTCACCTAGGTTTTAACTCTCTTGTTTGCATGCTTGATTTGAGTGCTTGCATGGATGTCACATGGAGGACAAATGACACTTATGTGCATGACACCTAAGTTCTCTTATGTCTCTCCTACCCTTGGGTATTTATACCCCTCTCCTTCCATGAAAGTGACCCCCTTTAGCTCTCTCTTCCTTCTCCTTTCTTTCTTGGAGTTGGCCCTTGATCTTTTTGGTGCAAGTGAAGGTGCTTCAGCTTGAGGAAGGTGGTCGTGTCCCCCTTGCATGTGATCTAGGATTGGATCATGTCTCTTTTCTTGATCCTTTGATGATCCTTGATCGTGGTAAGTGGTCTATCTATCTTGGTTTTGTTTTCATGCAACCCTACCCCTCTCTTTCTTTTCTTATCTGTTCCATGGTTCTTCATGGTGGTTTTATTGAGGAACCTCTCTCTCTCTCTCTCTTAGAAGTTGAATCCATGGTTTTCTCATGGTAGTACCTATGCAAGATGAGGATCTCCTATTTTTCCTTTCCTTTTGGCCTAGGGTTTGGTGCTCTCTTTCTTTGAAATTTCTTTTGACCTGGGTTGTTGTTCTTCTTCTCTTAAGGTGATCTTTCTTGGATGTGGACTTGAAAGAAGCTTTGGTTTTCCCTCTTCTCTTGGAGCTTCTTGGCTTTGGAATTGTTATTCACTTCCAAGGTGAGTTATATAACTTTCCCATCAATTATTATTTCACTCATATTGCATGTGATTGATCTATCTATAAAACATGATTGTAAGTTGTATAGTGATGATATCTTGATTTAGGGTTTATGATGATGTGGAGATCTTATATAGATTAACTCTTTTTCTTGAACCCTAATTCTTGTGTTAGAGTTCGGATGGAATGGTAGAGTTGTTGGATCTTACATGCACATGTTGAATGTCAATTTTATCATCATGAGCATGGTTGAGATATCTTGTTGAAGATGGTGGATTTTTTTCTCAGTGTACATGCTTAATGATTGGTTTTCTTTCTTACATATCACGGTTCCTATGCTAATACTTGTGATGGTCATTCTATGGTTTTGGTATTAATCATATTCATGAGGTTTTTCACCTTGGAGATGTTTTGGGTTCTTGATGTATCACATCTATTTTGTCAGCGTGTTTCCCTATTTTCCATATGGTCTCTATGGCCATGATGGTGGTTGAGATGGGGTTTTGGTTTGGTTTCTTTACTCCTAACCCTAACTTCCTTGAATGCTATGTTTTCCATAATGCTCACTGCATGTACTAACCTCATATGATCATTGTGTTCTCTGGTTTTCATGATTGTTATGTGTTTGTCAAGATGGTATGCGGTCTCCATGCATGAAGCCTTTGTTATAGTAGAAATACTTGAGTTCTTGGAGTGGTCACTATGCATAGTTTGATGATGGTCTTTATGCTAGGATGCTTGTTTCAATCGCTACATTGTATTGGAAGTTGATCGCTATATTTTTGACCTTGATGTGATTGCTAAGGTTGGTGTGTGTGTTGGTCACTATATTGTTGAGGTCACCATGAACATAGTTGTTGTAATGGTTGGCCAACCTATTTGTCTCTAGGGAAACCAATGCCTAGTGGTCTCTAGAGATTTTTACCTCTCGTATGGTCGAGGTGCTTCCTAGTTTCACGCTTGATTGATTTTGATGACAACATATGGTCTATGGCTTCCAAGAATGGGGGAGGTGGAAACATATTAGGGTTTGATATTTATTGTTTCTATGGAACTCCTATATGGTTAGCTAGGACTAACCCTAACCGTAACCTTGATTACAAGGTGATGAAAGAGTTGCTTTCTTGAGTATTTAGCATGATGATCAAGTATATTTCTCTCTCCTACTTGTTGTAAACCTAACTTGTAGGTTGAATCAACACCATAGTTGATCAAGCATTTATGACAGATGTGTGATGATTATGAGACTTGATGAGGCATGATGAGATAATGATGTTATGCAGGAACTATGTGAATGGTCTTATGACCTTGGTAGAGGCTTAGTGCCTAATTTTGAGGTGATATCCTCTAGTGATGTGATGAGGGATTTGTTATCCCATAGTGATGAGGAAATGGTGATAGCCTTGGGTATGGCAGTGAGACAATATCATGTGGTGATGTGATCAGCTTTATGCTTAATACATTTTACATCTTCTGGAGTTGTAATCTATCCTTATCTTTGTAGGGTTTGTACGTCGTAACTTGATGGATGCAGCATAAACAATACACATTTGTCTTAACTAATCAAGTGAAACCCTAATCATGTAGTTTCCCTATGCCATAGATCTATTCCTGTGTCGGAACTTGTCGGATGGTGAAATAAGTCTTCCCATGGGAAACTCAGAGTGCATATTATTGAGTATGCAAGGTGCTTGGAGAGTACATCCTTGTCATCCATATCCCAATTGTTTTGATAATGGTTGTGGTTGTATGTTGGTGATTATATTATGTGATGTGATTTTTAGGACAATTGCAGTTGTACCTCAGTGGTAGGGTTGACTCTTGTACCCTGGTGTCTAGCCCCGTGACCTGTACCAATGCAGACTAGGTGTTTTTTAGCTTGACTATATGTCACTGGTGGCAGTTGATTGTTATGTCTCTGTGGTGTCTGTCGTACTGACCGAGAGGTGGAGGTGAGATCGTGGATTTTGTCTCTTCGATAGATCTTGTATGGAACTGATTTTGACTTAGTAGTGGTCAGTTAAATTAGGGTGGTATGACTCAAATCCTCAAGGCATAATAAAATATGTAAACAACCATGTAGTATATTTGTTTGGAGCTAAACAAAATTCACATTGGTTGTTGCCCTTGCCTTGTTTCTTGTATTGCTCAGTTGTATTATAATGTAGTAAGAGAAATCAATTATTATACATGTTCTTCATATTCCTTCTAAATATATAATGTGTTCTACTTATCAGTTGTAGTTGCTTAACCTATTTAGCCTGTATAATCAATTTTAAATTATTCACTTAGTTGAATCTGCTCATCCTATTATTCATGTTACCTTCCTGCTTAAGTATAATCTATGTTTACAATAGTTGTTGGAAAAGAGGCTTATCACTCATTGGGATGTGGGCCTCACCCTTTTGGTTCTCCACATCTATTTAGGTGGTTGTGTGCGGCATGGTAGAGATTATGCTATTGGGGAGGAGCAGCAATGATATCAGTGAACACAGAAGGTTGGATATGCTACTAGTGTGTTTTGTAGTAGAGTCGTACGTGTCATCTTGTACTCTCTGGTCCTGGAAGGGGTGTTTGTAGATGTTCTATCGACACATGTTTTTGGCAGTATGCCTTCGGGTGTATATATGGCTTGTATATGTGAAAATGATATCTTTTGATATAGTTTGTTGTAGGTCTTCACTTTGTTGGTATGAGACTGGTGAGTATCAGATTTTGGGTCTTGAGCTTGTACAACAGACTACATAGAAGATCAAAGTGATACAACAGCAGCTGAAGGCAATCCAAGATAGATAGAAGTCTTATGCTAACAATTGTCATAGTCCCTTGGAGTTCCAAGTAGGGTACAAGGTTTATCTCAAGTTCTCTCCTTAGAAATGTGTGATGAGGTTTAGGAAGAAGGGTAAGTTGGCTGCCAGGTTTACGAGACCATACCCTGTAGTGGTATGTGTTGAAAGGTGGTTTATAAGTTGGAGATACCTCCACAATTTCACAAGTTTCATCCAATCTTTCATGTATCAATTTTGAGGAAGTGTCGCTCAGACACAGAGCTAGTGTTGCATCCCGTGGAGGTTGAGGTTGGAAGAGGATATGTCATAGGTGGAAGGTCTTGTGTTGATCATGGATCAGAGTGTGAAGAAGTTGAAGAAGAAGAATATAGTGTTGGTTAAGGTTTTGTGGCATCATTGTGGCATGGAGGAAGCCAATTGGGAGTTATAGGACAAGATGCATAGGAAGTACCCGTCTCTTTTCACGTAGGATTTTGGGGGCAAAATCATTGCTTGGGGGTTATGGTTATAAGGCCCCTGACCTAGATTTATGCTTGATCTTGCGTGCTTAGCATAATTAGATGCTTAAAACCTTTATATAATCATGTTATGCACCTTAATAACATGTGACATGTTTATGTTTTCATTTTGGTCCAATTTTCCTGATGTTTGAGCTAGTTATGCTATATGTGTGCTTGTTTTGGACCAAGTTGCAATTGATCCATGTTGAGTGTTTATCTTGCAAATTTTCACATATTGGACGTACCTCCTATGTTTTAGCATGATGAGAGAGAGAATGATGCTTGGGGGAACCTTATTGTACCTTGGTTGATGAGGTGGCATTATGTGATGGAGAGTTAGGGTTTTTCTTGGGTTACATGGATGCTTATGTGGATGTTGACCCTTTGTGTTGTTTTGATTGATGTTCTTTCCCTTGATTTTGTTGTTGCGTTCAAAGTGTTTTGGGTGTGATCTCCTTGGTTTATATGTGAGAACCTTGGTGTCTATGTGAGCACCTTGGTCGCTATGTGCACATAGTGGTCGCTAGGGTTTTGAACCCTAGGTCGCTATGCTTTTGGGTCTCCATGTTTGTAGGGATTGCAACCCCTTATTTGTCACAACATCTCCTTTGACTGAGGAGTGTTTTAAGGACCAAGTTGTCACCACCCTCACTGAGGCTTTAAATATCTTGTTTGCATGCTTGAGTTGAGAGCTTGCATGATGTCATATGGAGGACAAGTGGCACTTATATGCATGACACCTAAGTTCTCTTACCTCTCTCCTATCCTTGGGTATTTATACCCCTCTCCTTGCATGTAAGTGACCTCTTTAGATCTCTCTTCCTTCTCCCTTCTTCCTTGGAGTCCACCCTTGTTCTTGGTGGTGCAAGTGGAGGTCCTTGATCTTGAAGAAGGTGGTCATCCCCCCCTTGCATGTGATCTCGAGTTTGATCATATCTCTTTTGTTAATCCTTTGGTGATCCTTGATCATGGTAAGTGGTATATCCTTCTTGGTTTCATTTTCTTACAACCCTACCCCTCGCTTTCTTCTCTTGGCTGATCCATGGTTCTTCATGGTGTTTTTCTTGAGGAACCTCTCTCTCTCTCTCTCTTAGAGGTCAAATCCATGATTTTCCCGTGGTAGTACCTATCCAAGATGAGGATCTACTCTTTTTCCTTTCCTTTTCAGCCTAGGGTTTGGTGCTCTCTTTATTTGAGCTTTGTTTTGACCGATGTTGTTCTTCTTCTCTTGAGGTGATCTTTCTTGGTCGTGGAGTTGAACCAAGCTCCGGTTTACCCTCTTCTCTTGGAGCTTCTTGGCTTTGGAGTAGTTCTTCACTTCAAGGCTAGTTATATAACTTTCCCCTCAATCATTGTTGCACTCATCTTTCATGTTAATGACCTATCTTTAAAAATTGATTATAAGTTGTATAGTGATGATATCTTGATTAAGTATTTACGATTATGAGATGATCTTGTATATATTAACTCTTTTTCTTGAACCCTAATTCTTGTACCCGAGTTTGGATGGATGGTAGAGTTGTTGGATCTTACATGCACATCTTGAATGCTGCTTTTATCTTCATGAGTATGGTTTAGCTATCTTGATGAAGATGGTGGCTTTGTTTCCTGCATTCGCATGCTTAACTCTTGGTTTTCTTTCTTACATATCATGGTTCCTATGTTGATCCTTGTTATGGTCATTCTAGGGTTTTGGTTTTTATTATCTTCATGAGGTTTTTCACCTTGGTGATGTTTCGAGTTCTTGATCTTTTACATCTATTTTGTCTATTGTATTTTCCTATTTTCCATATGGTCACTATGTCCATGATGGTGGTTGAGATGGGGTTTTGGTTTGGTCGCTTTAAATCTAACCCTAACTTCCTTGGATTCTATGCATTCCAAAACAATCATTACATGTGCTGAACTCATATGGTATATGTGTTCTCTAGTTTTCATGACCATTATGTGTTGTTCAAGATGGTTTTGCGGTCACCATGCATGAAGCCTTTGTTGCACTTGAAATACTTGAGTTCTTGGAGTGGTCATTATGCATAGTTTGATGATGGTCGGTCATTATACTAGGATGCTTCTTGCGATCGCTACAATTGTTGTTGGAAGTTGATCACTATGTTCTTGACCTTGTTGTGATTACTAAGGTTGGTGTGTGTGTTGGTCTCTATAGTGTTGTGGTCACCATAACCATAGTGGTCGAAATGGTTGGCCAACCCTAGTGGTCACTAGGGAAATCAAAACATAGCGGTCTCTAGAGGTGTTTACCTCTTGTATGTTCAATGCGCTTCTTGGTTTCATGCTCAGTTGATTTTGATGACACCATTTGGTCTATGGCTTTCAAGAATGTGGGAAGTGGCAACAAATTAGGGTTTGATGCTTATTGCTGGTGTGGAAACCCTAATTGGTTAGCTATGAGTAACTCTAACCCTAACCTTGGTTACATGGTGATGAATGAGTTGCTTTCTTGAGTCATTAACATGATGATCAAGTAATTTTCTCTCTCCTACTTATTATAAACCTAACTTGTAGGTTGAATGAGCACCATAGATAATGATTTCTATGGTAACTCTTATACGATACATTTGTGATGATTAAGATCCTTTATGAGGCATGATGAGATAATGATGTTATGCAGGAACTATGTGAATGGTCTTATGACCTTCGCAGAGGCTTAGTGCCTAATTTTGAGGTGATATTCTCTAGTTATGTGATGAGGGTTTTGTTATCCCATAGTGATGTGATAATGGTGATAGCCTTAGGTATGAAAGTGAGACAATATCATGTTGTGATGTGATCAACTTTATGCTTAATAGATTTTATATCTTTTGGAGTTGCAATCTACCCTTATCTTTGTAGAATCTATTTAGGATTTATATGTTATAGCTTGATTGATGCATCATATAATATACCCAATTGGCTTAACGAATCAAGTGAAACCCTAATCGTGTAGTTAACCCGTGTCATAGATCCATTCCAGCATTAGAACTTGCTGGATGGTGAAACAAGTTTTCCTATGGGAAACTCAGAGCTCATACTGTTGAGTATGCAGGGTGCTTAGAGAGTACATCCTTATCATCCATATCCCAAGTGTTTTCAGAACGATTGTGGTCGTATCTTGGTGATTATATTATGTTATACGATTTTTTAGGAAAACTTTGGTGGTATCTTGGTGGCCTATTGATTCTTGTGCCCTGGTGTCTAGCATCATGAATTGTACTAAGGCGGGCTATGTGTTTTTCAGCTTGACTATATGTCACTGGTGGCAGTTGACTGCTATGTCTCTACAGTGTCTCTCGTACTGACCGAGAGGTGGAGGTGAGATTTTGGATATTGTCTCTTCCACATATCTTGTATGGCACTCATTTTGACTTAGCAGTGGTCAGTTGGGTTTGGGTGGTATGAATAAAATCCCCAGGGCATAACAAAATATGTAAACAATAGTGTAGTATATTAGTTTAGGGCTGAACACAATTCACATTGGTTGTTGCCCTGGCCTTGTTTCTTATATTGTTTAGTTGTATTATAATGCGGTAAGAGAAATCAACTGTTATACATGTTCTTCGTATTCCTTCTAAATACATATCGTCTTCTACTTATCAGTTGTAGCTTCTTAACCTGCTTTGTCTGTATAATCAGTTTTAAATTATTCATTTAGCTAAATCTGCTCATTCTGTTATTCGTGTTACTTTCTTGCTTAAGTATAATTTGTGTTTACAATAGTTGTTAGTGGAGAGTTATATATCTCTCAGGGACATAGATCTCACCCTTGTGGTTTGTCACATTTTTTTAGGTCGTCATGCACGACAAGGTAGAGATCGTACTATTGAGGAGGAGTAGCAAGGAGATCACTTAACACAAAAGGTTGGATATGCTTCTAGTGTGTTTTGTAGAAGAGTCCTTTGTTTTTTCCCTATGCTCTTAGGTCCTGGAAGGGTATTTTGTATATGTTGTATCGACACATATTTTTGGCAGTATGCCTTCAGGTGTATGTATGGCTTGTATATGTGAACATGATTTCTTTTGTAATACATGTGCGGTAGGATGGCCATTGTACAATGATGTAATGCCTTTATGGTATGATATGCGATATATGTGATGACAATTCGAGGACCTTGATGTATATGTTTCTGCTTGAGATGGTTATATAAGTTCGGTTTTAATTTACCCTATCTTTTGGTAATTTGCTTGTTTAGTATTTCATCGTGCACTTTGGTTTTGATTTATCTCACTTTTGTGGCATAGAGTTATCACATCTTTCATCATTTATCCTAGGTTTCATGTGGATGAGTAATCTCCCACTCACTCCACTATCTTTTTCTATTCTTTCATTCTTACACAATGTTGACAATGTGGCATTGAGGACATTAAAGAATCACATGGCCAATGATAGTTTTCCTTACAATCTTTGTGGTGTTGTTCACATAGTTTTAGATCATACCTTGGTGTTAATGGTCCATTACAAGTCCTTATGTACAAATAGTGTGACATAAACCCATCACATCCACATTGAGATTCTTGAATGGTTGGGGATGATAGTTGTTGTGTCAACATTGTATGGCATCTTGGGTTGAATCTCCAATTGGGATGTAGATGGGTGACATACAAGTATCTTACCTTGGATTCCCTCAGTTCAATACCTATGAATTGAGTGATAAAAAGGATGGAAAACCCTATGATGAGTTCTTAGGGTTATTTGGATTTGAGAATGGTCCTGATTTCATATACAAAAGTTTCTTTAAGGAACAATCAAACTTGTGGGTTGTTATTAAATTGGTGACATTGTTTAGAGGAGCCATTTTATGCATCAAAGATGTATCACTTGGCAGTGCAATGCATTCATAGGTTTTTTCCATGTTATCTATAACTAGGGGGTGCAGAAAGCACAATGTGGTAGATGTAAATTTCCCTCTTTTGGATTTTCCTCCACAATGACAACCATGTAAATATCGTATACTTCTTACTTGACTAGTTTGAGTTGTTACTTCATTGTTGTATTATGATTTGAATTTAGATGCATAGTTACTAATATCTCTATAATTTTAGGCTTCAAGGACGAGGTTATTGGTATGGTATGCCCAGAGAGCCAATCATGTGATGATTGACATGACATATAACATAAATGTTTTGATTAATAATAAAGGCAAGCTTCTAATTCATTATGGTTTACTCAGTTATGAGATAATGAGGAAACATAATGAATGTATAAAGAACGAGAATTACTCAATGATGTGTGTCATCAAGTATGTGACTTAAACAATGATATCATACAAATGTTAAGAGTATGTACATTCTTGTTATGTCCCTAGTCCGATGCTATTGTGGAAAGCAGATAGACAACAATAACACATAAGACTAGAGTGTGTGTTGGTTGATGACAGAATCTCATTAGTCATGATATGGTATATCAAACCAAACACACAGATACATGTTAGAGAATAGTGTATCAGACAGACCCACCTTGAGAGGGAAACATGGAAACCATACTTGGTGGTCATAGTCATCTCTCATAGTGAAGGTGGTGATTGTGATTCTTAGACATGAAGTCACTATGCTCATCACGTGTCATTCGGTATACTTTGACGTCATCCAACGTAAACCGTGAATAAGGATTTCCATAAAGGTGATGATTGGGTAGCTGTGACACATGGGGACTGATCGTGAGTGATGTAGATGGGATTTGTCCCTCCTACTGGAGTTTAATATCCTGACCACTTGATAAGATAGACTAATAAACACATGTGCATGCACATGTGAATCAATATATGATATTGAGGTCTCATATATCTCAGACAGTCTGCTCTAGTTCAAGGAACATGGATTGAGAATTAACAGGATGATGATTTCATGCCTCGAGTTCATTTCAGATATCGGATACAAATGAATTATACAATCACAGTAACACCTTACACAGATTGTAGGTTGAAGTTGTTCTCTAACTTTCTATTCACTTGGGTAGCACTGATGTGTGACTAGGCACCACACTATGCTTGTGATGTCATAAGCTAGTTATGGACATTCACAACCAATGTGATATGGGACCTATAGAGTCACACATATAGGAACTCATCTAGAAGAGTAGTTTAATCATGAATGATAATTGGATTGATCACTAAAGTATTTAGGTACTCAAATCAAGCAAAAAATCAGCTGACTGGTCTCCCAACCAATCAGTTCAAGTATTGAGACGATCGTTTGGAGTGTCAGATTGATTAGAAATTGAATTGGTTGATTTCTGCATGAATAGGTGCACCGAACAATTAACTCACTCAGTGAACCGATCAGCTCAGGTTGGGTGAGATGACCGGTTCACCTGGTGTACCGATTGGCTTAGTTATGCCAGCCAAAGGTTCTGGTGACTTTCCCAAATTTGTGAGAAAAATTGATTATTTCACTTGCTCAATTTGATTGGTGCAAGGAATTAATGTTTAACATTAATTGAAATGAATTGTCGATTCATGTGCGATTGGGAAACATGGTGAAATGACCAGTTCGGGGAGAAAACCGATTGGATTTCATGTATACCGACCGGTTTGGTATCCAACCAATTAGTTTGATACTTCCAAGTTATAAAAATTCATGATCTTTCATCTTTTCCACTCCCACATAGACTGGAACCCATACCCTAACCCCCACCTATAAATAGAGGGGTACTGGGGGCTTCCCAGAACACAACTCAATTTCCTCTAACAATTGTTGTTCTCTTTAGTTGTGGCAACCAATAGAGAACCCGAGCAAGTCCTACCCACTAAAGGGTGGGATAGCAAGGGAGAAACAATTATGGGAGAGTAAGTTGGTGACTAGTACACCAACAGGAGGGACAACTCCTTCGTATTTGTTCTACTAGAACAACAAGAGTTCTAGTTGGTCCATGTGGACTTCTCTAGAGGAGAGGTGGCCTTTTTCCGTCGCTAGGAAAGAAACGTCAGTCTGTAGTCTATGGTGAAGACCAGGAGCTATACAGACACCGTCCAAGAGCAACTAGGAGTTTCTATAGACAAGTCATAGTGTAACAAGGAGTGTATGATTACTGCTACCAGTTATAGTCACTGGGCTTGCTCTAGGACCATGTATTAACTTGTTAAACCATCCTTCCCATTACATAGTTGTTGACACAATCTTGCTACTTAGGGGAATACATATAGTAAAAAATTTATTTCCACTGCCTACCATGATCCGGTATTTCCCAAGATTGGTACCAAAGTCACATCAATTTACTATGTTTTGGGATAATCGATATGATCAAATTTTTGGTTTTCATTGTTTATTTATTGCATACGATGTGATTATATAAACTATTTCATATGCATATCTGATCAAAGACCACATATAATCCCAAACTAATATATATATATATATAAGAGAGAGAGAGAGTCAGGCTAGAATACACTTGAGTGTACGGATCACACGAATACACTCAAGTGTGTTTGCATATCAAGACTATTTTTTGTAAAATGTAAACCATTGATCTTCACCGTCATACTATAACTAGGCTACATACAAATTTTGAGTCCATTTGGATGAGTGTAAGTCACTCATCCAAGGGCAACAAAATCGACGCGCGAAACTAATTTGAAATGCATAATTTTTGCGGTCTTCATAACATGAGCTATACATATCCAAATGTGCTCAAATTTTGCATATGAATTGTTCACGAGATGTTTAAGAAGATCAACAAATTAGATTTTCAAAAAACAATTTGCATCATGAAAAACTACTTGAGTGTATTCCGCTCTGGATACACTCGAGTGTATTCTAGCTTGACTCTCTCTCTCTCTCTTCTAGCTTGACTCTCTCTCTCTCTCTCTATATATATATATATATATATATATATGAAATTTACACGTGTCTCCCTAAAAGTAGTTTTGGTGGTGGATGTGTAGCCTTAGTTATGGCCAATAACCCAATCTCTGTGTGTGGTTGGATGGTTTGGTTTTATTCCTATTTATTATGGTATGCATACCGAGCCTCTATCTTCTTCTTCACAATGTAAAAGTTAATGATTTCCTAACCTTTCTCCCCTCAAATGTAACTCAAGGTTTCTCATTACCTTGTAATAAATTTAATAGCAATAGGTTAGCTTCCTTTTCTTGCAACAACAAGGATGACAATCAGCATCAGATAAGTTGATCGACGGGAGGATCAAGGAGGGCAGACCACATACATGAATCGACTGATTGGAGGTCCCAACCGACCATCTGAAGGTGTCCAAACATTAGTTGGACATGAGGCCAACCGATTGTTTTAGGAGATTAATCGACCGACCAATAGGCAAAACATGTGGGAAATACGACATCAGATAGGTAGTAGAAATAAAAATTATACTGACATATTTCCCATAAACCAGTAGATCATGTCAATAACTATGGAATGGGAAGGATGGTTTCATGAAGATATACATGGTCTTTGAGCAAGTCCAGTGATAATCCTTGTCGATGTATATGCACACTCTATCTTGGATGGTGTCTGTGCAACTCCTAATTGCACTGGGACTCGTATGACTACTCCTCCTAGGACACCAAACTCAGAAAACTATCACAATAACTTCTCTAATCCCACTACGGATACGAGTTGATGTCGCCCTCCTAGTAGTAGCCAAATGACTCCTGCCTCTAGAGTAGTCTACACGAACCAACTAGAACTCCTATCGTCCTGTTAGAACGGACAGGAAGGAGTCCTGCCTCTAGAGTAGTCCACACAAACCAATTATAACTCTTTTCATCCTATTAGAACAGATAAGAAGGAGTTGTCCCTCCCTTTGGTGTACTACTCACCAACCTGCTCTCCCACAATAATGATCCCAGTTGTTTCTCTCCCTTGGCTATCCCTCCCTAGTCAGGTAGGACTTTCCTAGGCTCTTGTGATTATCACAACCATATAGGACAATGTTTGTCAGAGCAATTGATTCTCAATTGTCTATTTTATGTTCTAGGAAACCCCCAGTACCCCTCTATTTATAGGCAGAGTTTGGGTCCAGGTTCCCAATCGATGTGGGAGTGGAAGGGACCAGAAGATCTTGAATTTTTGCAACAATTTTGGAAGTTTTACAACCTATAACACTCCAAACGGTTGTCTGGAACACCCATACGGTCATCTGGTGTGTAATATGGTCATCTTGCACTATGAGACAGTTGTCTGGTAGTTTCGCAATCGTACACAATTTTGGCTATTCGATTCCAATTAATATAACATATCAATTCCTTATGTCATGAGTATTGTGCAATCGAAACAAGTTTGGGAAACATCCAGAATGTTTGTTCAGCCCAACCGTCCGAGATGTCTCACATGTGCGAGACACCCGTATTTCTCACCCAGATGCCTGTCTGGTGAGTCGAGCCAAGTCGATCGGTTCAACAACTTCAACCGGTTGGTTCACGGGGCAGAACTAGGACAATTCAATTTTTCCATCAGCTTGATGTCCCAAACAGCTGTCTCAACCATTGATCCATTCGTCTGGTACTCCAGACAATCGTCTCACTCTATGAGATGGCCATTTGGAAGTACATACATTGTATTCAGATGTTTTGTTGCATGAATTGAGTACCTAGACACTTTAGTAATCAATCCAATTATCATTTAAGATTCAACTTCTCTTCTAGATGAGTTCCTATATGTGTGACCCTATAGGTCCCATATTACATTGGTAGTGAATGTCCATAACTATCTTATGACATCACAAGCAATGAGCGGTGCCTAGTCACACATCATTGCTATCTAAGTAAATGGAAATTTGGAGAACAACTTCAACCTACGATTTGTGTATGATGTTATAGTGTTTGTATAGTTCCTTTGTCATTGATATCCAGATTGATCTAGAGGCATGGAACAGTCACCATCATTATTATTCAACCTTGTTCTTTGAACCAAAGAGGAATGTATAAGATATATGTAAGCCCAATATCACATATTGACTCACATGTGCATGCATGCTTTTCATAGTCTCGCTAATCAAGAGGCCTAGGATATCATATTCCCTTAGGAGGGATAAATCCCATATCTATCACGCACAGTCAATCCCCATGTGTCACAGTCACCCAATCATCACCTTTATAACAACCCATGTTTCAGGATTACATTTGATGATGTCAAAGCGTACTGAGTGACATGTGATGAGTGCAATGATTTTAGGTCTAAGAACCACAACCACCAACATCACTATGTGAATTGACTATGACTTCCATTATGATGTCTTCCATGTGTCACTCTCATGGCGGTTTAGTCTGATACACTGTTCCCTAACATGTGTCTGTGTTCTTGGTTTGATATTTCCATATCATGACTTATGAGACTCTGTCATCAACCAACTCACACTCAGATCTTATGTGTTATTGTTGTCTATCTACCTTCCACAATAACAACTGATCAGAGACATAATGAGAATGTATATACTCTTAACATCCATATGATCTCATTCTTCCAAGTCACGTACTTGAAGACATACATCATTGAGTAATATCATTCTATATACATTTATTATGTTATTTCATTACTCATAACTGAACAAACAGAATAAATTGGAAGATTGCCTTTGATTTATAATCAAATCATTTACATTTATGCCATTACAACTATTACATGATTGGATCTTTGGGCATATACACCAATAGACTCCCACTTTCACTTAGAGACAATCACCCATGTATCATATACAAAGTGACCTAACATGACCATCTTGCTTCTACTGTGAAAGTGCATTTGTCAAGGGATCAACAATATTGCTCTCAGTTGGCACTCTACAAATATTTACATATCCTTACCGTACGATATCTCATATGACATGAAACCACCTTTGTATATGCTTGGAATGTTGATGCGATCTGGCTTCCTTAGCTTTTACAATAGCTCCATTGTGTCACAATATAGATCAATTATGTCATTGATGCTCAGAAAGACTCCTAGTTCAGATATGAACTTCTTGATCCATATAGCTTCCTTTGCTACATTTGATGCCCTCTGTTGTAGAGTCAAAAACTGTCTCTTACTTGGAACTCTTCCAACTCACAACTCCATTGTTTCGGCAAAACACAAATCCCAATTTTGATTTATAATCATATTTGTCAGTCTGGAAGCTTGCATCGGTGTAACCTTTTACCACCAGCTCTTCCTCTCCACCATAGACCAAGAACTAATCCTTAGTCCTTCTCAAGTACTTGAGGATGTTTATCGCGGCAGTCCAGTGAGCATCTCCTGGATCTGACTGATATCTTCTCATCATGCACAAAGCATACAAGACGTCTGGATGGGTGCACAACATCATGTACATGATTGATCCAATTGCTAACGCATATGGAATCTCACTCATGCTCACCGTTTCTTCACAAGAACATGGACATTGACTCTTAGAGATGGTCACTCCATGCAAAGTAGGCACATTTCCTCTCTTTGAGTTCTCCATTCTGAACCGCTTCAATACTTTGTCAAAGTATGTGTTCAAACTGAGTCCAAGAAGCCTTCTTGATCTATCTATATAGATCTTTATCCCAAAGATGTAAGATGCTTCTCCCAAGTCTTTCATAGAGAATGTATTTCCAAGCCATGTCTTTACCTTTTGTAAAGTAGGTATGTCATTCCCCATCAATAGTATGTCATCCACATACAATATGAAGCATACAACCATGCTCCCACTAACCTTCTTGTACACACATGGTTCATCTTCATTTTGAATAAATCTAAACTCTTTGACTGTCTCATCTGCTTGCTTCAATCCATAGATTGACCTTTGTAGATTAGAAACTTTATTTACAAACTTTAGAACTATAAAACCCTCAGGTTGTAGCTGCTAGACAGGATGAGGATGGGCACATGATTGGTTCATAGAAGACATGATAGAATAGAGATCCTAATTTATATGCTCCTGAACCTATAGGTTGTACGCCTAAGGATGCACCATTTAACCCATGAGGGCTTCATTGGATACATGAAATGAGGCATGGGCTAGCTGAGGTGGTGGTGGATGTGGAGGTACCTGGGTGGAGGTAGAGGCTCCATGTGTGGTGGAAGAGGATGTAGGCAAAAAGTTTTTCTTGATTGTGGTCTCACTAATACAGACTCCTTTTCTAGAAGGTTTGTAATGAAGATCATGAAAAAGAGACTTTCCAATGGTAAAGGTGAAAAGACCACAAATCAGGGCTGGAAAGGGTAGGTGGGTGCCACATGTATTCTTCCCGAAGTCGAAGCAGGTCATATGGTGGAGAACATATCTAGACCACTTGACTCAAATGTTTTTCAACATGCAAAAGCGTAGTATTCTCTACTATTTTAGTTTGATTCTTTTTGGGATGAATATTATAGTTGTCTACCAAAGTGAGAATGTGGTTTTAAAGGTCCAAGGCAGAGGAAGGTAGGTTGGATTTCTTCTTGTAGACAAACTAAGGCTTCTTCAAGAACTTATGTATGTTAGGGAGAGTAATATCATATTGCTTGTAGAAGGCCTCAGGGACTAGCAAGTCAAAAAACTTAAGATAATTTTTCCTCGATGTGTTAGTTACCTCAGTACCATTGAAAAATATATTCAAGGTATCTTCTGAGATAGTGAATTTCTTACCGGAAATCATTGAAGTAAGAATCACTTGAGTAGTAGGCGGGGGTACAAGAGTGTCATAATTCCATGAAAGATTAGTGTAGAACTCATGAACCTCCTTAGTGCTTGTGATGGAATTGTGATAGCACCAACGTTCAACACTCAGGGCATCTAGGTGATGATCATAAAGCAACTTGGCTACCTCATCTATGACTTTTTTCTTAGTGGGGTGAGGCTAAAAAAAAGCACAGAAGGGAAAGGGGTTCCCAAGAAGGAGCTCCTTGTATTGATTTAGATCTTCGATTGAGACAAAGAAGGTATTGCCATAGGGAATGAGGAGAGAGTTAGATGAGGATGAAGGAACTCCAACAGGGGTGGCCCTCTTTCTTCTATTTGAAGCCATGGAGGATAAATAGAGATGAATGGGAGATAAAATTGGAGAAGATCACCACCTAAGGTCATCTAACCACCTAGGGATGATAGGTAAAGGAGCTAGGAAGGTCAAAACTGGGATGGTTAGGGCCAGGAGAGGGAAGGTTGGGGCTGGGTTGAGAGTTTGAGAGAGCTAGAGGAGGAATCAATCGACTTTTCTCTAGTTGAGAGGGAGCATAGTCATCCAAAACCTACTTAATATTTGGTCCAGCCCGACCATCGATTGAGTTCTATGAGATGGAAACTCGACCAAATGGCTTTTTACAAAAGCCCTCAGCCACCAATTAGTCGAGTTGCCAAAACTCGGCCGGTGGCTGGGCTGGACCAAATCTTAAGTAGGTTTCGACCAACTATTCTCCCTCTCAACAAGATAAAAGTCAACCAATTACTTCTCAGAAACTCAACTGAATGGATTTTTACAAAACCCCTCAACAACCAATCGTTCGAGTTGGAAACTCGATCGATAGAGGTTTTATCCCAACCTTATAAATCTTAGTTTCTATCCATTTGAGTGCTAACTAAATTTATTTTTTTGTTCCAATTTGCATTTTAGATATACTTAGGCATATACCACTCATCATTGGGTACTATTTAGTGATAAAACAAGCGTTTGTAAAAAATACCCAAAACAAGCGAAAAAGAACAAGGCAAAAGAACATGAAATTTTAGCACTTTAGCAAGAAAGAGTGAACAAGACATGAGCAAAGCATATAAGATAGATGATAACTAACTAGAAGGCAGATCAAATTCATCATACTTAGTTATGAGTAGTTTAGATATAATAAAATTAAATTGCTCTCTAGTATAGGTTTAGTAAAAATGTCCACCAATTGATTTTATGTGTCCACATCATGATATAAATATCCTTCTTGGCAATGTGATCACAAAGAAAATAACGAAAAACATCTATATGCTTGGATCTACTATTCAATATAGGATTATAAGATAAATTGATTGTGCTAGTATTATCACAAAAGATAGGAGAAGAATCAAAATAAACGTTAAAGTCTTGGAGCATTTTCTTCATCCTTAGAACCTGGGCACAACAACTCCTGGCTACAATTTATTCAGCCTCGGTAGTTGATAAATCCTCTATGATTTATTTCTTAAAAAACCAAGACACCAAGCATGATCCTAGGAGGAAGCAAGTGCCACTTGTGCACTTTCTATCAATCAAACATCCTACATAATCATCATCACTATATGCAGTAAGAGTAAAGTCCCTTGACTTTGGATACCATAGTCCAAAAATTTTGGGTTTTGGCTAAGTTTCTTAAAATACTCTTAATAACTATAAGATGTGATTTCTTGGGATTTGATTAAAAGCAAGCACACAATCAAACACTAAACATTATTTCAGGTCTAGAGGAAGTTAAATAAAGTAAACTTCCAATCATACCTCTATAGAGCTTCTCGTCCACTTTCACCTTCTTTATCTTTATCAAGTTTGGCGGTGTTTGGCATGGGTGTGTCCACTGTCTTGGTGTTCTCCATACCAAATCACTTAAGTAGCTCACTTGTGTACTTTCCTTGGTTGATGAAGTTCCCATCTTTAGTTTGCTTCATTTGAAAGCCAAGGAAGAAAGTAAGCTCACCCATCATGATCATCACGAACTCACTCTACATAAGATCACTAAAATCCTTGCAAAGATCAAGATTAGTTTTGCCAAAAATGATATCATCAACATAAATTTGAATGATAAGAAAATTATTAGAAGTGTGTTTGAGAAACAAGGTAGAATCTACTTTACCCATGATATGCCCATGATCTAACAAAAAGTTTTTTAATTTCTCATACCAAGCTCGAGGTGTTTTTTTGAGGCCATAGAGAGCTTTTTGCAATAGACAAACATCATTAGGTAAAATATCTTATTCACATCCCGAAGGTTGTGTGACATACACTTCATCCTTAATTGTCCCATTCAAAAATGCACTTTTAACATCCATTTGATATAGAAGAAAATTATTATAAACTAGCAAAAGAAACCAACATACGAATGGACTCAAGTCTAGCTATAGGTGCATATGTTTCATCAAAATCTCTACCTTCTCTACAGATTGTAGCCTTGAGCCACTAACCTTGATTTGGTTCTTACCACCTTGTCACTTTCATCTAGCTTGTTGTGGTAGACCCACTTAGTGCCAATGATCTTTCTATCACATGGTCTTGGCACTAGAGTCCACACTTTGTTCTTCTCAAATTGCTCCAATTCTTCCTACATGGCTAGGATCCACTCATCATCCCTAAGAGCTTCTTTGATATTCTTTGGATCGAGTTGTGAGATGAATGTGTTGTTGGCTTGTTCTTTGTTGTAGGCAACCCACGTCTTCACACTTTCAAAGGGTTCACCTATGATTATCTCTTTAGGATGATTCTTTCTAGGGGGTGGATCCTTATTTTCTTCATCTATCTCTTCTTCTTGAGTGGCCACCTCTTTTCCCTTTTGAGTGATGTTGAGTTCTTTCTAGATAGATATTACTTCATCTATAAAATCATCATTAACAATATCCTTGGAAACGGAGGGGTTAGTCTCAAAAAATTTGACATTAATATATTCTTCTACTTTAGATAGATCAAAATTATACACTCTATAACCCTTGCTAGAAGTGCTATAGACAAAGAAAGAAAGCATTGTATGATTTTGGATCAAACTTGTCAAGAGAATATTTCATGTCCAAAACAAAACAAGGACACCCGAAAATGTGAAAATACTCGATAGAAGGATTCCTACCATGCCATAGCTCATAGGGGGTTTTCTTCAAAGAAGGATGTCTAAAATCTCGGTTCTGCAGAAAACATATGGTACTAACAGCTTTGGCCCAAAACTTCATTGGAGTGTCATACTCTAAAAGCATGGTCCTAGACATATCCTGTAGTGACATGTTATTTCTCTCTACAACCCCATTTTGTTGAGGTGTTTGAGGTGAAGAAAAGTTATGTGCATATCCAAACTCTTCACAACAACGTTCACAAGATTATTTTCAAATTCTCCTTCATGATCACTACAGATTAAGATAATGTGGCAAGAAGGTTAATTTTCAACTCATTTACAAAAGCTAGAGAAAACATCAAGAGTACAATTCATAGAAATGAGAAAAAAGGTCCAAGTATATTGAGAGAAATCATCAACAATAATAAGACAATACTTGGAACCACGAAGCGATTGAGTTCTCATAAGTCCAAATAGATCAACATGGAGAAGTTCAAGAACTCTCTTGGTACTAAGGACTCCTTTGGATTTGAAGGAGGACTTGGTTTTCTTTCCTTGGATATAAGGTTGGCATTCCTCATCCTTTTCAAAATCCAATTTGGGGAGTCCATCGACCAAGTCCTTTTTGCTCAACTTCTTCAATTGATGCATATTTACATGACCTAAACAATGATGTCAAAGAGAGATATCATTCAAATTGACTACAAGGCATCTACCAACAATAGGCCTAATATAGTCAAGTACAATTACATAAATATTACCATTCCTAGTTCCCTTATATATGACATTGTAAGTGAGGGAATCTAGGAGCAAGCATTCAAAAGAAGTAAATAGCACAAGGTGACCATTATCACATAATTGACTAACACTTATTAAATTGTGATATAGGCCATCCACAAAGAAAACATTCTTGATACAAAAGGATTCACCTACATAACCCTCACCTTGTACCTTACCTTTCTTATTGTCCCCAAAAGTGATCAAACCTCCTTTCTTCTTTGTGAAATTGTTAAAATGGCTTATATCACCTTTCATGTGCTTTGTGCAGCCACTATCAACAATCCATTTTCCTTTTTCCTATAAGAAAGGAGAGTGTTGGTTCCCAACTAAAACTATGGGATCCAGAGTTATTTTGGGGACCCATTTCATCTTTGGGTTGGTTCCTTTAGGCTTGTAAAGACAATAAATAGAATAAGGATCATCACTTTTTTGCAATGATAACATATCATAGGGTTCTTAGAGCCAGAAATCTCTCCAATGAAAAGAGGAGTTTCCATATTATATTTCTTACCTTTGGCCTTACTCTTGCCCTTAGGAGATCACCCTACAAATCCCAAACCACTAGTACCACTTTGTTTAGTAGATTGGTCAAGGGTTTCATCTAGGGAGTTTTTCCCTTTGAGGAATTTCTACAGATAGGCTCTAAGTCTATGATTGTCATCAGTAAGAGATATAACAGTAGAAGACAAGCTAGCAAGATCATCTCTAGCATGAACAATGTTGACCTCTAAACAGAGGGCTTTAGTCAAATAAGAATCCTTTTCAAGAGTAATAGAAGCAATATCATTACTAGGAAAAATAGGTCTTGAAGATAAATCATTAACTTGACCAAGTAACCTATCATTTTAAGATTTAAGCAATTGAATTTCTTTAAGATAAACATCTCTCTCATCAATACAAGCATCACTAATAATCCTAAGTTCATCATTTTCAGTTTTAAGTAACTCAAGCTCATTAAGGCACTTTTGGTTGTCTTAAGAGATTCAATATTCTTAAGATAGACAACATTCTCAACTTCAACTCCATTGTATTGGAGCTCAAGATCAAGAAATTGACCTTGCAAGGAATCAATGCTCTCAAGATAAGTTTTCTCATTTATATCAAGAATATCAAACTTAGCATACAAGTCATCAATGATTTTACTTAACCTCTTCTTTTTAGATTTACATTCATAAGAACGGGTAGTAACAAGATTGTCAATAAGCGTTTCTTTAGCTAACTCATGTAAACTTACTCCCTCACTTACCTCACCAATATTTTCACTTGTGGAGTCCATGAGTGTAAGGTGGCACTCTCTATATTCATTGGAGCTTGAGCCACTCGAGGGTGATCATTCCCAAGCTGCATGAGTTGTGTCTTTGTGTCTCCTCTCCTTCTTATCCTTCCTCTTGCATTTGTTATCTTTCTTGTACTCTTCCTCCTGCTTGGAGCTTTTCTTGTGGTGTGACTTTCTAGACTTAGGACATTCACTCTTGTAGTGTCCTTTTTTACCACACTTGTAGCACCTTGGAGTAGATGAAGAAGATTGCTTTCCTTTGAATTGCTTTCCCTTGGAGAAGTTGGCTTCATGTTCACTAGGGACATCGTCTTCACTAGAGGAGGATGGAGAGGTTTAGAAAGCAAGTTGTTGTTGAAGGATGAGAGCCTCTACTTGAGCTTTGAAGGCACTGTCTTCGATCTTCCTTGATTCTTTTTCTTCTTGCTTTGCTTCCTCTTCTTGCTTGTCAAGTCTTGGCTCATGAGCTTGTAGATTTCCAATAAGCTCCTTGGTTGGAAGATCACCAAGACTTCTTACTTGTTCAATGGAGGTCACCTTTGACTCCCATATCTTTGGAAGATATCTCAAGATATTTGAGTTGATTGCTCCTCTATCCAAAGTGCGTCCCAAAGTAGCTAGGTTGTAGATGATGATGTTGAGCCTTGAGTACATCACGGAAACTCTTTCTTTATTCCCCATCTTGAAGTTCTCTAGGAGGTTGTACACCATTTAGATCTTTGTTCCTTCACTTTCTTTGTGCCTTCATAAGTGATGCACAACTTGTCCCATATCTCACATGTTGTATCCCATGAGGAGATACAGTTGAACTCAGATGAAGTGAGGGCTGCATAGAGGCTGCTAATTGCTTTGGCATTGAGATGTGTATTCTTTAGGGCTGCTTCATTGCAAGTTGTTACAACTCTTGTTGGCTCCTTGTAGGGTGGAATCATCACTTTCCACATATCAAAGTTCATCCCTTGAATGTAGAATTACATTTGCTGCTTCCAATAGAGGAAGCTGGTGTCGTCGAAGATTAGGGGTGCTTAGAGAAGCCTCCCTCTAGGTTGAGCCAAGTAGGATCTCACATATCTTATCATCTCATAGGATATTTGTTGGAGAATATCCTTGCTCTGATACCGCTTGTTGGATCTAGAACTCTAGAGGGGGGTGAATAGAGCTTCAAAATTCTCACAAGAATAGTTATACCTTGAAACTATATCAATTGAAATGAAATGCTAAAACTAAATTTTAATTCCTATCTAAAAAGCATAGCAAGGATGATAGAGACTGAAATAAACACTTGGACAAGGTGTTTAGGGTGGTTCCAATCTCCAAACTAGGAAACCGTCAATCTACTACCTAGAGAGGTCAATCTCCAGGACTTTGCAACCCACGTATACTTATATTCTATTATAAGATATACAAGAAGAACACCTTACATCCAAGGGCTTACCTATCCAAGAGCCAGTCTTCTATCTCACAGCAGGTCTTACCCACTCTTGCAAGTAGCTCGATTCCTTCTCCTAAGACATCTCCTTGCAACAAAGTCTTCAACCTTGTGGATTTGACCACAAAGCTCCTTGGATCTTTCACCTTGTCCTTCTCCTTCACTTAGAGAAGATCTTCACACATTCTTCAGACTTGAAGAAGAACATCAACTCCTCCTTCACTCAGAGAAGATCACTTTAGCCTTTGCTCTTTTAGAAAGGGGATTGGGAAGATGGAAAGATGGAGATATTTACAAGGTAACAATTAGGTAGCTCACTTACAACATGCCTAACTCACTCATAGTCATGAAAAGGTTTGTAAATGAGAGAGAGAGAGAGAGAAAGGGGCTCAAAGGGTTGCAGCACACTCAACTATAGCAAGGACCAAGGATAGCATGAATGAGAAACCTTGGAATGAACTCCAAGAGGTCCTATTTATAGGTGGGGGTGTTCCTTTGAGTGTAGGATCACTTAAGAATGAAAAGTAACCATTTTACAACTTGAAACAAATCTATTTTCATTTCTAACAACTCTCCAATGGTTGGAATCACTTTTTTTGCATTTTTCGTACAATGCATTCGGTCGAGTTTCAATAAAGGTAACTTGACTGATCTACTAACCGACAAAGCCAATTTTCTAACTATCAGTCGAGTTTGTCCTAGGGTAACTTGAACGATCAACTAAAATCAACTTTGGTCAGTAAGTTGGTCGGTTGAGTTTTGTTAGTGTACAATTTGAGCAATGCAACCATTTCCAAAAATCCACACAGATTGGTCGAGATCCAAACTCGACCGATTAAAGTAATGTGACAAATTTTACAAAATGATTTTAAAGTGATCAAATGACAGAATTAAGTGTCCCTGATTTTTTCTCATCTTAGTTACATGTCATATCATCCATACAAATGATTACAAAAGCTTTATAAGGTGGTTTAGAGTGCTTTCCACAAAAGTGCATTTGCATTGCTTTTGACTTGAACTTGGACAAGCTAGGTCTTGTGTAATTTGATCCTTTTCATGTACCTAATACCTGAAATCAATCTCAAACAAACATATTAGATGCATATGAATGGAATGGTTAAGTCATTATCAAAATATAGACAATGTGTAACTCTCAAGTCAATAATAATTCCTTGTGGATCCAAGGAATTACACTAGACATGGCCATAACCATCAACTTTTGTTTAACCATAATATTTATTGCATGTTTATGTTGTGGAATATAGCATGTGTGTGATACATACTATATATATGTGGTGATTGGATAAAGTATATGTATATATAAAAATCCTTCAAATAAAAATACTAAGTCTAAGATGTTTTCCATTAGAGGCACACATGAAAAGGTTGATCCACTAAGTGTGGGCATCCCAAGGATGGTGGGTCGTCTATCTTATGGAAGTGTGATGGTAATAGTGTGGGCTTGTCAAGTGGGGTGCATTATTATCGTGTCAGTGTTAGATCGGGCTTAACTGTGTGGTCTTAATGAGATTAAGCACAAAAAGCATACAATTGACTATGGCTAAGAGTTGCACATGTCATTGATTCTAGAACTACATATGATGTAATTGGCAAATGTTGTCTACCTTAGTGATTAATTTGGGACGCTGACGTTGGCCGGGTAATAATTGAATCGTTTTGGATTTTGGCTCATTAGAAAATTGTTTATTGCAATTTTCTGAATTGGTAATTGAGGGTTGTCAATTTGAGTAAAATAGTGAGAGCGATAATTAATTAAATAACTAATTAATATCATCAAATTTCAAATCAAATCAAATCAAAAGGAGTTTTTGAAAAACTTGCAAAATTCTTTTGTATAATCAAATGGAGACAAACAACAATCACTTTTCTCAGTGGTTGGTCCTTGAGAAGGAGAAGCTAAATGGGAACAACTTCCATGACTGGTTTAGGATGTTGAGAATCGTTCTCAAATATGAGTAAAAGCTCTAAGTCCTAGAGATGCGAGAACTAGATGAACCCCTTCCCAATACACCAAGGGCTGACAAGGATGCTTACAAGGAGCATACTGAAGATGTTGTGGATTTTGAGTGTCTGATGTTATGATCCATGAAATATGAGTTGCATAGGAAGCATGAGAACATGGATGTGATTGAGATGGTCACACATCTCAAGAACATGTTCCAAGATTAGGAAAGACAATAGACATACGATGTCTCCAAGGTGCTATTCAAGTGAAACATGGCAGAAGGTGATCAAATAGGTCCTAATTTGCTCAAACGCATTGGGTATGTGGAGAACCTAGCTAGATTGGGATTCCCCTTGGGTCAAGAGTTGGCCACTGATGTGATTTTGTAGTCCCTATCAAAGCCAAACAATCTGTTTGTCATGAACTATGGCTGACTTTGACAATCATTTGATAGAATTACTGGGCATGTTGAGAATAATTGAGGCACAAATGAATAAAGACAACCCCAAGTCTGTGATGATGATCAACAAGACAAAGGAAAAGTCTAAAGGCAAAGCTAAAAAGAGTTCTAAAGTTGGCCCCAAGTCTTCAGATCTCAAGGCAAAGGGAGGAGCAAAGAAGAGAGGCAATTGCCACCATTGTCACCAGTCTGGACATTGGAAAAGAATATTGCCCTCTCTAGTTAGAGGAACTAAAGAAGAAGGAAGGGATAAAGGCCTGTACTTCAGGTATAAATTTTATAAGATAAATTTGATTACATCTTCATCTTGGTGTGATACCAGATAGAGATATAACATATGTGATGGGCATGATCTGACAAGAAGTAAAGCCTTTATGAAATGACAAAGATGGACTATGCGAGGAAAGAGTTTCTAAAGCTTTAGTCCATATTTAAATTTATGTTATCCCAATGGGAATGTAAAAGAGTTAGTTGAACTGGTATGTCATTATGCCAATAAGTATAAATTATTTACTTTATGCATCTTATATGACAATGATGATAAATAAATAAAGAGTTGTTAATGTTTTTGTTTCAAAGATGTGATCCTGTATGGCAATGCCCAACCATATAATGATCTTAACATGAAAGAATATTAAGATGAATGTTTATAATGTAAATACCAGAGCATTATATATGATAACTCAAATAGTATTTAGCATTGTCATCTAGAGCATATATTTGAGAAGTGGATTTCTAGAATACATATTGATGTTTATCTAGACTCTTTGGATTATTGAATCAACAAGAGACATGCAAATCTTATTTATGAGAAAAATGACAGATCATCTCTCACTAGGTGTAGTGGAGAGAGAAAACATTCTATTAGAGCTTATACATGTAGGTGTATGAAGATCTTATAGAATAAATGCTAGAGGTAGTTGGTTGTACTTCATTATATACACGGATGATATCAGTTGGTATGAGGTTTGTATTTAGTGAAATACAAACATGAATCTCTTAAGGTGTTCAAAAATATCACAAATGAAGTATAAAATTGATAAAAGTATCAAGAAACTTTGATATGATCAAATGTGAAAATAATTTATATTAATAGTTTAAGAACCTTCTGGATAAACCATGATAGTGTATCACAAGTTGACTCCACCTAGACATGATGATGTGTCCGAAAGAAGGAATTCCATCCTGATGGGTCATGATGTGATTACCATTTAATCTAATCTTCTAATCTCCTCATGGATACATATATTTAACACTAGAAAATGTACCATCTTAAGTGGTTTAAAAGACATCATATGTGATATGAGATGGTAATGTCCCAATATGTCTTAAGGATTGCAACTTATACACAAAAGTAGTTTCTTAAAAAGTTTATCAAGAAACCATGATTTTTTATACCAATATTAATTCCAATCCAATAACAAAAGTGTTTTATTGAAAGGATAACTAAGTTCCAAAAATAGTCAGTGGGAGTAAAAGTAGAACTCAAAATGTTCGAGATCAACCAAGAGGTGCAATAAGAACAATTGGGAATCATAAGCTGTTGTGGAATCTCATGTTCCTTATATAAAAAAGAACCTCATAGTTCTAGTAAAATGCATTTGAGACTGAAAGATTGTGATTCCAACAACTCAGATGGGTTGGCCATAAGATGACGAGCCAACAAATCAACCATAAGCTATTAAAGAATCAAATATGAGAAATGGCTTAAGGCCATTATGAAGTCCATTTACACTAAGAAGGTATGACCTTGATAGTACCACCTGAAGGGGGTAAAACCCATAACGTGAAGTTTATTTTTCTTTGGAAAGACCTACATGGATAACATCAAAGGACATATTGGTTTCAAAGGTTTTCAAATCAGTTCAAGTTGTTGAACTAGAAGGAAAACCTTCACCAATTGTCATGCTTGTAGTTGCAGCTAGAAAAGACTGAGATTTGGCATATGAAGGTTAAAAATGGATTCCTTAAAAGGAATATTTGAAAGGATGTGTACGTAACATAGGCTAAAGGTTTGATAAACTTCATGAATGTAAATAAAGTCTATAAGATACAATGTATAATCTTGGGACTAAAACAAGCATCTCAGAAATGGGATCTTTTGACTTGATAAGATAGTCAAAGGATTTGACTTGAATCAAAATAAAAGATGAATATGTGATTAAAAAGATTTAGTGGGAGCATATATGAATATTCCACACATGGATTGGGAATAACATCTCAATATTGTGAGAATTGTGACCTGGCATGGAAGACACCTTCAACAATGAAGGATTGGGTGAAACATCCTATGTGATAGGTATCAAGATCTACATAGATAGTTCTTGAAATTTTGATAACCTAAACCTAAGAGCATACAATGGTAAGATGTTAAAAGATCTCAACAATGAGGATTCCATTAGAGAAAATCTGGATTAGTCTCTTATGAACCCTAATTTCTAATTTTTGTGAAGAATGGAAAGACATGAGTAAGATGCCATGTGCACAAGCAAATGGATCTGTTACAACCCCATTTTCTTGAAAATATAATGTAAAGTGTATTTCCCTTTTTAATGAATAAATGATATCCTTTTCTTTGATTTGCAATAGATTTCGTGAGAAATGGCTTTGATTGATTGATTATGGGCCTTGTTGGCCATTGAGCCCAATTGAAAAGAAAAGGGAATTAATAAGGAAAAGAAATTGACTAATAAAAGGGAAATATGAGAAATTGATAATTAAAAGAATATAATGGTAAACTAATATTCCCCAATATGGGAATCTGTGCCTTTGGGTTTCCTTGAGGTCCAAGGGACCCAAAATAATGAGATAAAGGCAAAAGGAATAAGGATATATTTTAATTGGGAGTAATTAATAGGAAAACTTGGGAGAGAAGTAATCCTTTTCATACATTGCTTTTTGCTTCCCAATTTTCGTAAAAAGATAGGGAATATTAAAAGGAACATTCCTTTAAAATTTGAGATAAATCAGAGATATGGTTTGGGAGATATTAATTTTACAAGATTATCTTGGATTTGGGAATTTCACTGAATTAAATAATAAATGAATCTGCTTTCCTTTGAACGCGAGCAATCCAGCAAGATCCAACGGCGATCGCTCATCATCTAAGTCCCGCTGGGACTAGGACTCTGAGGTTTACAGGTTGATTTTGCAACCCTTTTTTTCTCGTGATCCGTTGATCATACCAGCTGGATGCTGGTACCAATGAACTCATGAGAAGGAATCACGAAGATTCCACCCTAACATCTCTGAGTTTCATCGCCAAAATAGGAAACGCCCAACTGGGCAGGTCTCTACCTCGACCCTATATATAGGGGAGGTTGGAAGGAGGCATCAGCATCTCTGGTTGCTAGTCCAAACCCTGCGGCTGAATGCGAGGATTTCATTGGTGCCCTCAATTGCCAAACCTACCCCGACCTTCGCCCTCGCCACCTCCGCGAAGCTCGCCGGAGTCCGGCTAGCAAGGGAGAGTCCAGACGCGGTTGCCGCCTGCAATTGAGCCTTTGGTTGAGTTTGTCGACGGGAGACAAAGCTCCCTGCACCTTCAGCCCGCTCGCAGGAGGACTAGAGCCCAAAGTCAACTCAAACGTTGACTGCCGAAGCAACAGCCCTCACGCGAGGAGTAAGACGAAGGCTGCCCTGGCCTTTTACCAAACTACCCCTCCGGGTTGTGAAGTCAGGTAAGGGCACTCCTGTCTTTTTCCTAGTTTGAGCGCTGTGTAGGGGCACGCGTGATCATGGCCGCTGGATCTTGAGTGGACCACCGGACCATTGATCGTGTGATCCACGTTTTTTCCTAATTAGTTAATAATTTGATAAAAATGATTTATCTTAGAGAAATTATATCTAGAGCTAGGAAGCTCGGATGGAAAAACTCAATACATGAAAAATGACTAGAAAAATATGAGGGATTTACTAAAAATAGTTTGAGACCCTGAATCTGACTCGTTTTGTAAAAGTATATTTCTAGAATAGAAAAAAGGGTTAATTTGTGGATAAAAACCCTAATTGTTGATAAAAAGTGTAATTAGTCTTACAATTAAGTTAATTCGAGTATGGTTAACTTATTTTCTATTTTAGATAATTATTAACCTGTTTTGATGATAGAATTACAAGTTTAGGGTTTATGTGGATTTAAAAGGTTGGAAACCCAAATTTAGAAAAAGAAATGATAAAGTAATTCGAAATTAGGGTTTAATGGACTAAGTCTGATCTTAGGAATCTTAATGGATGATAAAGCAAGAAAATTAGGGTTTGATGTATAATTTGATAAAAATAAGGTAAAAGCCATAAAAAGGAAATAAAACCCTAATAATGGACAAAACCCTAAAAAGGGCAAATAACCTAGGAAACCCTTAGAATTATTGAATCATAATGACATGATTAATAATAGAGGAATTAAATGCCTTTTTTAGGAGATTGTGTGTGTGCTTGCTTGATTTCCTGGTTAATTAAGTTAATTCTGCATTCAAGTCTTCATTAACAGGTATGTGGTTAATTATGAATAACCGCTTTAGTTTCCCGATGGATTCCTGGATGTTTAATCGCATTGAATGCAACTAAACTGTTTGGATGCTCATATTGCAATTATAAAGTGACTATGACTATCACCATTTAATATAAATGTGTAAATCCTGCACCTACATGCCACCCTGATGGAAGATGCCATAAAGGTCAGGACCAGGAGGGTAGACCAATGGGCACCATGAGAGGTGACCCTAGACACCAAGCTCGGGAATGAGAAGGTGGTCGATGAGGCAAGACTAAGGAGCACCATGAGAGGTGACTCCCAGGCACCAAGCTTGGGATTGAGAAGGTGGCCTTAAGTCAAATCCAGGGTTAGGGAAAAAGCGGTGGGGATTGTCACATGGAAAATGTAAATTGACTTGTTAATTAATTTGATTGCAATACTTAAATTGTTAGACTTAATTGTGAAATTTTGGTTGCCTCCACATACCAGCAATTTCTGATCGATGTTTTGTTTGTCGGTGTTTTAGGTAATATCCTGAAAAACACAAACAGTAAAGTGGCACATCGTGAAATTAAGAAATAAAGTGCAAGGAGGATTAGATAGAGTATTTCAAGCTGTGGATAGTTAGATTTCCCAGTTTTATAAAGGTAAGTAAAAGTTTTAATTTTTGTACCCAATTCTAGTTTAGTTAGTAGAATTTTATAATTATTGTTGATTATAGGTTGAACCTTTGATCCTGTAAATTGGTTAATGGCTCTGACCTTCGGGTCTCCCTTAATTGGGGGTTACCAGGAGGAGGGGTCATTACAATTGGTATCAGAGCGTAGGTTCTCCATCTAATCATCAATAATTATTAAATTTTACAAATTCCATAGAACCGAGGGAGTTATTAGAGGAGTGCCTGAAAGACTGAGGTGTCTAGAAAAGGATCACTTCCGGGGGCTGGCAAGATTTTCCTCCGTACCACTAGTCGGAATATGAGGACTCCCGGATTGTGTGACTGCCTGGCCAAATTCTTAGGGTATGAATCGAAATAAGATACCTTTAGAAATCTCTCATCTTGTTCATCCCCTCTCAACTCAAATTCTATTAAGGACCTTAAGGATTAGGGTTTCCTCTCTTCTCCTTACCCTCTTGAGGTATGGGTAAGGTTGATAAGGATTAAGGAATCCTCCACCAAATTAATAAAAAGCATGTAAATAAGATGTCATGGACATAAGCTTAATAGAGTAAGCGTAAAAGGAATAGATACATGCTTAGGTTGTATGACACGAGTTGTCAGGAGAGACCTAAGGATAGACCTCCTTGTCAGGAGGATGAGTAAAGAGAGTTAGTCTTGGAGGTAGAGACCTCCCTTGAAGGTAGAGACCTTGCACATCCTTTGAGGATGATGTTAACCCTAACCCTAAGTGAAGGTTAGAGAGAGGACATGATGAGATTGGATGTCATGGTAGACTGGGTGTTTGGATGGACATGCCTATGGTTTGTCATATGAGCCATGAGAGGTTAGATGGCCTAGAACCTTTGGCACCCCAACCCTGAGAAGGATTGTGCATAATTGAGCAAAGGATAGCTCCTTCCTGGATAAGGTTAGAGATGAACCTATATAAACCTTAGGGGCTGTTGCAAGTAGGATATAGCTTGCACCCTAGGTACATCAGTAATGTGAACAGTAGGTTAAAACTAAGGCCAGAAGGACATGATGGATGGCTTATGAGATAAGCATATGGATAATCTCGAGCCAAACATGAGTTGAGCATAGGCTTCACCCATATAGGGGTATGCTTGTGAGCATGAGCCTTCATGGAAAAGGGACCTCTAGTAGGTATGGTTGGAGGTGGTTTTAGCTCTAGAGAGAGGAAGCAGGACCCCAACAAGGAGGTTGGAAGTCTAAAACCCCGAAACTTGAGGAAGAGTGGGGAGTTAAGGATGATGCGACCTATGTGGAAGATAGTGGTTGCCTTATGCTTGATTCCTGGGGGCTGATGATATCTTGGTTGCCTTTAGAGGAACCAAACCTTAGAGAGAGGATGATGCTTCTGGAACCTATGTACCCATGGTATAAGTGGTTACCTTCTAGATGAGATAAAGAGTGCTTTAGACCCTGAGGAGGTTTAAGCAACCAGTTGTGAGGCTTTATACCTAGTTGGTTGCCCTGGAAGAGGACTCAACTCCGAAGCGTTGCTCGAGTAGAAAGATCATGGAAGTATATGACGTACGTTGGACATGCTTGATTCGTGGTTAAGAGGTTGAGTATGTAGTTGGATACCCAAAAGTGAACCTAGGGTTCCTAGGCCTAAGAGAGGAAGCAGTGTATCCGATGCTCATGATGCGATTTGAGTCTATAGTTTCGAGCATGATGCTCCTCATGTGTAGAGGTAAAGGAAATCCCTTACGTTAAGGGTATGTTTGATGAACCCCTCACAACTAAGTTGATGTAATGTTGAGGATGATAATAAGTGCGACCTAGCATTGTTTTGTAGGTATGCTTGTGCCTTAGTATTTGATGGTTTAAGCATGCTCATATGTATGTAAACCCTAAGGATGCTTGTGACCTTGGTTATAAAGGTGTAGTTTCCTCCCATCCTGGGAGAGCGACACTTTGGTAGGGAGTTTACCAGTTTGGTTAGTTTTGGGGTAACCTAAGGAGGTTTCGTAGAATCTTGAGAATCTAAGTGAAGAGTACATGGCATGAGAATGAACCTATATACCCATAGATAACCATCTCTATGTGCATGTGGATATGTTACCATGGAGGTAACCGGTATGGGGCTCGACCAAGGTAGGCAGGACGCCATGACCCTTATGAAAGGATGAAAGTCAGCCCATGAATGCAAGAAGAGAGATGATGAAGGTTTGGGTAAGGTTCTATGTTGGACATGTACAATAATAGAATTCTAAGTCTTTCCAAGGGTCAGGTAGGGATAAGACCGATGAAAGAAGGAGTTGCCTAATTCTCTAGTTGCACATGACCATAGGGTTGGGAGGTAATAGCTATCATTGTCTGAGGGCCATGGGTTAGGAGATTGATCACCTTCATGAACTCATGGGACCCAAAGGGAAGATGAGTAGGGCACTCTCTGGATGCATAAGAGAAGAGGGTTGACCCTAAAAGTGTCAGTACCCTATAGACCTAGAGGAGATGACCTAGGATTATGCTTGGACCAAGTAAGTCCGAGACCAGTTTTCCTGGAGGTAATGTGGATATCATGATGTTTGTGATATAGAGACATAAGCTGCACGTTTCAACTTGGTTTTGAAAGTGTACGGACAAGGTGGGTTGTACCATCTCTACTCTTGGAACAGGAAGAACTCTGTATTTGGACTGCAGCCAAATGCTGATTTCTTCTTGTTATGGGAGGGATAGATGGGACAATATGCATGCCTTACACCAAGGATAAAGATGATGTAAGTTGGAACGTTGCTACAAGGTATGAGGATAGAGTTGATAACATACATTTGAGGAGAGAATAATACATAGATGGTTTACAAATGCTAAGAGTATTAAGGAGATCATCTTGTGAGGATGTTTTATCTTGTACTAAGTGGATTTTTGCAAAGTGTTACAAGGAATCATAAGGTTGAGTTTGATCACCATGAGGATGAGCTCAGAGTTCTTTGATGAAGACAACCTTAGAGTTTGAGATGAGATGATAAGTATAATGCATGGAGGAGTATGTCTTCGACATTAACTAACACCTAAGGATAAGGAGTGGTAATGAATGCTCTGGTTGAGATATAGCTACCTAGTTTAACTGGAAGCTAGAAGAAGTTGAGGTTATTCGACTAACCCTATGTTTGGAGAGAAGATGTGTTTTGGCTAACACTCAGATGTAATAAGATATATTGAACAAGTTAATGGTTGTTTGGTTAGCTAGTTTAGTCCTTGATGTAGTGAAAGGATGGTGATAGAACCTCAGATACACTTCTTTGGATAGGAAGGTAATAAAACCCTTTTGAGAGTGGTTTAGGGTTTCCGAGGTATCAAGCTTCAGGAATCATAACGATACAAGAGGACATGATATACCTTGGTACTACAAAGATAGTAAGTGATGGTAGCATTCTGGATGCTTAAAACCAAGTTGCATGTAGCGTGTGGCCATGCAAGTCAAGAGGTGAAGGATGAACACCATTAACCTAGTGCATGGATATAAAGTATAAAGAGTTCCCGAGAGGGAATGGGAGTTCATCACTATGGGTGTTGTGGTAAGTCTTCCCTAGACCTAGGAAGGTCAAGATGCAATATGGGTTATGGTAGATCATCTTACCTAGATGACATGAGAAAGATAGAGTTTTGTCAAGAGACAGATCCGATTGAACTACTTATAAGATAGAGATAGTTCAGCTACACCATGATGCGAGTTCAAAAGTTATTGTGTATGACCTAAAGGTTCACTTCCATGAGGTGGAAGTGGATACATGAAGAACTCGATGATAGTACTGCTTATCACCCCTAACTAATGAGTAGTATGATCCAGACTAGAGGGTCTGAGGAGAGCAAGTGTGCTTGTTCAGGGTGATACAAATAGACAGTTCTTAAGAGGTGATGTTAACCGCCATAGCCTTTATCGGGATGCAAGATGTTCCATAAGGAGGTAGTGTCGGTCACCACTTCATTAAGATGATATTGGTGAAGTAGGATTCGCGAAGGTCAGAAAAGAACCACAAGTGTGTGCAGATGAAGTCGCTTTGATCGTCCAATGGCTAAGAGAAAGCCCAGTGGTGACATAAGTCACGAATTGATACAAAGCAGACTGACATGCAGTTCACAGTGGGAGAATATGTGATGTAAAAATCCGACCCCTCTGAACTACAATTGAGAAAGCTGAGACCCCGATATATGGGTCCATTTGAGATGGATTGGTGGAGAAGGTTATGTTTATCCTTACCCCTCAGGATAACATGATGTATAATGTGTTACATGAGTCTGATCTAGAGCACTATGTGAGGTACCCAAGCCATGTGTTGAGCCTTGAACCTATTCAGCTTTTGAGAGGCTGAAATGTCCTGAGTCGCCTATGAGGGTACAATATACCAAGGTAAGAAAGAACTCAGATGGAAGAATATGAGATAATGAAGGTTCTTGGGAAGCACCATGGAAAGGGTGAAGCCACATGGGATCCATGATGGACATAAGAAGACTTATCATGTTTGTTTGCTTGATGGAATTTTGAGGGCAAAATTCTTATAAGAGGGGAAGGATGTTACAACCCCATTTTCTTGAAAATATAATGTAAAGTGTATTTCCCTTTTTAATGAATAAATGATATCCTTTTCTTTGATTTGCAATAGATTTCGTGAGAAATGGCTTTGATTGATTGATTATGGGCCTTGTTGGCCATTGAGCCCAATTGAAAAGAAAAGGGAAATAATAAGGAAAAGAAATTGACTAATAAAAGGGAAATATGAGAAATTGATAATTAAAAGAAGATAATGGTAAACTAATATTCCCCAATATGGGAATCCGTGCCTTTGGGTTTCCTTGAGGTCCAAGGGACCCAAAATAATGAGATAAAGGCAAAAGGAATAAGGATATATTTTAATTGGGAGTAATTAATAGGAAAACTTGGGAGAGAAGTAATCCTTTTCATACATTGCTTTTTGCTTCCCAATTTTCGTACAAAGATAGGGAATATTAAAAGGAACATTCCTTTACAATTTGAGATAGATCAGAGATATGGTTTGGGAGATATTAATTTTACAAGATTATCTTGGATTTGGGAATTTCCCTGAATTAAATAATAAATGAATCTGCTTTCCTTTGAACGCGAGCAATCCAGCTCGTTGGATCTTGATCCAACGTCGATCGCTCATCATCTAAGTCCCACTGAGACTAGGACTCTGAGGTTTACAGGTTGATTTTGCAACCCTTTTTTTCTCGCGATCCGTTGATCATACCAGCTAGATGTTGGTTCCAATGAACTCAGGAGAAGGAATCGCGAAGATTCCACCCTAACATCTCTGAGTTTCATCGCCAAAATAGGAAACGCCCAACTGGGCAGGTCTCTGCCTCGACCCTATATATAGGGGAGGTTGGAAGGAGGCATCAGCATTTCTGGTTGCTAGTCCAAACCCTGCGGCTAAATGCGAGGATTTCGTTGGTGCCCTCAATTGCCAAACCTACCCCGACCTTCGCCCTCGCCACCTCCGCGAAGCTCGCCGGAGTCCGGCCAGCAAGGGAGAGTCCAGACGCGGTTGCCGCCTACAATTGAGCCTTTGATTGAGTTTGTCGACGGGAGACGAAGCTCCTTGCACCTTCGGCCCGCTCACAGGAGGACTAGAGCCCAAAGTCAACTCAAAAGTTGACTACCGAAGCTACAGCCCTCGCGCGAGGAGGAAGACGAAGGCTGCCCTGGCCTTTTACCAAACTACCCCTCCGGGTTGTGAAGTCAGGTAAGGGCACTCCTGTCTTTTTCCTAGTTTGAGCGTTGTGTAGGGGCACGCGTGATCATGGCCGCTGGATCCTGAGTGGACCACCGGACCATTGATCGTGCGATCCACGTTTTTTCCTATTTAGTTAATAATTTGATAAAAACGATTTATCTTAGAGAAATTATATCTGGAGCTAGGAAGCTCGGATGGAAAAACTCAATACATGAAAAATGACTAGAAAAATATGAGGGATTTAATAAAAATAGTTTGAGACCCTGAATCTGACTCGTTTTGTAAAAGTATATTTCTAGAATAGAAAAAAGGGTTAATTTGTGGATTAAAACCCTAATTGTTGATAAAAAGTGTAATTAGTCTTACAATTAAGTTAATTCGAGTATGGTTAACTTATTTTCTGTTTTAGATTATTATTAACCTGTTTTGATGATAGAATTACAAGTTTAGGGTTTATGTGGATTTAAAAGGTTGGAAACCCTAATTTAGAAAAAGAAATGATAAAGTAATTCGAAATTAGGGTTTAATGGACTAAGTCTGATCTTAGGAATCTTAATGGATGATAAAGTAAGAAAATTAGGGTTTGATGTATAATTTGATAAAAATAAGGTAAAAGCCATAAAAAGGAAATAAAACCCTAATAATGGACAAAACCCTAAAAAGGGCAAATAACATAGGAAACCCTTAGAATTATTGAATCATAATGACATGATTAATAATAGAGGAATTGAATGCCTTTTTCAGGAGATTGTGTGTGTGCTTGCTTGATTTCCTGGTTGATTAAGTTAATTCTGCATTCAAGTCTTCATTAACAGATATGTGGTTAATTATGAATAACCAATTTAGTTTCTTGATGGATTCCCGGATGTTTAATCGCATTGAATGCAACTAAACTATTTGGATGCTCATATTGCAATTATAAAGTGACTATGACTATCACCATTTAATATAAATGTGTAAATCCTGCACCTACATGCCACCCTGATGGAAGATGCCATAAAGGTTAGGCCCAGGAGGGTAAACCAATGGGCACCATGAGAGGTGACCCTAGACACCAAGCTATGGAATGAGAAGGTGGTCGATGAGGCAAGACTAAGGAGCACCATGAGAGGTGACTCCCAGGAACCAAGCTCGGGATTGAGAAGGTGGCCTTAAGTCAAATCCAGGGTTAGGGCAAAAGCGGTGGGGATTGTCACATGGAAAATGTAAATTGACTTGTTAATTACTTTTATTGCAATACTTAAATTGTTAGACTTAATTGTGAAATTTTGGTTGCCTCCACATACCAGCAATTGTTGATCGATGTTTTGTTTGTCGGCGTTTTAGGTAATATCCTGAAAAACACAAACAGTAAAGTGGCACATCGTGAAATTAAGAAATAAAGTGCAAGGAGGATTAGATAGAGTATTTCAAGCTGTGGATAGTTAGATTTCCCAGTTTTATAAAGGTAAGTAAAAGTTTTAATTTTTGTACCCAATTCCAGTTTAGTTAGTAGAATTTTATAATTATTGTTGATTATATGTTGAACCTTTGATCCTGTAAATTGGTTAATGGCTCTGACCTTCAGGTCTCCCTTAATTGGGGGTTACCGGGAGGTGGGGTCGTTACAATGGTAAGATGTTAAAAGATCTCAACAATGAGGATTCAATTAGAGAAAATCCGGATTAGTCTCTTATGAACCCTAATTTCTAATTTTTGTGAAGAATGGAAAGACATGAGTAAGATGCCATGTGCACAAGCAAATGGATCTATCACATATGCTATATAATGTACTAATCTCATATAATCTTGTATGTACTGGACATGACAAGATGATGTTAGTTTCCAACGAGGGTCATTGCAATGTCATCAAAATCATTCGTTAGTACTTGTGAAGTATGTAAGGATAAGTTGCTAGAGCATAGCAACAAAGAAGAGTTGAGTGTAAAGGGTTACACTAATGAAAGCTTCCAAAATGACAAAACTGATCGCAATAAATTATGTTTGATTTAAGAATATAATTGGTAGTTGGAAGGGTTCCAAACTACGTCATTAATTCTATTCTACAATAGAAGCTAAGTATCTTGGTGTTGTGAACAATGAAATGGATAATATATGGATCTAGAAGTTCATATGGAAGAACTTAAAAGATGTTCCAACCATTGATGATGCAATAGAGATATTGTGACAACAATGGAGCTACTAGATAGGCAAGGAATATCAGATACCATTTTACAACAATTTCATCTCACAGCGAAGATTTGAGAAACCTACAATATACTGACTAATAGAAAAAGTATTGCTATCTAGCTAGATTAACACTTGCACAGTAAAAACATGATGGACATGTTGATTTCACTCTGAATGATATTCATGGGTGATTGGATCTAAGTGCAAGTGGGAGTCTATTGGTATGGTATGCCCAGAGAGCCAATCATGTGATAATTGACACAGTTTATAACATATAAGAATTTGATTAATAATAATGGCAAGCTTACAATTCATTTTGTTTCACTCAGTTATGAGATAATGAGAAAACATAATGGATGTCTAAAGAATGAAAATTACTCAATGATGATCGTTTGGAGTGTCAGGTGGATTAGAAATTGAATTGGCTAACATTTGTATGAATTAGGCCATCAACCGATTGGCTCATTGGGTGAACCAATCGGCTCGGTTATGCCAACTGAAGGTTCTGGTGACTTTCCCAAATTTGTGAGAAAAGTTTATCATTTCACTTGCTCAATTGAATTGGTGCAAGTAATTAATATTTAGCATTAATTGGAATTGAATTGCCAATTCATATGTGATTGGGAAACATGGCAAAATGAACGATTCAGGGCGTGAACCAATCAGATCGCATGTGAACTGACTGGTTTAGTTGCCAACCGACCAGTTCGACACTCGCAGGTTGTGAAACTTCATGGTCATCTAGTCCCTTCCACTCCCACACATATTGGGAACCCAGACGTTAACCCATCATATAAATAGAGTGGTATTGGGGGTTTCCCAGAACACAACTCAATTGCCTCTTGCAATTGTTGTCCTTTCTGATTGTAGTAACCAATAGAGAGCCCGAGCAAGTCCTACCCACTAAAGGGAGAGATAGAAAGGGAGAAACAATTATGGGAGAGCAAGTTGGTGACTAGTACACTAACGGGAGGGACAACTCCTTCTTGTTTGTTCTACTAGAACAACAAGAGTTCTAGTTGGTACATGTGGACTTCTCTCGAGGTGAGGTGGCCTTTGTCCATCGCTAGGAGAGCAACATAAGCTTGCAGTCCATGGTGAAGACTAAGAGCTACACAAACACCATCCAAGAGCAACTAGGAGTTGTTGTAGACAACTCCTAATGCAACTAGGAGTGGATGACTACTGCAACGTGTTATAGTTGATGGGCTTGTTCCAGGACCAGGTATGAACTTTTTAAATCATCCTTCCCATTACATAGTTGTTGACACAATCTTACTATTGTGGGGAATATTGATAGTTAGTTTTTGTTTCCGCTACCTATTGTGATCTGGTATTTCCCAACAGTGGCATCGGAGCCACGTCAATTTACTATGTTTTGGGATAATCAATATGATCAGATTTTTGGTTTTCATTATTTATTTATTGCATACAATGCAAATATTTAAATTAATTTATATGTGTATCCAATCAAAGGTCACATATAATCACAAACTAATATATATATGTGATATATATAAGAAATTTACACACATCACCCCAAAGAAGTTATGATGGTGAATATGTAGTGTGGTTATGGCCAGTAGCCCAATACCTGTGTTGTTGGATGGTTTGCTTTTATTCCTATTTTATCTTATGTTGCATACTGAACCTCTATCTTCTTATTTCCAATGTAAAAGTTAATTATTTCCTACCCTTTCTCCCCTCGAATGTAACTCAAGGTTTCTCATTAACATGGAATAAATTTAATAAAAAATAGGTTAGTTTCCTTTTCTTGCAATGACAAAGATGAAAATCAGTGTCAGACAAGCTGACCGACTGGAGGACAAAGGAGGGAAGGCCGCAGGCATGAACCGATCGAATAGAGGTCCCAACTGACTGTATGGTGATGTCCAGACATCGGTTGGATAGGAGCCCAACTAATCATTTTAGGAGACCAACCGACTGTCCAAGAGGCAAGATGATCGGTTCAAGAGTTGAACTGATCAACTCGAATTAGCAAAGCATAGATCTACACCAACAACAGGTTCATGCATGCGATGTGATGTTGACCTAGGTGGTAGTAATTCCTTGTGGCCCTAAGGCATTACACTATACATGGCCATAACCATCGCCTTTTGTTTTATATTGCATGTTTATATTGGGATATAGCATGTATATGATACATACTATATATGTGGTGATTGGATAAAGTATATGTATATATTAAAATCCCTCAAATAAAAATATTAAGTCTAAGATGATTTCCATTAGCAACACACATGAAAAGCTTGATTGACTAAGCCTGGGCATCCCAATGATGGTGCACCGTCTATCTCATGGAAGTGTGAAGGTAATAGTGTGGGCCTGCCAAGCGAGGTGCATTATTATAGTGTCAACTTTTGGGTCAGGCTTAACAGTGTGGTCTTAATGAGATTAAGCACCAGAAGCATATCCAAGAATTTCATATGATGCAATTGGAAAATGTTGCCTACCTTAGTGATTAATTATGGACGCTGGCATTGCCCAGGTAACAATGGAATCATTTTAGACTTGTCTCATTAGAAAATTGTTCACTACAATGTCCCAAATTGATAATTAAGGGTTGTCAGTTTGAGCAAAATAATGAGAGTGATAATTAATTAAAGACCTAATCAATATCATCAAATTTTAAAACAAATAAAATAAAAAGGATTTTTTGACAAAATTGCAAAATTCTTTTGTAGAATCAAATGGTTACAAACAAAAATCACTTTCCCTCTACAATCGATCCTTGAGAAGGACAAGCTAAATGGGAACAAATTCCATGATTGGTTTAGGATATTGAGAATCATTCTCACATATGAGCGCAAGCTCTAAGTCCTAGAGACACCAAAACCAGATGAACCCCTTCCCAATGCACCAAGGACTCACAAAGATGCTTACAAGAAGCATACTAAAGATGTTGTGGATGTCAAGTGTCTGATGCTATGATCTATGAACTATGAGTTGCAGAGACAACATGAGAACATGAATGTGATTGAGATAGTCACACATCTCAAGAATATGTTCTAAGATCACATAAGATAAGAGAGATGCAATGTCTCTAAGGCGTTGTTCAAGTACAACATGCCAGAAGGTGATCTAGTAGGTCCTCATGTGCTCAAACTCACTGGGTATGTAGAGAACCTGACTAGAGTGGGATTCCCCTTGGGTCAAGAGTTGGCCACTTACATGATACTATAGTCCCTTATAGAGTCATACACTCAGTTTGTCATGAACTACAACATGAATGACTTTGACAAGCCATTAACAGAGTTACTGGACATGTTGAGAACAACTCAGGTACAAATGAAGAAAGAAAACCCCAAGTATCTGATGATGATCAACAAGACAATGGGAAAGTCTAAAGGAAAAGGAAAATCTAAGAAGAGTTCTAAAGCTGGCTAGAAACCCAAGTCTTTAGATCCGAAGGCAAAGGGGAGGAGTAAAGAAGAGAGGTGATTGTCACCATTGTCACCAGTCTGGACATTAGAAAAGAAATTTCCCCCTTTGGTTAGAGGAACTAAAGAATAAGAAGGAAGGGTTAGAGACCTCTACTTCAGGTATAAATTCTATAATATAAATTTGATTACTTCTTCATCTTGGTATGTGATACCAGATAGAGATCTAATATATGTGATGTACAAGATCTGTCAAGAAGTAAAGCCTTTGTGAAAGGACAAAGATGGACTATGTGGGGCAAGATTTGCTGAAGCTTTAGTTTATATTTAAATTTACCTTAGTCTACTGGGAATGTAATAGAGTTAGTTGAGCTGCTTTTTCATTATGCCAATAAATAGAAACATTTTACATTATGCTTCTTGTATTGCAAGGATGAAAAATAAATAAATAGTTGTTTATGATCCTGTCTCAAAGATTTGATCTTGTATGTCAATGCCCAATCATCTAATGATCTTTACATGAAAGAATCTCAAGATGAATTTTTATAATGTAAATACCAAAGGATTATATTTGATAACTCAAACAATCTTTAGCATTGTCATCTAGCACATATTGGAGAAGTAGATTTCTAGAATACATATTGATGTTTATCTATACTTTTTTGGTTATTGAACCAACAAGAGACATGCAAATCATATTTATGAGAAACATGAAAGATCATCTTTCATTAGGTGTCGTGGAGAGAGCAAACATTCTATTAGAGCTTATACATGTTGATGTATGAAGATCTTACAGAAAAAATGCTAGAGGTAGATGTTTGTACTTCATTATATACACTGATTATATGAGTTGGTGTGAGGTTTGTATTTGGTGAAATACAAAGCATGAATCTCGCAAAGTGTTCAAAGGGATTATAAATGAAGTATAACTTTGATATAAGTTTTCCATGAAGAAGATTTTGTTCTGAATGTTCTATGGGATACTGGTAGGAGACGAGCCCGACTCGGTATTGTTAAAAAAAGGGAGAGTTAATAGTATATCTTAATCTATATATCTTAAATGACATATAATGTAAATGGCCAAATCATATAGCGACTAATTAAAAAGTGAATTATTATCTCAAATTGAAATTTCAATTTATATCAATTGAAATTAAAGAGTAATAAAGAACAATCAATAGTTATTATAAATCCAAATTCAAATGAAAAAAGTTTTATATTTTTTTAGATTATTTAAATTCAATAATTGGTAATTGTTTTTTAATTGAAGGATTTATCTTTATCTATTTTTATTTGAGTCAAATTTGTAATTGTATAATCTCCAATTATTGACATTGGCAATTGACCCAAAGCTATTTTATTATAATTCAATTCAAGATGATCATAAGTAGAAAGTTCATATTCTTTATTCATTGATAAATAGTTTGTTGGGCAATACTCCACAGAGTTGCCACAAAATATACATACCCCAAATCAATGCCATAACTAAGCAATTGTTTCTTTTTAATACCCATTTTTAATCTCCAATCAACAACTGATAGATCTAAATGACATAAACAAACATATACTTCACAAGAAATACATTTATCAAATTCAAAATAAATTCGGCTGCAGATCACTCCGATGTTATTACTTTTTCATACGAATATCGAATAGTTACATGTAAAATACTTTGATATGATCAAATGTGAAAATACTTTACATCAATAGTTTGAGAACCTTTTGGATAGACCATGATAGTGTATCACAAGTCGACTCCACCTTAACATGATGAAGTGTCAGAAAGAAGATATTACATCCGATAACAAGTGCTTTTTTGCAAGGATAATTGATCTCCAAAAGAATCAGTGGGAGTAAAAGTAGAACTCAAAATGTTTGAGATCAAGAAAGAGGTGCAATAAGAACAATTAAGAATCACACATTGTTGTGGAATCTCAAGTTCCTTACATAACACATAACCTCATGGTTCTAGTAAAATGCATCTGAGATTGAAAGATTGTGAATCCAACAACTCAGATGGGTTGGTCATAAGATGATGAGCCAACAAATCAACTAGAAGCTATTGAAGACTAGAATATGAGAAATGGCTTAAGGCCATTATGAAGTCCACGTACACTAATAAGGTATGACCTTGATAGTAATCACCTGAAGGGGGTAAACCAATAAGGTGAAGTTGGGTTTTCATTGAAAAGACCTACATGGATAACATAGAAGGGCATACTAGTTGTAAAGGTTTTCAAATAAATTCAAGTTTTTGAACAAGAAGAGAAACCTTCACCAATTGTCGTGCTTGTTGTTGTAGATAGAAAAGACTGAGATTTGGAATATGAAGGTTAAAACTAGATTCCTTAAAAGGAATATTTGAAAGGATGTGTATGTGGCACAACCTAAAGGTTGTATAAACTTCATGAATGCAAATAAAGTCTATAAGCTACAATGTACAATCTTGTGATTGAAATGAGCATCTCAGAAATGGGATCTTTTGACTTGATAATATAGTCAAAGAGTTTGACTTTAATCAATTAAAAGATAAAATTTGTGATTACAACAGATTTATTTGGATCATATATGAATATTCCACACATGGATGGGGAATAACATCTCAATACTGTGAGTATTGAGACCTGACATGGAAAACACCTTCAACAATGAAGGACTAGGTGAAACATCCTATGTGATAGGGATCAAGATCTATAGAGATAGTTCTTGAAAGTTTCATAACCTAAACCTAAGCGCATACAATGGTAATATGTTAAAAGAATTCAACATGGATGATTCAACGAGAGAGAATCCAGATTAGTCTATCATGAACCCTAATTTCTGATTCTTGTAAAGAATGGAAATATGTGAGTAAGATGCCATGCGCACAAGAAAATGGATCTATCACATATTCTATATAATGTAATCATCCCATATAATCTTTTATACACTGGACATGACAAGATGATGTTAGTTTCCAATAAGGGTCATTGGAATGTCATTAAAATTATCTGTTAGTGCTTGTGAAGTACTTAAGGATAAGTTGCTAGAACATAGCAACAAGGAAGAGTTTAGTGTAAAGGGTTACACTGATCCAAGCTTCTAGAATGACAAAAAGTGATTGCAATAAATATGATTGATTTAAGAATAGAGTTGGTAGTTGGAAGGGTTCCGAACTACATGCCATTCATTTTATTCTACAATTGAAGCCGAGTATCCTGGTGTAGTGAACATTGGAATGGATAGTATATGGATTTAAAAGTTCATATGGATGAACTTAAAATATTTTCCAACCATTGATGATGCAATAGAGATACTGTGACAACAATGGAGCTACTTGATAGGAAAGGAATATTAGATACCATATTATGACAGTTTCATCTCACATCGAAGAAATGAGAAACATGCAATATACTGAATAATAGCAAAAACATTGCTAACCCGTTGGATTAGCACTTGTGCAAAAACAAACATGATGGACATGTTGAAATCACTCAAAATGAGATTCATGGGTGATTAGCTCTAAGTGCAAGGGGGAGTCTTTTGGTATGGTATGCCCAAAGAGACAATTATGTGATGATTGACATGACATATAACATAAAGGATTTGATGAATACAAAAGGAAAGCTTCCAATTCATTTTGTTTCACTTTTATGAGATAATGAGGAAACATATAAATGTTAAGTAAATGAAACTTACTCAATCACGTATGTCTTCTAGTATGTGACTTGAATAATGAGATCATATGAATGTTAAGCGTATGTACATTCTTGTTATGTCCCTGTCGAATTTTATTATGGAAGATAGATAGACAACAATAACACATAAGACTAGAGTCTGTGTTGGTTGATGATAGAATCTCATTAGTTATGATATGGTATATCAAACCAAACACATAGATACATGTTAGACAACAATGTATCTAAAAAAACCCACCTTGAGAATGACACACGGAAACCATACTTGATGGTCATAGTCGTCTATCATAGTAAAGGTGGTGATTGTGATTCTAAGACCTAAAGTCACTACGCTCATCACATGTCGTTTGGTATACTTTGACATCATCTGACGTAACCCTCAATAAGGATTGCCATAACTGTGATGATTGGGTAGTTGTGACACATGGGGACTGATTGTGAGTGATGTAGATGGGATTTGTCCCTCCTACTGGAGTTTGATATCCTGGCCACTTGATAAGAGAGACTAAGAAACACATTCACATTCACATGTGAATTATTATATGATATTGCGGTCACATATATCTCAGAAAGTCTACTCTAGTTCAAGGGACATCAATTGAACATTAAGAGGATGATGATTCCATGCCTCGAGTTCATTCTAGATATTAGAGACAAAGGAATTATACAAGAAACACAACGCCTTATACAGATTGTAGGTTGAAGTTGTTCTCCAACTTTCCATTCACTTGGGTAGCACTGATGTGTGACTAGGAATCACTCTCTGTTTGTGACATCATAAGCTAGTTATGGACATTCAATACCAATGTGATTTGGGACCTATAGGGTCACACACATAGAAACTCGTGTAGAAGATGATTTTAACCATGAATGATAATTGGATTCATTACTAAAGCATTTAGGTACTCAAATCAAGCAACAAATCTACTGACTGATCTCCCAACCGATTGGTTCAAGTGTCGAGATGGTCGTTTGGAGTGTCAGGTTGATTAGAAATTGAATTGGTTGAGTTCTATATGAATCAGGGAACTAACCTATCAAATCCTTGGGTGCACTGATCAGCTCAGGTTGGGTGAGATAACTGGTTCACCTGGTGAACCAATCGGCTCGTTTATGCCAACTGAAGGTTCTGGTGACTTTTCCGAATTCATGAGAAAAGTTGATCGTTTCATTTACTCAATTCTATTGGTTCAAGGAATTAATGTTTAGCATCAATTGGATACGAATTATCAACTCATGTGATTTGGAAACATGAAAAAATGACCAGTTTGGGGTGCAAACTGACCATATGGCATGTGAACCGACTGGTTTGACACTTGTAGGTTGTGAAAATTCATGATCTTCCTATCCCTTCCACTCCCACACAGATTGGGACCTAGACCCTAGCCCCTCCTATAAATAGAGGGTTACTGGCCCATTGAGGGCTTCTTAGAATGCAACTCAATTGTCCCTGACAATTGTTGTCCTATCTGGTTGTGGTAACCAATAGAAATATTGAGCAAGTCCTAGCCGCTAAAGGGAGGGATAAAAAGGGAGACACAATTATGGCAGAGCAAGTTGGTGACTAGTACATCAAGGAGAGGGACAACTCCTTCCTATTTGTTCTACTAGAACAACAACAGTTCTAGTCAGTCAGTGTGGACTTCTTAGAGGCAAGGTGGCCTATACCCATTGTTAGGAGAGTAACGTCGGCCTGAAATCTGTGCTGAAGACCAGGAGTTGCACAAACACTATCTAAGAGCAACTAGGAGTTGCTATAGACAAGTCCCGGTGAAACTAGGAGTGCACAGCTACTGCAATGAGTTATAGTCAATGCACTTGCTCCAGGACCAGGCATGAACTCATAAAACCATCATTCCCATTACATAGTTGTCAACATGATCTTGCTATTATGGGGAATACATATAGTTTTTTTTGCTTCCGCTGCCTATTATGATCCGATATATCCTAACAGAGGTTGAGACCCTTACATTAATTAAGCATCCATGTTTTGAACATAATAGGTATGGTCAACCAAGTAGACGGTGTCTAATTCTATGTATGCTTCTCATACTTATCTGGTTCTCTCTTATGATTTCCTAGGTGAGTCCTATTTTTTTGGACCACATCATTTTTTGAAGTTCTTTGTACACTCATCTAATGACATTGAGGATATTGCTTTGGTCTCCTCCTCTAAAGAGTACTCACCCCTAGCCAATTGTTCACTATCCATGAGAGCTTACATAAGGAAATGGCATGCCCCTGTCACTACTGACCCTCCCTTTACTCGCATCTTCCTATGTTATTATACCACACTAATATCCAGATGCATGGCATGTACACACTTCACTTCTCCACTTCTATAGGATACTTTAATGTTGGAACACACTTCTTTCCTAATAGGATCCACCTAGATATGTGTTTACTTTACCAAATATGCTACCTCTCAGCATAAAACAACATATTGTAGATTAGTAGAGCTATCTTCATAACCAACAATGCTCATTCTATACTAGTAGAGCCATCTTTAGGGAAATATGACAACATAATAGGTAGTGGAAACAAAATCTTTTTTACTACCATATTCACATAAACTAGTAGATCATGTCGACAACTATAAGATGGGGAGGATGGTTTCAAGGATATAATTGGTCCTGGAGCAAGTACATTGACATCTCCTTGTCTTTATAGATGTGAAACTATCTTCTAGTTGCACTGGGACTCGTTTGTTGTGCCTCCTGGTCTGCACCATAGACAACAGGTTGACGCCATCCTCCTAGCGACATATTTTAGACTCCACACCTCTAGAGAAGCCCACACTGACCAACTAGAATTCCTATTGTTCTAGTAGAGCAAACAAGAAGGAGTTGTCCCTCCTGTTGGTGTATTAGTCACCAAATTCCTCTCCTATAATTGTTTCTTCCTTATTATATCTCCCTTTAGCAGGTAGGACTTGATCAAGCTCTCTATTGGTTACCAAAACTAGAGAGGACAACAATTGTAAGAGGCAATTGAGTTATGTTCTGAGAAGCCCCCAATACCTGTCTATTTATTGGAGGGGTTTGGGTCTGGATTCCCAATTTGTGTGGCAGTGCAAGGTACTAGAAGATCATGAACTTTTGCAACCTACAAGTGCCAAATTGATCGGTCGGAGACCAAACCAGTCGGTTCACACACGAGACGATCAGGTGCCTATTTCCAAATCACATATGAATTTGGTAATTCATCTCCAATTAATGCTAACCATTAATTGCTTGCACCAATTGAATTGAGCAAGTGAAACGATCATGAATTCGGGAAAGGCAACAAAACCTTTGGTTGGAACAAGCGAGCCAATCGGTTCACTAGGTGAACCGGTCATCTGACCCAACCTAAGTCAATCAGTTCATCTAGTGAGATGATCGGTTGGTGACCTAATTCATGCAAAAATCGACCAATTCAATTTATAATCAACCTTATACTTCAAACAGTTGTTTCATCACATGAGCCGATCAGTTGGGAATCCAGTCAGTTGATTTGTTGCTTGAATTGAATACCTATATACTTTAGTAATCAATCCAATCATCATTCAAGATCAAACTCCTCTTCTAGTTCAAGACCTATGTGTGTGACCCTATAGGTCCCATATTACATTGGCAGTGAATATCCATAACACTTATGACATCACAAGCAATGAGTGGTGCCTAGTCGCACATCATTGCTACCCAAGTAAATGGAAAGTTGGAGAACAACTTCAACCTACAATCTTCATATGGTGTTATAGTGTTTTTATAGTTCCTTTGTCACTGATATCTAGATTGAACTTGAGGCATGGAGTAGTCATCCTCTTCAACATTCAATCTTGTTCCTTTAACCAAAGCACACTATCTGAGATATATCTAAGCTCAATATCACATATTGACTCACATGTGCATGAAAAGGCATTTCTAAGTCTCACTAATCAAGAGGCCTTAGATATCATACTCCTTTCAGAGGGACAATTCCCATCTACAACACTCACAGTCAGTCATCATGTGTCACAATCACCCAATCATCACAATTATGGCAACCCTTATTCAGGATTACTTTGATGATGTCAAAGCATACCGAATGACATGTGATGAGTTTAGTGACTTTAGGTGTAAGAACCACAAACACTACCAACACTATGAGGACTGACTATGACTACCATGGTAATGGCTTCCATGTGTCAGTCTCATGGTGGGTCTGCCCAATACATTGTTCTCTAACATGTATCTATGTGCTTGGTTTGATATCACCATATCATGACTAATGAGATTATGTCATCAACCAACACACACTCTAGTCTTGTGTGTTATTTTTGTCTATTGACCTTCCACAAAAACATCCGATTAGGGACTTAATGAGAATGTATGATCTTAACATCTATATAATCTCATTGTTCAAGGCATGTACTTGAAGACATACGTCATCGAGTTATATCATCATCTATACATTTATAATGTTACTTCATCATCTCATAATTCAACATAATAGAATAAAGTGGAAGCTTGCCTTTTTTAATAATCATATCATTTACAAGTTATTTTGTTACAGTAATTATATGATTTGATCTCTTGGCATACATACCAACAAACTCTTATTTTATGTCCAAGGCATCATTAGCATGCTTCCAGTAAGCATCCACTTTTGCCCTTGGTGAATCAGGAGTGGGTATTTCTAGCACTGGCTTATCAAGGACATAGATCTTACACTCTTCATTGAACCCTTTTCAAAGTCTAAAACCATTCGTGGAAATTTGTCTCGTCAAGTTTTTTCTTGCTAAGGATTGATCAAAATACTGATTTTTTCTTCATTTGATTCTACAAGAGAAAAATTACATTTTCTCAAAACACTTTTGATTTTATTTGATTTAAAATTTATCGATGCTAGTTAGGTCATTAATTAATTATAGTTCCCACTATTTTATTCAAATTGATAGCCCTCACATATCAATTCAGAATATTGCAGCGTATAATATTCTAGTGGGTCAAGATCTAAGAAAATTCAACTATTATCCGGCCAACGTCAACATTTATAGTCAATTATCAAGGTAGGAAACTTTTGTCGATTGCATCATATGCAATTCTTGGATAGATGATATGCATAACTCCTTTCCATAATCATATGCATGCTTCTAGTGCTTAATATCATTAAGGACAACGGTTAAGGGTGACCCAAAAGCCAACATGATAATAATACAACCCACTTGGAGGGTCCACATCATTACCATCACCCTTCTACGAGATAAACGACGCACCACCCTTGGTGTGCCCACGCTTAGCTGCTCAAGCTTTTGATGTGTGTCGCTTTTGGAAAGAATCTAAGATTTAGTTTATAATTGAGGGAGTTTGTATTTATAAATACACATTCTTCATCCAATCACAAAAAATAAAGTAAGTATCATATACATGCTATATCCTACAAAGCAAACATACAATAAATAAAAGTGATGGTTATGGCCAGCCTAATGTAATTCCTCAAAGCCACAAGGAATTACCACAACCTAGGGTCCACATCACATGTAGAAACCTATTATTTATGAAGATTTGTGATCACCAATCTGGTTTGATCGGTTCAACCCTTGAATCGATTGGCTCGCCTCCTTGCTAGTCGTTTGGTCATCACACATGTCGCCTAGTCCTATTGTCCACCATCTACTAGCTCCTCCAGTTGATCGGTCGGGTCCACCAGCCAATCGACTCGGCTCATCCTCGTCGGTCCTCCAACCGGTCGGCTTGACTCCAATACAGTTGTCTGGCTTCGTCTTTATTCTTCATCGTAATAGAAAACTAAACTGTCCCACTATTATATACTTATTGAGAAACCTCGAGTTACATTCAAGGGGAGCAAAGGTAGGAGAGAATAATACTTTTACAATTAGAAGATAAGGTAGAGGCTTGGTATGCAAACTAAGTTAAAATAGGATTGACCAACCACTCAACCATGCACAAATAATTAGGATTATTGGCCATAAATACACAACACGTACACTATCAAAAATCATTTTTAAGGTGACGCATGTACATTGCATATATATATATATATATATATATATATATATATATATATATATATATATATATATATATATATATATACACACACTTATATATATATATATATTAGTTTGAGATTATGTGTGGTATTTGATTGGTAAAAATTATTTGCATCGCATGAAATAATTGAATGACAACCAAAATTTAATCATATTGATTATTCCAAAATATAGTAGATTGACGTGGCTCTGACACCACAGTAGGAAATATGGCAACAAAATAGGAAGTGTAAATTAATTTTCTTTTACTACCTTATTCCCATAAACCAATAGATAGCATTAACAACTATAATATGGGAAGGATAGTTTCAAGGATATATTTGATCTTAGAGCAAGTCCAGCGGTATCTCCTCGTCGTTGTAGATGTGCAACTATCTTCTAGTTGCATTAGGACTCGTTTGTTGCACCTCCTGGTCTGCACCACAAACAATATGTTGACGTCGTCCTCCTAGCAATAGAAAACAACTTGCATGACTCTATGGAAGTCCACATGGACTGCCTAGAACTCATATCATCCTACTAGAATGGACGTGAAGGATTTGTCCCTCCCGTTGGTGTACTTGTCACCAACTTACTCTCCCACAATTGTTTCTCCCTTGCTATCCCTCCCTTTAGGGGGTTGGAATTGCTCGAGCTCTTTACTAGTTACCACAACCAGAGAGGAAAATAATTATCAGAGGAAATTGAGTTATGTTCTGGGAAGCCTTAGTACCCCTCTATTTATAGGAGGGTTTAGGGTCTGAGTTCCCAGTCTGTGTGGAGGTGGAAGGGATCAAAAGATCATGAATTTTCATAACCTGTGAGCACTGAACTGGTCGATTGGCAACTGAACCGGTAGGATCACACATGAGACGATCGATTTTCCATGTAAACAAGTTATTTTTCCTATTTCCTAATTGCATATTAATTCATTTTCAATTAATGCTAAACTTTAGTTCCTTCAACCAATAGAATTGAGCAAGTGAAATGATCATGAATTTGAGAAATCCACCAGAACCTTTAGTTGGCATGATTGAGCTGATCGGTTCACTAGGTGATCTGCTCATCTCACCCAACCCGAGTTGATCGGTTGATCCAGTGAGACAATTGGTTGGTGCCCTGATTCATGCAGATCTCATCCAATTCAATCTATAATCAGCCTTATACTCCAAAATATCATTTCATTATATGAGTTGATTGGTTGGGAGTTTAGTCAGCTGATTTGTTTCTTGAATTTAATATCTAAACACTTTCATAATCAATCATATCATCATTTAAGATCAGACTCCTCTTATAGGTCAATACCTATGTGTGTGACCTTCTAGGTCCCATATTACGTTGGTAGTGAATGTCCATAACATATTATGACATCACAAAATATGAGTGGTGCCTAGTCGCACATATTCCCGCCCAAGTAATTGGAAAGTTGGACAACAACTTCAACCTCCAATATGTGTATGGTGTTATAGTGTTTGTATAGTTCCTTTGTCATTGATATCCAGATTGAACTCGAGGCATGGAGTAGTCATCCTCTTCAACATTCAATCTTGTTTCTTAAACCAAAGCAGAATGTTTGAGATATATGTAATCTCAATATCACATATCGACTCACATGTGCATGGACATGAAATTCTCAATCTCTCTAATCAGGAGGCCTTGTATATTATACTCATGTAGGAGGGACCCATCTATATCACTCACATTCAGTCCCCATATGTCACAAGTCACCCAATCATCACTATTATGGAAACCCTTATTCATGTTTACGTTTGATGATGTCAAAACATACCGAACGACATGTGATGAGTGTATCTACTTTAGAACTAAGAATCACAAACACCACCAACACTATGATAGATGACTATGGCTACCATGGTAATGACTTCCATGTGTCAGTCTCATGGCAAGTCTGTCCGACACAATGTTCTCTAACATGTATTTGTGTGCTTGGTTTGATATCACCATATCACTAGTGAGATTTTGTCATCAACCAACAAAGACACTCTAGTCTTGTGTGTTATTTTTGTCCATTGAAGGAACCATAAGGCATGTTTAGCTGTAGGCCACCCACTCAAGAACAATGGACATTTTGAAGAATGAATGTTAATGAGGAAGAATATATATGTATTATAATCCCTCACACTCTTGATCTTGGGGATACACCTATGGTGACTGCATTCCCATATTTTGGTTTAGTTGATATGTACCTCATTAGAACTCTTTTAATCTGTTGATTTTCACATAATGTTTTCCTAGACTTAATGCGGTTTGCATAAGTCAATATCAATACAAGGAACTAATTATAAAAAAAATTGTTGTCTATCGACCTTCTACAACAACATCCAAATAGGGACATAATGAGAATGTAAACTCTTAACATACATATGATCTCATTGTTCAAGTCATGTACTTGAAGACATACGTCTTTGAGTAATATCATTCTCTAGACATTTATAATTTTACTTCATTAACTCATAACTGAATAAAAAAGAATAAATTGGAAGCTTGCCTTTATTAATAATCAAATCATTTACAAGTTATGCCATTAAAGTCATCATATGATTGTCTCTTTAGACATACATATGAACATCATCTCCTATCCACACAACGAGCCTGCATTTATCAGGTTGAGCAAACTATGAGAAAATTATTCCACACTTTCTATATTGCTTAGCACTGATTCAATCATTCCAAGGAACCACTACTCATCATATTCTACGTATCCTAAGATCAAAAGTGTAGTTAATTGTATATAAATGAAATAATCCCACCATTATACCCACAAATGAGTATTATTAGATTCCATTATTTTATCCATTACCGCATGTAGGCAATATTTCAAATCCTAATAGGTTATGTTAGGAAATTTGGGATTGTCTCTAAATAGCCACCCTTAGTTGCATGATTTTGTCTTCCTTTAGTTTTTAGTGTTCTACAATTACAGTTTGGTTTGTTTCTAATATGCATGATTTTACCCATTTATTTTCCTTGCATTTTATGTATTGATATTTTTTTATATTTTCCTAATAAAATATAATGAAACATTATGAAAATATAAGCAATCCAAAAATGAGAAAAAACCTCCAAAAAATATGGAAATGTTAAAAACAAGAGCTCAAAAAGAGAAACTTCAAAATGAAAAATAAATATTAAATTCAAATTGTTTTCTAATACTTAATCTATTCTAACTTAGCTTTATGTTTCTTTTTTATTGTTGTATTTGAATTTTAAGAACAAGGATACCATTTTATGGTCACCTATGCTTCATGCATGTCATATCTACATCTGGACGTTGTGAGCTCCACATTCCTTTTACACCAGGTGTTCATTTTGTTTCATGTGGTTTATTCAAATTGAGGTTAATATCATTTTTATTGTGTGGGGATAACAATCTTTAGGTTCCTCTTCTTTACAAATATACTTTTTATATAAAGTCACTTGGAAAGTTTTGTATTATTACCTTACTCAAAGACCCTAAATATATATAAATTTTTTAATATATATATGCATGCGCACACACACAAATACATACATATATATATAGGGCAACGATCCAGTGAGAAACATATCTGGTGAGAGCATGAGAGGCATTTGAATAACTCTCCACATAGATCAATTTTTTATAATCCAACCGTACAGATTACAAGTATACCTTAATATCTACCTTCCTATAAAATTTTATCACCATCCAATTTGTAGTTCATTCACAACAACCAAATATTTTTCGACGCTCTATGTTGAATTTCAGGCTGACCGTTGGATGTAAAAAGTGTATATTGTACATATGGACATGTAAACAATGTCGGATTGCAATGATTTTTTGCGTCAAGGTAAATGAAATGATGTTTTTTCCATCTATATGGTTGGATTTTAAAAAATAGTTACTTATTTGTCGTTATTCAAATGCCTCTCATGCTCTCACCGTAGGATGTTTCTCACTGGATCGCTACCCTATATATATATATATATATATATATATATATATATATATAAAGATAGAGAGAGAGAGTCAGACTAGAAAACACTCGAGAGTATTCGGAGTAGAAAACACTCGAGTGTATTCGGAGCAGAATACACTCCAGTAGTTTTTCATGATGCAATATTTTTTCAAAAATATAATCCATTGATCTTCTTAATCATCTTGTGAATAACTCATATAAAACATTTGAGCACATTTGGGCATTATAGTTCATGTTACAAAGACCGCAAAAATTATACATTTCAAATTAGTTTCATGTGTCGATTTTGTTTCTCTCAGATGAGTGACTTACACTCATCCAAATGGGCTCAAAATTTTTATGTAGCTGAATTATAGTATGACAATGAATATCAATGGTTTACATCTTGCAAAAAAATAGCCATGATATTCAAACACACTTGAGTGTATCTGTGGGATATGTACACTCGAGTGTATTTTAGCCTGACTCTCTTGCTCTCCATATATATATATATATATATATATATATATATATATATATATATAATGATTCACTTTTGGCAAACATGATGGAATATGATGATATTCATCATATCCTACATATTTTCCTGTTAATTTTGGATATTATGAGGAATTCTCATTTTTTTACATAACAAGAGTGTAAATGAGCAATTTCTAGTCTTGTATGGGAGTTTAAACATTTATTAAATAAATCATTTATAATCCAAATATACTTAGCTCAACTTAGTTCAAAGCTACGTATTTTCTAGGTAACAAGTCGCCCATCGTAAGTCATTAACCCTCATCAGGTAGGGTTTAGTGAGATGACTCCCCCTAGATCTCCAGTTCCATATCTCACCATTCCACCTAGAATCCCAAATTTTAAATTGTTCTATCCTAATATGTGGAAGGAACGAGATCCATGGTATAGTGACTACCAAGATAATGTAGTCCTACATGTATTTATATCATTGGGTCATAGGTATCTCCACTTATTGAATCCCAAAAAACACACCAAGCATGTGTAATGATGAATTGCAACTTTGAAAGTGTTGGTCGGGAGTGAATAGTGTCTTTTTATTTAGAGTTCATTGTGTGCCAAACCATAGGTGACACATTAGAAAAAATATCTCTTTAGTTTGTATTGTCCATTGCTTCACTGTCCTTCTTCTATGTATACACCTTCCACTAAGTGGGATGAGGTGAAAATATCATTGTACTTGGAAAGATGGGGGCACCTTTTGATTAAATTTAGGTCTTGCATGCCTTAAGAACCTGATTTAGACTTAGTGGTTTTAGTGGAACAAGGTTGGGTGAGGTGCATATAAGTGATTTATGATATAGGATTTTACTACCTAATTAAGATCATTTTTATTGATGAATTCATGCTCAATTTTTTTTCCATTCTTTTTCCCTCTCTAATGGATCATTCTTGAGGACAAGCAAATTCTAACGTGTGGGGGTTGGATGAAATATATCTTATCACCATTAATAGAGTTGTGTATTGAAGTTATGTTTAGTCTCTCAATGTAGTCTCTTTAGTTGTGTGTTCAATTATTGAGCTTAATTTATACATAATACTTTTCATGTTACTTTCATGCACATGGAACATCCCATGTTGATCTTGGTGAACTTTGAAAAGTAGTGGATTTTATAGCTTAATAATTGGGCATTTGGTGTGGATTTGGAAAGATTTTTATGGCCTGAAGACCTATGGACCATAAAACCTAGGGTATTGGATTGATTCATCCTCATAGAATTGTCCAATAAAAGGTTTCTACAACATGTTTTGTGATCTAATTTTTTTTACTCTTGGGGGTATAAAAGCATTGAGATTCACCCTTTTGAGTGAACGTTTTCTCCTTGTTTCACCAAGTTATTTTAGGATCTAGGTGGTGTGTAGGGCTCTTCTCCAACTACAAAATGGAAGGGGTTTGTGTCCAAAGCCCCCACTCATCCCAAGTCATTTGCCAATAGTTCAGAAGGAAGAACTCACAAGTAGTAAGTTTCAATGTCTGTACATATAAGATAGATGAAATCTACCTCCCAAATCCATTTTTGCCTCTTTAATCCACTATACCCAGCCCCATTTTCTTTCCATTTAGACTTATCATCTATTGCATTCTCGATGATAAATGTTGTCAACTGAGAAATATTTGTAGATAGTTTTGGGGAGTTTCTTGCTTGCATCGAGTCATTCCAACCACTAAGTCATTGGTTCTTCTGCCCTTTTCTTTTACTAATACTAATAATAGACACTTTCACCCACAAAACAATCCTCCAACATTTCCCTCATGTTCCCTTCCATTATAACCACTCCATCAGTTATTGTCTTCTCTTTTCCTCAATCCACCTACCTAGTCGAAGTCTTAGTAACCTTAAGAAATCATTGATTATAGGAGATATGTTCAAGGTAATATTCCAAGATTGTAGGAGACATAATTCCATAAATTCATTTATATCCCTCACTCCACTCTATTCCATAGAATGTGTGTCTTTTAAATCTTTCCCCCTTATTTATATGTGTATGTTAGTCTATGTTCTTGATCTAGGGACTCATGAAATCCTTGGCACATTTCAAATTTTCTAGAATTCATGCTACATTTGTGGATCTTCTAAACATGTTGCTTCTATACAGTGGTTCTATCACCTTGATTCATATTGGTGTTTGTGCTTGTAGCCTTACATATGTTTGGTCATAGGTGAATACTATGGTTCATTTGTTTGTTGTATATTTTTATATAAGTGATGTTTTTAATGTTTTCTACTTTAGTATAATAATTGATCCTCATACTTGCAATAACCTAAAATTGACTAGTAATGAAACTTGTTGTGTAGGATGACTTGCCCCACAATTGGATTTTTTCTCATTTCTTAATCCTAGTGGTCTTTTTGTGCTTGTTTGAACCCCAAGCTTTTACTTCATAACCTAGTTTTCTTTTACATGTTTTTTCTAGATCTCTCATAGTTTCTAATAAACTGAAAAGAATTGTGGAAATTTTCCTAAAACTATAGAGAATAATAGATATTACAAACTTTAGGTTTAATTAAGAAGAAAACATACAATGCTTACAAATTCACTAAGTACAATTTCCTCAAAGCAGATCGACCCTGACTCACCACTATTTCAATACACATTGTGTGCTTGTGTTTTGTATTAGTTAGTGTATGTCTAGGATTTTTGTTAGACTGACATTGTTTAGTTTGACACATTCTTTGACTCATCTTTAAGAGTAGCAAAACTTATGTCAAGTATTCCAATAATTATTGAAGTATAACAAAATTTATCATCCAATTAGAGAGGCGTATCCATGTAATTAAACTTAGTGGGATAGTTACATATCAAGTTGATAATCCCATGCAACTTGTTTGGATTTATTGAAACATCTCGAGTCAACTCTAGCTTGTTAAACAACTACTATATGGAGATCATACATACCATGTATTAGTCACATCATTAATCTTAGGTGTACCTACTATATATTATTTTGGGGTTCAGTCCCTTATCAAACTATATAATGAATATATAATATTAATGCATCACATTATGATCTTGGCCATCAGATGGGTTCTATACAATATCATAGTTCTACCTTGCATTTTCTTATATTTTCTACCATATTCTATAATTAATATTCATGGCATGAGCATGTTACACCTAACATAATATCCATAAGATTATTCAATCTTTTTTATTTAAGGATTCTACACATATCCATGTGTTTTTTAAGAAAATAATATTTGGTGGGTAATAGTACACATTACGGATATTTTTTAAGAATGTTACATTATATGATAATATTTCTAGAAATTTTGAATCAAAATTGTTGTTTGAAAAAAAATCATCATCGGATCCTCCAAGTTAGTGTTTAGATGACCATCACATGTTCACCTAAAACAATACTCAATGTGATAAGACTATCCTAGTCTTACATGCTCTCAATTGAGGAGATGACTTCTTATTGGTCCACATACACCTAGGGTAGCTATATGATCTCCTCCTCCGCTCTTCTTTCTCTTTCTTTGGGTTTTTATGGAATGGTGTTATCACCATGAGATGGATATATTGCATGCAATAAAGTTACTTCATCTCTTCCTCAAATTGTCGATATTTCTTTGGATTTAACTATTCTAGGTGGTCCTCTTAAATTTGCTTCACAACTCAGCCTCCAAGTGCCCACCATCACCAAGAAGTGTTGCAATAGAGCCAAAAGAGGAAAAATATCTCCGTAACATGAAAATCAAACCTTATAACATAACCTACCATGTATTTTTTGTCTCTCCAAATTGGGGTGGGAAACTTCTCATAGCTAGACATCCCATAACTCTACTTTATCAGCATGATCTAATGTGTTGACTACCCAAACCACCATAGTTGGGCACTAGAAAGTATGGGTCGGGATCCACTAACTCCATCTTTATTTTCTCACCAACATTTTAACTTTGATCTTTTCCTACTCTCACAACCAGTAAAGTGTTCAGACATGGTCCAAATGTGTGGTGGGAGGTGGTAGTAGTGTCATCCCCTCCCAGGGCTCTAGGTAGTCTGGAGGTAGGTCAACATGTCATGTTGTCTAATGCACATGATTAAGCGATGATATCATGTCATTGCCAACAATTTATGTCTCCTATATAAAGAATTTTTTTATTATTTATCACCAACCTATGATAAATGGTGTATCATTAATCTAAAACAAAGGGGAGCATGAAATCCAATAATTGACCAAAATATAGGTTAAATAATTAATAGCCTCAATCATCCAATACATACATGTATTAATAAACAAATTTTAAACCTAAATATCTTCATGTATGGTTTTGAAAACATAATGAAACTTGAACCATATGTCCCTTTTATTACTACTCAAGATACATCTCATTACAAAATGCAAAAATATGTTTGACAAATTAGTCACTTTCTATAAAATCGAACATGATAGATGTAAACATCAACCGATCTCTAAAATATGTCAAATAATTGATATACATGGGTGTGATCATGATACATTACAAGAACCACTTTTGGGCCATATAAACCATAATATCCCCTAAATTTATTATTAACTTTATAAGAACAAAAAAAGAAGAAGTGTGTTATCATCAACATTATACATAAATGAAACCTCTTAAAACAACTGGTTAACCTGTGCTTTGAGAGCCTAACTATACATAGATAGTGTAAACTAATATTTTAAAATTCCCACTAAAAGATTAAAAAAAATAATTTCATGGTGAAATTTTTGAAATATGGTACTTTAAAAAATAGTAAGAAATTTAAGAACAGATGAAAATATTGAGTCTTTATAATCAGACAAAACATGCAAAAAGTTGGATATTTCTAGTCAATTGATCATATACAACCATGTATAAGTCGAATAGAAATAATGATTCGATCACATCTTGGAAAATATTGGAAGTTGACATGTAGAGTTTATGTAAAAGGTAACACTTACCTATATTAGAATTTCTATCATCACACTAATTAAAACTACTTAAAAAGATAACCGCAATAGTTGACTCTTTTAGGATAAGAAATATGTGTGCCAATCAGAGTAGGAATATCATATACCAACTAAAGTAGGAATACAATATACCAACCTGAGTTGGAAAATACATCTCATTATATACTAAAATAATCATGGTCAAACCAAATATGAAGTTACAATAATAGATATATCTACTTGATGAATATAGTCATTCACAAATATAAAACTATTGCACACCATTATTTTTTATGTATAGGATATTAGGATTTTAAACTTAATTCATGTTGCAAACTCAACTTTAGTTAAGCATATGTAAAACATAATAAGAGTATCAATACATTCACATATTATGAACCATGAACCCTAATTCATGTTGTTTTATTCTTCTTCTTCCATTTATGGCATTGAAAAGCCTATTTTCACCACATTTCTTTGTGTTGAGTCACACTGTTGAGATTGTTGACATGTTTGATGCTTATTAACATTTTTAGTTGGTTTGATGGACGTTTTAGTACATAATACCCATCTTATAAGGTATTTAATCATGTGGACGTGACATTTTGTTACACACACACACACACACATATATATATAGGCACACACACAAATATATATACATATGTGTGTATGCTCATACGTGTGTGTGCGCCTGTGTATGTGTGTGCGTGCACGCTTGTTTGTGTGTTTTCTGATAATATGCTTTGTGAATTGTTATAATTAGTGGAATATGTTATCCCAATTCCATGCTCTTTTTTAAGACATATTTGAATACCAGGCTAGTTCTATATAAGTTATGTATGAAATATATATTTTGTACTATATTCATTCTCTAAGAGTTGAAGCCTCTTATATGATTATTGTTGGATGTGTCCCATCCAATGGGTCGATAATTCTTTCCTATTGGGAATTTTTTTGAACCTTCATTATCTTGAGTGTCTTTTTTTTCAATCATCCCTCTAGTGTCTTAGGGACATGGGATCAAGTGCGTAGGTGATAGTCTTGTGGGCCACTATGTATCTAGTGTAGGGAAATTTCATATCAGAGATGGAAATGGAAATAAAAAATTTCTTTACCATATTTCCCATAACCAGCAAATTGTGTGAACAATTGAAAAATGGGAAGGAATGTTTAAGGCATATATATGGTCTTGAAACAAGCCCAAATGTTGTGCTTCTTTCTCAAGCAGGACCTGGACAGTAGTTTGAGGTGGCCTCCTATTGTAGCACCACAGTCGAAGGTTGATGATGTCCTCCTAGCATAGTGGAAACACCCTCCATGCCTCTATGTAGTCTAAGTGGACCAATGGGAACATCTTGTAGCACTTCTAGAGCTGGTAGGAAGGAGTTTTCCTTCACATTGTCAACATGCTAGCATTGACTTTTCTCCCTATGGCTATCTCTCCCTTTTAGGGGTATGATGCCTCTGGCTCTCACGTTACTAAAATTGTGAGATGAGGAGTCTTGTCATACAAGAGGTGTCGAGAGCCTTAATCACCCCTGTTTATATAAGAGTGGATGGGTTAGGGTTTCCACAAACCCTGGGGATACAAAAGATCATATCTCATGGTTTGACGGTTGTTGTGAATCACCAATCACTCGACTACACTCCCTGTCAGTTGACAGGCATTCCAATCGGTTGATTGGAACATACAATCAGTCGATCAATCTTCTTTCCTATTAGTAAACATAGTGGAATTTAATGCAATGATTAATTCACTTCATTAAGTCAACAACAATCGCTTGACCCAGTCCTACTTGTTGTCTAGTCGTCAACTAGACTATCCAATCAGTCCACTGGTATTCCCAATATATTGATTGGACACTCCAGTCAGAAAACTGACAACTAGTGTTGTTTAAGTTGATTACTTAAATACTTCTAGTAATTAAGTTAAACTTTGTCCATGACTAAACTCCTATTACAAGTGATTTCTATGTGTGTGACCCTATAGGACCCAAATTATGCTGGCAGTAAACATCTATAACAAGATTATGCCATCATAAGAAATGAGTGGTATCTAGCAACACTTCATATCTACCCAATTATTTGGAAAGTTGGAGAACAAGTTCAACATACATCCATGATCAATTTTATTATGATTGTATAGTTTCTTTGTCTTTGATATCCACATTAAACATGCAACATGGAATTGTCATCCTCTTAACATTCAATCCAAGTTCCTTGAACTGGAGCAACATGTATGAGATGTATGTGAATTCACATATCATATATTGACTCACATGAGTCTGGCCATACTTTCTCAGTCTTATTTATCAAGTGGCCAGGATATCATCTCCTATAGGAGTGACAAATCATATCTACATCACTCACAATCGATCACTATGTGTCACAACGTACCCAAGAACCACCTTTATGGAAACCCTTATTCAAAGTTATTTTTATGGTGTCAAAGTTCATCAAACAACATGGGATGAGCGTAGTAGTTTTAGGTCTAAGAATGTGACGTCCCCGGATTTTGATTCTCCAAACCCTATTGGGAATGAGATGTCAGAATCCGAAAACATCATCCAATCAGATCAAAAGGCGATGCGGAAGCATAATACGCATACATGAACATACAACCATAACATTCTCAACATTCAACATGTAAATTTATACAACATGAATTATTACACAATGATTTACAATTACATATTGAATGAAAATTTCACAGTCTAAGAACATGTATGCTAAACTAGGATCTACACAATAGGTACAACCTGTAAAACCTACTCACATCCTGTACTTTTCTCCCATGCTATCTCTGAACCTAATACATACGTGAAACAACGAATCAACACACAAGGTGTTGTGCACATGGGTAGAAAGATACATACTAATATGTTTGTATAATTGAAATAACTTGAGAAAGAAAGAGTAAAAGAAAACATTATTTAAAGTGATAATCAGGTAAACACATATTTTAGATATCCTTTGATGTGTTTGTACTACTAAGTGGTGTCACACTTCATTTTTCCCCGCCCCTTGGGCTATGGGGACCGAGTGTCGACCTTATATTCAGAGGGGAGAGAGAGAGATGTCGCACTTCATTTTTCCCCGCCCCTTGGGCTATGGGGACCGAGTGCCGACCTTATATTTAGAGGAAAAGAGAGAGAGAGGATTGAGGGAGAGAGATAGAGCATATATCCACTCAGTAGCTACAAACCACCCATATTCTTTTATGTTCTGTAATGTTTTGCGGAGCATATATTACTAGTACACATCCAAGAATTTATATGCAAACACAAGCATCCAAAGTACATCATATCATTATGCATTCATGAAAAACTAGTCTTATACTTAATAAAAACCCACGTACCTGAGTTCAGAGATTCCTATTTATATTCTGGATCATCTACATCTCTGGTCATCACCTGATTAATAACAAAATCATATACTAGCATCAGCTTCTGATCATCTTAGCCCTAGTCGTGTTCATTTTAGGGTTTACTTAGATCATTATGTTATTCTCATGATTACTTGTATTCTTACCTTATATTTATCTTACTGATGTCATTTTCCAGATTACAGTTCATCAACTGGATATACTCATGTGTCACATTATTATGTGGACATATTTAACATTATGTCACTTTCATTAACCATATTAGGGTTACATCACATGTATTAAGGGTGTTCTTCATATAACATGCATTCTATGCATCATCATGATCTCATAATTAAATCTGAGCTTTTAAATAGAGATATGAGCTTACTCTGTAAATTTCATCATTTATTGAGCATGCATGTATTTATTACATTTTATTTAGGATTATTTGCCCTAATTAGCCATATGGAGAAAATTACATGATTTCATACATCAACATGACCATAAATGCATCATATTCATTATAAACATGATTTATGATTTATTGACATTTTTCCGGAATTTTATGTCATTGTTTGCTATATATTACCCATTAGAGAAGCATTACACATAATACATGATATCACTATTATTAATGCACCAAAAGACTAAAAAGGTGGTTCCATGTTGTTCTACTTATTTTTCTGAACATTTTGGTATGTTATTTGTATTTTTCTGATAACAATGTGATTTTCTATGAATTATGCAAGATTTGATGATTATCTGAGATTGTTACCTTTTCGGCGAATGGGACAGTGCCACGTGGCTCCGTGAGCAGTCTCCCTTGGTTGCATTGGGTTCATGGTAGAATTTGGTCATTTCTTTGTTGGTCTTACTGGACCGCCCAGTTCATTGTCCTTTGAACCCAGTCCGAGGTACCTTCTGCCCCTTCTACTTCCGCTTGACGCCACACTGAGCGTGAGGGTTCTCTGTCCGCAGCGTCGCCGGAGAGGGGTGTTCCTGGCGAGGGATCCTACACGACCTAGCCCTCCTCATCAACCATTAAGGTTTCCTTCAGCTCCATCCACCATCTGCATGGGTCTCCACCGGCGTGCGACCGACAACAGGGCCAATGGATTCGGCCCTACTCCCTCCATCGAAGTTCCCAGGTCCCAGAGTTCATCCTCCCGCCTAGAAAAGGAGCATCCTTGCGTGGTCCGGCTATGAACTGATCGTGAAGGAACAAAGAACCTCCAGACGAAGATCTGGTCCTCACTCCTCGTCATCCGACGAAGCTCAGAGCCTGGAGTTGTTGACCCCGCCGCCCATGGCCGCCGTAGTGGTGTTCCTCCGTGCGGTCTCCTCCAACACCTGGGTCTGCACCGCCATTAGACCAGGGACTTCGCAGTTGGACGGCACGGGGACGATGGCCTGGAGATGGGGAGTCTGGGAGCTCTCAGTTTGTTCCACTTTCGGTGACGACGGGGCTAGGTGGGAGGCAATTGGGGTTATCCTCTCCTCGTATCCTTGGGCTTTGGTTTGCCTGGTCACTGCAGAACATGATCATGAAAGGAGGAAGGAGGGAGTCGATCTCTCTAGTTCTCACTTATGGAGACGATGCTAGGGAGATGGCTTGGTCCTCTCCAAATGTGCTGCCTCCCCACCTAAGGCAGGGTCTGTTGGAGATCTTCGGACTTATCGGATCTGAAATTATGAAAAGAATCGCGTGGAGGGGGGGCAGTCCAAAGACGAGGTGTCCTATCTCATAGACCTGTTGCCCCTGTCTCCCGTGAAGTTCGGAGGTAGGAGATGATGTTAGCTATATAGATGATTTATATATGAGGAGTCACTCGCATAATCTTGACCGATTCTATATTTTTCCCCCTATATCATACATGTAGCACCCAAGATTGAAATCATGATAAGTTTGACTTTAAAATATTCTCTTCCCCTTCATATGAAACACGAAAGATATGATGCTAAGATCATGGATTAAACTTAGTATATTATTTTTTTCCCTTACATAGTACATGCACGACATAAAAATTTGTATCATCATATATTAAGAAAGAGAATAAGAAGGGAGAACATGTATTTTGAGTATCTTTTGCACAAAGCATCATACTCTCATAACTAGAGTTCATATATTACCTCACTTGCAACTAATGATGAGATTCACAAAATATGTCACTCAAGCTAGGACCTAACTCAGCCAAAGGATTGACTTTATCATATGGGCCATATACCCATCCTTTTATTTTACCCAATTCTCACATATATATTGGAATCATGCATAAGGACTCAACTCAATACTCAAGAGTAATCTAGTGTAGGACTTTTTTTAACACATATCTCATATATTGGAGGCTAGGTCCTATGGACTTCTCCCTGTGGGTCTTACTCTATCTAGAGTTCACCACATATCTCGTCCTACCACTAGACATCCTCCTTGTATAAGAGCTTGAGGCTCATGCACACTCATCTCTATCTTAACTTAGCTTATCTTAAGTAGGAAAAGGGAATGTACTTTCACCATCCAGATTTTGCATAAATCCTACAAAATTGGATTCAACTAATATACAATTTAAACCTTTATAAGGAAACTTATACTATCAGAGATCAAACTTAGATAAGATTGCACATGCTTATTTCAATTATCATTCTATCACCCACTCCATGTATCACATATCTTGATAAGGCTCTAGACATCTAATCTAGACTCTCTCTTCTAGACTGATGTCACTCCCTTTCACTTAGGTTACATTAACACTAACTACTCTCCAGTGTGAGGGACACATTTTTATATTTACATATATATAATAAAATATTATATAGTTTTTCTCCGAGAAAGAAGACGTCAGAGAAAACACTCGAGGCTCGAGCCGATTGGAAAACAAAACCAAATCAGCAAAACGAGTGTCCCACACACAGTAGATAGTCTAGTGTCATGTCACCTATTGAAATGGTGAGAACAAGGTGTAGACTACTGTAGCTACCCAATACATATGAGCTCTATATGGAAAGGGTTTCAGACACTTGTCTAAACCTAGTTCTCGAACATCTAGGTTCTAACCTAGAGGCTAAGTCAAACCTTATTCCTATAGAACAACTTACTAAGTTTCTAGGGTTTAGTGTGGAAGGTGAAATTTAGTTTTTATGTTTCATGATGAGCAATTGTTAGGTGTAGCTATTGTTCATGCTCTGATACCAACTGTGACGTCCCCGGATTTTGATTCTCCAAACCCTATTTGGAATGAGATGTCAGAATCCGAAAACATCATCCAATCAGATCAAAAGGCGATGCGGAAGCATAATACGCATACATGAACATACAACCATAACATTCTCAACATTCAACATGTAAATTTATACAACATGAATTATTACACAATGATTTACAATTACATATTGAATGAAAATTTCATAGTCTAAGAACATGTATGCTAAACTAGGATCTACACAATAGGTACAACATGTACAACCTGCTCACATCCTGTACTTTTCTCCCATGCTATCTCTGAACCTAAAACATACGTGAAACAACGAATCAACACACAAGGTGTTGTGCACGTGGGTAGAAAGATACATACTAATATGTTTGCATAATTGAAATAACTTGAGAAAGAAAGAGTAAAAGAAAACATTATTTAAAGCGATAATCAGATAAACACATATTTTAGATATCCTTTGATGCGTTTGTACTACTAAGTGGTGTCACACTTCATTTTCCCCCTCCCCTTGGGCTATGGGGACCGAGTGTCGACCTTATATTCAGAGGGGAGAGAGAGATGTCGCACTTCATTTTTCCCCGCCCCTTGGGCTATGGGGACCGAGTGCCGACCTTATATTTAGAGGAAGAGAGAGAGAGAGAGAGAGGATTGAGGGGAAGAGAGAGAGCATATGTCCACTCAGTAGCTACAAACCATCCATATTCTTTTATGTTCTGTAATGTTTTGTGGAGCATATATTACTAGTACACATCCAAGAATTTATATGCAAACACAAGCATCCAAAGTACATCATATCATTATGCATTCATGAAGAACTAGTCTTATACTTAATAAAAACCCACGTACCTGAGTTCAGAGATTCCTATTTATATTCTGGATCATCTACATCTCTGGTCATCACCTGATTAATAACAAAATCATATACTAGCATCAGCTTCTGATCATCTTAACCCTAGTCGTGTTCATTTTAGGGTTTACTTAGATCATTATGTTATTCTCATGATTACTTGTATTCTTACCTTATATTTATCTTACTGATGTCATTTTCCAGATTACAGTTCATCAACTGGATATACTCATGTGTCACATTATTATGTGGACATATTTAACATTATGTCACTTTCATTAACCATATTAGGGTTACATCACATGTATTAAGGGTGTTCTTCATATAACATGCATTCTATGCATCATCATGATCTCATAATTAAATCTGAGTTTTTAAATAGAGATATGAGCTTACTCTGTAAATTTCATCATTTATTGAGCATGCATGTATTTATTACATTTTCTTTAGGGTTATTTTCCCTAATTAGCCATATGGAGAAAATTACATGATTTCATACATCAACATGACCATAAATGGCATCATATGCATTATAAACATGATTTATGATTTACTGACATTTATCTGGAATTTTATGTCATTGTTTGCTATTTATTATCCATTAGAGAAGCATTACACATATTACATGATATCACTATTATTAATGCACCAAAAGACTAAAAAGGTGGTTCCATGTTGTTCTACTTATTTTTCTAAACATTTTGGTATGTTATTTGTATTTTCTGATAACAATGTGATTTTCTATGAATTATGCAAGATTTGACGATTATCTGAGATTATTACCTTTTCGGCGAATGGGACAGTGCCACGTGGCTCCGTGAGCAGTCTCCCTTGGTTGCGCTGGGTTCATGGTAGAATTTGGTCATTTCTTTGTTGGTCTGACTGGACCGCCCGGTTCATTGTCCTTTGAACCCAGTCTGAGGTACCTTCTGCCCCTTCTACTTCCGCTTGACGCCACGCTGAGCATGAGGGTTCTCTGTCCGCAGCGTCGCCGGAGAGGGGTGTTCCTGGCGAGGGATCCTACACGACCCAGCCCTCCTCATCAACCATTAAGGTTGCCTTCGGCTCCATCCACCATCTGCATGGGTCTCCACCGACGTGCGACTGACAGCAGGGCCAATGGATTCGGCCCTACTCCCTCCATCGAAGTTCCCAGGTCCCAGAGTTCATCCTCCCGCCTAGAAAAGGAGCATCCCTGCGTGGTCCGGCTATGACCTGATCGTGAAGGAACAAAGAACCTCCAGGCAAAGATCTGGTCCTCACTCCTCCTTGTCCTACGAAGCTCAGAGCCTGGAGTTGTTGACCCCGCCGCCCATGGCCGCCGTAGTGGTGTGCCTCCGTGCGGTCTCCTCCGAAACCTGGGTCTGCACCACCATTAGACCAGGGACTTCACAGTTGGACGGCATGGGGACGATGGCCTAGAGATGGGGAGTCTGGGAGATCTCAGTCTATTCCACTCTCGGTGACGACGGGGCTAGGTGGGAGGCAATTGGGGTTATCCTCTCCTCGCATCCTTGGGTTTTGGTTTGCCTAGTCACTGCAGAACATGATCATGAAAGGAGGAAGGAGGGAGTCGATCTCTCTAGTTCTCACTGATGCAGACGATGTTATGGCTTGGTCCTCTCCAAATATGCCGCCTCCCCACCTAAGGCAGGGTCTGTTGGAGATCTCCAGACTTCTCGGATCTAAAACTATGAAAAGAATCGCGTGGAAGGGGGGGGCGTCCAAAGACGAGGTGTCCTATATCATAGACATGTTGCCCCTGCCTCCCGTGAAGTTCGGAGGTAGGAGATGGTGTTTCGGCTCATAGATCTAAGATCTACGGCTGGGAGAGTGAGTTGTGCACTCACGATATCTGGGCCGAGTGACGTTTAAATGTTACAGTTTCTAAAGTCTTAAACAATAAGACTATGGTTTGGCAAGATATTTGAACCGACATTGATAATTACAAATTCTTATATCTTCTAGTAGGAACCTCCTGTTTAGATGAAATTTAAACCATGGATTCCCCATCACATAAGGCCTTGTATAACCAAGTTTGAGCTCAAAACTCTAAAATTTCGTCATCCAGATTAAATCCTCAAGTAAACCCATAAAAAGTGGATAAACCTAAAACCCAAACCAATAAATCATCAGTTCTTGATGAAACAAGTTTAACTTGTAAAATTTGATCATGTTACACCCTAAGGCTCATCATTGAACCAATTGAGTCCTTTTATACTTCAGTTTGACACTTCACTTCATAAGAAAATCAAAATAACTAATAGTACATGTTAAGTACATGCATGTCCAAAGAAGGCCCTTGATAAAAGTATTCATCCTATAATGGAACTGTAGTCATATTTGTGGTTTAAAGACATCCATCGTTGGATAAATGTCACCTCAACTTGGAACTAGTCAATAAAGAAAAGTCATGAACTCCAATTACTATATTGGATATGAAACCTAAAAAATCAAGGTTGTCACAAAGAACCACAATCACCACTATCACTTGGAGAGTTGATCTGACTACCACTCCATTCTTTCCAAGAATCACTCTCATGGTGGGTCTGTTTGGTACACTGTTCTCTAAAAAGTACCTATGTGTTTGGCTTGATATCATACATCATGACTAGTGACATTCTATCATCATCCAACACACATTCTAGTCTTATGTATTATTGTTGTCTATTTTTTTTTCATAATAATATACAACTAGGGACATAACAAGAATGTATGTACTCTTATCATGCATATGATCTCATTTTTAGGTCCTCAACCTGAAAACATATGTCATCGAGTAACATAATTATGTAGACATCTTCCATGTTTGTGCCGTCATATCATGACTGAGACAAACATAATAGATGGAATTACCTTTCTTATTATCAAATCAACTACATGATGCCATAGTGTAATCATCATATGATTGACTCTTTGTGCATATATACCAACAGACTCCCACTTGCACTTAGAGCCAATCACCCACAAATATTATTCTAAGTGATCTTAACATGATCATCATGTTTCTTCTGTGCAAATGCTTTTTTAGCGAGTTAGCAAAATTTTATTCTATTCGATACTTTACAAATCTTCACACCTCTTTGTTGTACAATATTTCATATGAGATGACATGCCACACTATGTTATCTGGGTTCCTTAGCCAATCCAATATCTCCTTTGTTGTTGCAGTACATCTATTGCATCATCAATTGTTGAAACCTCCTAAGTTCATCAAATGAACTTCCCAATCCATACAATAACCTCTACTATGTACAAAACAACAAGGTACTCGACTTCTATTTTACAATTAGTAATTGTCTCTTACTTAAAACTTTTCTATCTCATATTTTTGTTCTAAGGTCAAACACAAGTTCTTACTGTGATCTTTAATCTTCTTTGTCAATTTAGAAGCTTGCACCAGTGAGACCTTGACACCCAACTATTCCTTATCGCCATAAACAATGAACTCATACGTAGTGCTTCTCAAGTCTTTAAGGATGTTCTTTACGACATCCCACTGACCTTCACTGTCATCTAACTGATATATGTTTGTCATGTCTAATACATATGAGGGAAATGAAAGAGTACATAACATTTCATACATAATAGATCCAATAGGAGATGCATATAGCATTTTACTCATTCATTCCCATTCTTCACAAGAACTGGGACACTAGTCTCTAAAGAGTCTAATTCCATGAGACATGGATGAATTCACTCTTTGAGTCTTGTATGCTAAACCTCTTCACCACCTTGTCAATGTATGTACTCTGGTTTAGGCCAAGAAGATTTCTAGATCTATCCCTATAGATCATAATTCCTAACACTTAGGATGCTTCACCTAAATACTTCATAGAAATGTATTTCTAACCAGGTATATATCATTTATAAGGTAGGGATATCATTCCCCATCAATATGTGGAATACAATTATGGTCCCACTAACCTTCTTGTAAACACATGTTTCATAATTTATCTTGACTAAAGTTAAACTTTTTGTTTGTCTTGTAAAATAAAAGATTCTAGTTCTGAGATGCTTGCTTCAATATATAGATTGACCTTTGTAGCTTACTTGCAATAGCAAGCACGATCATGATGGATTTAACCATGGAATGTGGTGAAGAGATTTTGTCATGTTCAACACCTCGATCTCATTTGAAACCCTTTTTCCCAATATACCTTTATATACTTGTACATTACCATCTATGTCGTCATTCTTCTTGAAGACCCACTTGCACCCTATGGGTTTTACCCCTTTGGGTAGATCCACCATGGTCCGTACCTTAATGGTTACATGGAACCATCTCATATCTTATGGCCTTGATCCATTTCTCATGTGTCCCACTAGATATTTCAGGCTCAAGGCATGTCCTACTAGATCTATGAGGTTCATGTGTTACATGAGGAACTTGAGATTCTAAAAAAGTTTGTGATTCTCCTTATTCCTTTTTACCTCTATAGGTTCAATGTTTTCTTGTTGGTCTCAAACGTTTTGAGTTCTACTTTTCTCCCAATGATTCCTTCGGAATTAAATTCCTTTTTTAGGAATACAGCCATCCTGGCAAAAAATACTTTGTTTTCAGATGGAATACAAAAGTAGTATCCTTTGGTTTCCTTAGGATATCAAAAATAACATTTATATGATTTGGAACTAAGCTTATCAAGAAACTATTCTCTCTAATAAACTTTACATCCTCAACTCTTCATACAAGACATTGATCGCATCTTGAGAGGAGGGCCAACTTTAAATTTATAACCTGAAACCTTCAAGGACCCCCACAAATTTATTACGGAGTCGAAGTAGATATATGGGGTCGAACACAGGGACGTGGGGATGTTTAGGACGCTTAAGATCTCACTCTTAAGTTAGATAAGACAATCTGATAGTCGATAAAAGTATGGAGCTAGAACTAGTCTAGCAGATTGTCACGAAATAAAGCAAAACAAAGAAAAGAAACAAAACAGAGTCTGTCAGAATCTACTAATCAAAGAGGAGTTCTTGTCTATGTAACCACAAGTTGGGCAGTCTATGCACCTGTTTTCGGGCATGGACAACCCTCGAACACCCCAGCAAGAAACCTACATCCAAAAATGATACATACCTTGGTATCTATTCCTATAGGGTCATCCCGCTCGTTCTCATGTAGCATGACTAAAACCCATCAATGATGTGAAACCTCTCTCGAGGATGAAAAATTAGCACCCTAGAATATTCTAGATACCCTCTCAGGTCTAGAATGTTCTGAGGTGCTAGGAACATGTGTCATCTGGGAAGAACCAGGTAGTGGGCGCGACCGTGTGATGGAGCTGGGACTTACACCAAAAGATTACTCTTCCAATGGGAGTCCCAAATATGCACCAAAAACCCTAGAGAGTTGATGTCTTCCCTAGGTTTACCTATAATTGGTGCTTAGATAAATGCTCCAACCCCATAAGAGTATGGAAGCCTTATCGTAGTACAGATTTAGGATCGAACCCAAAAGACAACGGTCTTGTTGCAAGCAACAAGATGGAAAACGTATGGAATTTCACTTAGTCACTTACTAGCAGGCACTTATATCGAAAGTTGGATTTTGATTTTTTTAAACTAAGAACATAAAAAGTAAATAAAGCAAGTAAATCTAATGAGTTAAACTATGATAAAGGATCACTAGGGTGTGATCGGTTTTTCGCCGCCACTACACGTCGATCAACACATGCAAAGCAAAACTTAACCTGCAAAAAGAGTCCAGTCAGTTAGTATCCTTGTAGACTTAGCCTCCTTTCGGAGAATCTAACTACGAGAAGTGCGGGAATGTTGCAACGCCAGCCATTCCCGATTAAATGGTCACATTACTTTACATCATTCCCCTCTCAAAGTGTGTTCCTCGACTTACCAAGGTTGCACTTCCAAACGTCAACTGATTCCATTTCATAGTATGAAAGTGCAACGGATGATAGTGAGTTTACTCCACTTATTGAGATACACTTCTAGATACCGAAACAGATGTGTGGTGGATACATGCACCAAGAACCAACATACAAACGAGTTTCAAATCTAATAGTACAAACGTAGACAATTCATACTAAAAGATAAAAGATAACACAAGTTGGAGATCAAGAAACATGCATTCATTAATCATTTGATGTCGAACTGACAAAGATAAGAACTCTATATTACAACCTAAGGATTACATTTACATGATATGAAAGCATGGGTAGCGGGGCTACTCCCCGCACCCTAGTGAAGGAGACTACTCGCTCATGACTAGGACAAAGAAGGAGGCAAGAAGAGAGAGAGCGAGCATCATCCCCATAAAGGATGGAGGAAGGTCAACCCCTTGGAGAGAGAGTAATGATCCACCAGTCTTCACAGGTTGTACGACGATGAGATCTCCCCTTCCCACCTTCTTTGGTGAAGAAGGAGAAAGCAACTTCAGGATGGAGTATGGGTCTCAGACCGGCAGCCCCAGGGTGGAGGATGGAAGTAGCAAGAGCTCTAGAACGATTGAGGCAGCCTTTGGACGTCTGAAAAACTTTTTTGATGGAGGACCCTTGGGGTCTTATTTATAGGCCTTGAGTGAAGTCCAAACGGTTTGGAGACCGTTTGGACCTCAAGACCGTTTGGGACCTCAAGACCGTTTGGACCTTGAGACCATTTGGCTTCATGCGGTCTTGAGACCGTTTGAACTCCATGCGGTCTCGGGACCTGTTGGCTTCATGCGGTCTTGAGACCGTTTGAACTCCATGCGGTCTCGGGACCAGTTGGCTTCATGCGGTCTTGAGACCGTTTGAACTCCATGCGGTCTCGGGACCGATTGGCTTCATGCGGTCTTGGGACCATTTGAACTCCATGCGGTCTCGGGACCGATTGGCTTCATGCGGTCTTGGGACCGTTTGACTCCATGCGGTCTCGGGACTGGTTGGCTTCATGTGGTCTTGGGACCGTGTGACTCCATGCGGTCTCGGGACCAGTTGGCTTCATGCGGTCTTGGGACCGTTTGACTCCATGCGGTCTCGAGACCGATTGGCTTCATGCGGTCTTGGGACCGTTTGAATCCATGCGGTCTTGAGGTTGAGTTGTTCTTTTATGATTTTTTTGTGCTTTTTCTGCATATATAGCAAGGAAAGTTAGTCTAATGGTATATTTACAAAAAAGGGTAAAATTAGGATTATGTATAGTTTAAACTTAGAAAGAGTATGGAAAACTAAAGAAAAGGACTAAGATAATCGACTAAAATAGGATGTTATCACCCCCCGTAACTTAGAGTCTAGCTTGTCCTCAAGTTAGATAGAGCTGAGGCATGTAATGGCGAGGCGATCTTATTAATTAGGATTTCCATACTCTTGCTTCAATTCTTAACCTGAGTTCCCCTAAGGTCATATCAAGTCTTATTGCTTGCCTTGATTCTTTCATATTTTGAGAGTTTCTTGGGTCTCAGGTTCTTTCCGTATCTCATAGTTCGCATTGGGACCACCTTTATTTTGTGCATGTTGTTGACTCTAATAAACTTTATACCTCTCTAAAAGACCTATTGGAAGCTACAGAGGATATGAGGGTTGGCTAAAGGCTTGAGGTGTAACTCCCCCTTCAAGTGGGGGAGGGGCTGTCTATGCTTTTAGGATCTCACTACCGGGCACGACACATCTACCTTTATGAGGGCAGCTGAATGTACTGGCCGGGTGAGTCCTTTATGAGCCTTTCATATATTTAGAGACCTTAGGGTTTCACTACTGGGCACGACACATCTTCCTTTGTGAGGGCAGCGGAATGTGCCGGCCAGGTGAAACCTTCATCGGTTCTTTATATAGATCCCTATTTATGGCACAACTCTCATGCTTTTATTCGACTCTCTGGCTTTTATTCGATAACTCGCAGGCTTGGGTTTTGGGGATTTGCTAGGAAAATTATTTTGGGCGGCCAAGCCTCTTTTATTTTGAAGAGAGGAAAGTTGTTCTTAGGGTTTTTCAACATGCACTTATTTGGTTTGTGGTCCACTTGCAGAACTTCTTGATTTGGAAGTTGCCTGATTCCCCTCTCATCCTTGAGAGCTTGGCTTATTTCTGCCTTGATTTTGACCTGTGGAGAGTCAGATAAAGAATTGAAGCAAAAGCATGAAAATCAATAGTGGAGTGATATTTATTAAATCTCCATTAAATGTCTAAGTGCTATTTACTTTTTGGGGACTAACATGATTCTAGAGTTAGTTGGAGTGACTTTATTTAAAAGGGTTAAAAAGGAGAAAATGGAGAAAGAGGGTTTTAGAAAAAAGATACCTTGCCCTTGTCTAAAGTACCCCCCCCCCTAACTTATCACTCACTCTGTCCTCAGAGTCTCAAAGTGATAAGGTGAGAAGTAATTAGGATAAGGGCTGCGGTTAAACTAATTCATGAAATCTTGGGTTGCCTCTCAAGTAGCGCCTTGGTTTTACGTCGCTGGCTCGACGGAGCTGTAAAGTTGTTATGCTGTTAGCGTAGCATCTCTGATATCGATGGTTTGTCAAGGCATTTTGTCTTCCAGAGTGTAATATCATTTTAAACGGTGACCGTTGACCGTCCTTTCTCCTCCGTTGTTGTCGATAATAATGGCAGCTCCAGTTGGGTAGATATGTTTTATAGTGAAGGGCCCAGACCATTTTGTTCTAAGTTTTCTGGGAAATAATATGAGTTTGGAGTTGAAAAGGAGCACTTTGTCGCCAACGGCGATATCTTTTCTCTTAAGATGACCATCGTGCCACATTTTTGTTTGCTCCTTATAGATCCTGGCACTGTGATAGGTTGTCATTTGGAGTTCTTCTAACTCCTGTAACTGGAGTTGTCTATTCTCTCCCGCACTTTTAAGATCGAAGTTTAATTGCTTGATGGCCCACCAGGCTTTATGTTCCAGCTCGACTGGAAGATGACAAGATTTCCCGTACACCAAACGGATCGGGGTTGTTCCAATTGGTGTTTTGTAAGCAGTTTGGTATGCCCAAAGGGCATCAGGAAGTTTGGTGGACCAATCTGTGTGGTTTTTGTTCACCATTTTTTCAAGAATCGCCTTTAATTGTCTATTGGATACCTCTACCTGGCCACTGGTTTGTGGATGGTAAGGCGTGGCGACTTTGTGATGGACTCCGTATTTTCTCAGTAAGGCTTCAAAACTTCGCTCCAAGAAATGGGTCCCACCATCTGATATGACAGTTCTCGGAACTCCAAATCTTGGGAAAATAATATCTTTGAATAATTTGATAACATGCTTGGAATCGCTGGACACAGTGGGTACAGCTTCGACCCACTTTGAGACGTAGTCCACTGCGACCAAAATATAAGAGAAGCCATAAGATGAGGGGAAAGGGACCATGTAGTCTACCCCCATACATCAAAAAGTTCAATTTCCTGCCACATAGTGAGGGGCATTTCATCCCGTTTTGATATGTTGCCCAAAATTTGGCACTTGTTGCAGGCTTTCACGAAATCATATTAATCTTTTGCTATGGTGGGCCAGAAGAAACCAGATTGTAAAACTTTTATTGCAGTTTTCTTGGCACTCATATGCCCCCCACCCCGTGGGTCCAGAATGGCAATGTTCTAGGACCGGGGTTATTTCTTCTTCTGGCAGGCAGCGACAGAAAAGTCTGTCGGCATAAAGGTGGAACAAGTAGGGTTCGTCCCAGTGATAACGTTTTATGTCGTGAAGGAACTTCCTTTTATCCTGGTAGGAAGAAGATGGGTGGATAATCATTGTGGCCAGATAATTAACGATATCAGCATACCAAGGGAAACCGTGAGTGGCTTTCATAAGCTGATCATCAGGAAGAGAATCCCTGATAGGGATTTTATCTTTTTCGTCAACCTCGATCCGACTGAGGTGATCGGCCACAACATTCTCCACGCCACTTTTATCTTTGATCTCCAAGTCAAATTCCTGAAGCATTAGCACCCAGCGAATAAGCCTGGGTTTGGCATCCTGTTTTTGAATCAGGTATCGAATGGCAGAGTGGTCAGTGTAAACGATGACTTTAGAACCAATCAGATAAGAGCGGAATTTTTCGAACGCGTAGATGATAGCCAGAAACTCTTTCTCTGTTGTGGTATAGTTTTTCTGTGCTTCGTCTAGCGTTTTGGATGCATAGTAGATAACATATGGTTTCTTATCAATCCGCTGTCCTAAAACAGACCCTATGGCATAGTCACTTGCGTCGCACATGATTTCGAAGGGTTGCGACCAATCTGGAGCTCTTAGAATGGGCGCGGAGATTAACGCATCTTTAAGGGTGGAGAAGCTTTGCATACACTCCTGATTAAATATGAACTCAACATCTTTGGTCAGGAGTTGGGTCATGGGTTTAGCTATCTTCGAGAAATCTTTGATAAATCTTCTATAGAATCCTGCATGACCCAGGAAAGCTCGAACTCCTCTTATATCTTTTGGAGGTGACAGCTTTGAGATAACATCGATCTTCGCTTTATCAACCTCGATTCCCCTATCACTCACCCTATGTCTGAGGACGACACCTTCTGTTACCATGAAATGGCATTTCTCCCAGTTCAAGATAAGGTTCGTTTCCTCGTAGCGTTGCAGAACTCATCCAAGATTGATTAAACAGTTGTCGAAGGAATCCCCGTAAATTGAGAAATCGTCCATAAAAACTTCCATAACGGATTCAGTTAAACCGGTGAAGATAGCAGGCATACATCGTTGGAAAGTGGCAGGCGTGTTACATGACCCGAATGGCATTCGTCTGAATGCATATGTCCCAAAGGGACAGGTGAAGGTGGTTTTTTCCTGGTCCTCCGGGTGTATGGGTATTTGGTAGAACCCAGAGTAACCATCGAGGTAACAAAAATATTTTTGGTGAGCTAGGCGTTCCAGGACTTCATCAAGGAAAGGTAAAGGGTAGTGGTCTTTCCTTGTGGCTTTGTTCAACTTCCTATAATCAATACACATTCGCCATCCTGTCACAGTCCTGGTAGGCACTAACTCATTTTTGTCGTTGATCACTACAGTAGTGCCTCCCTTTTTTGGGACAACCTGGACAGGGCTGACCCACTGGGAGTCAGAAATAGGATAGATCATGCCAACTTTGAGTAATTTAAGGACTTCCTGAAGAACTACCTCCTTCAGATTAGGATTCAGCTTTCTTTGATGTTCGCGAGAAGGTTTGAATTCTTCAACCACAGGGAGTCTGTGCATACACAGAGCCGGGTTTATGCCCGTAAGGTCAGTTATTTTATATCCAATGACCTTTCTATGCTTCCTCAGCTCATCCAGAAGCCTTACTTCTTGATCTTCGGTAAGGGTGGAGCTGATGATGAACGGGCATAGCTCTTCCTCATCTAGGAAAACATATTTAAGCCCTGTAGGTAAAGTCTTCAATTCGGGGGCTTTCAGTGGCTCGGCTGCCTCTATAATAGTAACGACTTTAAGCTATTCAAAAGTGGCTTTTGGCGCTTCTTCGATCTTTTCTAGATATTGGAGACATTGCTGAACTAGTTCATTTGCAGAAAATTCAACCTCCGGATTGATAAGAGCATTCTCAAGTTCGTCAACTGGCTCGGAGATTTCTAATTGCGACATTTGTTGAATTGCGTCTAAAAGAAAGACTTCTTCTTGGATGCTGGGACCTTTCATGCTATCAAGGACTCGGAATTGAATTGCTTCTTTTCCGAGCCTAAGAATGATGCTTCCAGCTTCAACGTCAATAAGTGCTCTGGCACTAGCGAGGAACGGTCTGCCGAAAATGATTGGGTACCTTAGGTCTTCTTTAATATCCATGATAACGAAGTCGCATGGTACGTAAGCATCTTTGCCTATTCTCACTGGAATGTCTTCAATGATCCCCATCGGTGCGGTTATGGTGGAATTAGCTAGTTGAATAGTCATTGTTGTAGGTAGCAAGTCGGTGAAACCCAGACGTTTGCACATCGAGTAAGGCATAATGGATATGCTGGCCCCGAGGTCAGATAATCCTTTCTTTGTAGATGCATTTCCAATGCCACATTGGATTCCGAAGGAACCTGGGTCCTTCTTCTTTTTGGGTAATTTGTTTAGGATGATGTCAGAGGTGGTCTGAGCAAGCTTGACAGTTTCTTACTCCTTGGTGGTATACTTTCTTGATAGCAAGGTTTTGAGATACTTTGCCCATGCCGGCACTTCGGATAGAGCGTCGAGGAGCGGGATGTGAATGTACAGTTTCTTCATTGCCTCCTTGAACTTTTGAAACCTGGTGTCCATTTTTGTTTCTTGCAGTCTGCCGGGATACGGAATCCTCGATTTAAATTGCGAGACTTCGGGTTCTGCAGACACTTGTTCTTTATTTTTGTCCTTTGTGCCCTCAGAGGGTTTATCAATTCCTTGTTGCGAGCTCTCTTTTGTCATAAAAGCGGGCGTATCATCATCATCCAGAGTGATCTTGGTTGTCTCAGGAAGAATGCGTCCTGACCTTGTGGTGACGACATTCAACTGTTCATGTCTGTTCTGCTCATGCTTAGGATTTGATTCAGGCTGCTCAGCAAACATACCTGCTGGGGTCTTCAATTATGCAGCAATCTGGGCAAGCTGGGCTTCCACTGCTTTCTGCTGAGCCTGTTGGTTAGCAAGCATAGTTTGCTGTGATTGTAACATCTGCCTTATCAAAGATATTTCATCTTCCGGTTGGGCATGAGCGTTTTTCAGAAGACTTTGTTGTTGAGTTTGTTGAGATTGTTGAAGTGGTAGCGCCAGCTGAGGTTGCTGAGTATGCAGTTGTGGATGGAGCGGGGGATGAGTGTACTGGTAGTAGGCTGATTGGTTCCTAGGGTAGTTAGCCCTAGGGAAGTTGTTCCTGGAGTTCCCTTGATTTTGGTTGAATTTGTTTGAGAACCCAGGTGGTAGCCTACTATCAGATCCCCCCTGTATCTGATGCTGTGGATTCGCAGTTCCAGAAGGGTTCCCATATTGGAATCCAGGATGATTCCTCGATTGATTGGGATTGTAGTAGACTTGTCCCGGAATAGTGTGAATGGAGTTGACTTGTTCTGGAATCTGATCTTCAACTTGATTAGTAATGGGTTCATATGGTTGTGGTGGTGGATGCAGATCCATCATCACATTATACAGCATACCGCAGGATAGAGTCGGATGGTCAGAAGCATGACAAGCCTCACAGGATCCTGTGACGGCTTTGACTTGTTGAACTAGCGGAGTTTTCTTTTTATCAATCTCTCCGAGAGAAGTCTCAAGAGCTTGTTGTTTATGAACAATTGTTTTCAAGGCCTCAGCTATTGCCTTCATTTCTATAGATTCTTCAGCTTTGAAAACCTTGAGGACACCTTTACCGGCTGACCGTCCCCAGTTGGACTGTTTTTCAGCTCCGAGTGTAACAATCTTCCATGCGTTCTCATAATTCTTCCTCATGAAGTTTCCTCCAGATGAGGAATCTAAAAATTGTTTAATATCATCGCTCACTCCCTGATAGAAGGTTTCTATCAGTTGATTCTGGGAGATTCCATGATGGGGGCATTTGTGCAGAAGTTCTTTAAATCTTTCCCATGCCTCAGCAAGGGTCTCCCCAGGTAGCTGAGAGAAGTGATTGATTTGCCCTCTGATTTCACAGGTCAGTGAGGGAGGAAAGAACTTCTCTAAGAACTTTTCCTCTAGGGGGGCCCAGGTGGTTATTATGGGTTCTCTGTCCAGTGAGTTGTACCAACTCAGGGCCCTCCCAGATAAGGTGAAATGGAACAGATGAAGCATTATATCGTCAAAAGCGACACCAGCTTGCGGAACTAGGCGGCATAGCACCTTAAACCTTTTCAGGTGATCCATGCAATCATCTCCTGAACCTCCACAGAAAGAGATGCCTTGCATAATCTGGATCCACTGGGTCCGAATCTCGAAGTTTGGGATATTGATAATCGGAGGTCAGACCGGGTGGTTATCCTCATAGTTCTTTGGAACAGCGTAGTCCCTCAGTTGTTTGTTCCTCAACTCCAGTTGAGCAGCTTGGGTTGCTGCCTCAGTCTCAGCTCTTATGCGGGCTTGCTCCTCTACACGTATCTCCGCTTGAATTTGGGCACGAGTGTCTGTGATGAGTTGTGCCCGTTGTGCGGCGAAGGCAGCATTTACCCTCTCCATCACCAAAGCAGCCCGGTGTTGTTCGTCAGCCATTTGTCTGGCTCATTGGCGATTGAGACGGATTCGGCGGTGGAAACTTCTCTCTACCTCAGAGTCGAACTCCGGATCGGGGGAGAATCCGCGATTATGCGATGATTGCATGCACATTTTCTACCTGAGTAGAGAAAAGAGAACACGTATAGATAATAAGAAAGATATAATAGTTTTAAGAAGATATAGAATTATGGTTAAAAAGAAAGTGTAAAATCCTAACCAACTAGGAAGGTACTAAATGAAATTACAACGTTCTGTTGTCCCCGGCAACGGCACCATTTTTTGATGGAGCTGGGACTTACACCAAAAGATTACTCTTCCAATGGGAGTCCCAAATATGCACCAAAAACCCTAGAGAGTTGATGTCTTCCCTAGGTTTGCCTATAACTGGTGCTTAGATAAATGCTCCAACCCCATAAGAGTATGGAAGCCTTATCATAGTACAGATTTAGGATCGAACCCAAAATACAACGGTCTTGTTGCAAGCAACAAGATGGAAAACGTATGGAATTTCACTTAGTCACTTACTAGCAGGCACTTATATCGAAAGTTGGATTTTGATGTTTTCAAACTAAGAACATAAAAAGTAAAGAAAGCAAGTAAATCTAATGAGTTAAACTATGATAAAGGATCACTAGGGTGTGATCGGTTTTTCTCCGCCACTACACATCGATCAACACATGCAAAGCAAAACTTAACCTGTAAAAAGAGTCCAGTCAGTTAGTATCCTTGTAGACTTAGCCTCCTTTCAGAGAATCTAACTACGAGAAGTGTGGGAATGTTGCAATGCCAGCCATTCCCGATCAAATGGTCACATTACTTTACATCATTCCCCTCGCAAAGTGTGTTCCTCGACTTACCAAGGTTGCACTTCCATACGTCAACTGATTCCATTTCATAGTATGAAAGTGCAACGGATGATAGTGAGTTTACTCTACTTCTTGAGATACACTTCTAGATACCGAAATAGATGCGTGGTGGATACATGCACCAAGAACCAACATACAAATGAGTTTTGAATCTAATAGTACAAACGTAGACAATTCATACTAAAAGATAAAAGATAACACAAGTTGGAGATCAAGAAACATGCATTCATTAATCGTTTGATGTCGAACTGACAAAGATAAGAACTCTATATTACAACTTAAGGATTACATTTACATGATATGAAAGCATGGGTAGCAGGGCTACTCCCCGCACCCTAGTGAAGGAGACTACTCGCTCATGACTAGGACAAAGAAGGACACAAGAAGAGAGAGAAAACATCATCCCCATAAAGGATGGAGGAAGGTCAATCCCTTGGAGAGAGAGCAATGATCCACCAGTATTTGCAGGTTGCACGACGATGAGATCTCCCCTTCCCACCTTCTTTGGTGAAGAAGGAGAAAGCAGCTTCAGGATGGAGTATGGGTCTCAGACCGGCAGCCCCAGGGCGGAGGATGGAAGTAGCAAGAGCTCTGGAACGATTGAGGCAGCCTTTGGACGTCTGAAAAACTTTTTTGATGGAGGACCCTTGGGGTCTTATTTATAGGCCTTGAGTGAAGTCCAAACGGTTTGGATACCGTTTGGACCTCAAGACCGTTTGGGACCTCAAGACCGTTTGGACCTTGAGATCGTTTGGCTTCATGCGGTCTTGAGACTGTTTGAACTCCATGCGGTCTCGGGACCGGTTGGCTTCATGCGGTCTTGAGACCATTTGAACTCCATGCGGTCTCGGGACCGGTTGGCTTCATGCGGTCTTGAGACCGTTTGAACTCCATGCGGTCTTGGGACCGATTAGCTTCATGCGGTCTTGGGACCGTTTGAACTCCATGCGGTCTCGGGACCGATTGGCTTCATGCGGTCTTGGGACCGTTTGACTCCATGCGGTCTCGGGACCGGTTGGCTTCATGTGGTCTTGGGACCGTGTGACTCCATGCGGTCTCAGGACCGGTTGGCTTCATGCGGTCTTGGGACTGTTTGACTCCATGCGGTCTCGAGACCGATTGGCTTCATGCGGTCTTGGGACCGTTTGAATCCATGCGGTCTTGAGGTTGAGTTGTTCTTTTATGATTTTTTTGTGCTTTTTCTGCATATATAGAAAGGAAAGTTAGTCTAATGGTATATTTACAAAAAAGGGTAAAATTAGGATTATGTATAGTTTAAACTTAGAAAGAGTATGGAAAACTAAAGAAAAGGACTAAGATAATCGACTAAAATAGGAGGTTATCACCGTGCCAGGATGGGCCCGACCGTGCCCAGGTCTAAGGTTATGTACATATCACCTTGAATCCTCCTCCTTTCAGATTCTGATCCAAACTACCTTTTCGTATCCATTTCTACAATGAATCTCTCGATATAGGTAGAAACAAAAGTTTAAGCAAGAAAGAGATCAACAAAACTAGCAATCATAACTAGAAAGAGAAGATAAAATAGAAACACACTAGATCTGGAATAAAACTACTTGCTAAAGGTAAAAGTACATAAACATGCCCAAAATAGAGCTCAACTAGCCATGGACAAGCATAGTTGGCACTGAACAAAGATGGAAGAACATCATTTGTACATAAACAAAGGAGAACAGTAGAAGAAATGAGGAGAAGAAGAGATTTAGGCTGTAGAGGAGAGGTGGCTCTCGCTCCTTAGCCTCCGTATAGGTCATATCTCATCTTTGGGTCATCCTCCTTGGTCTTCTAGACTCTTCAACCTCCTTTCTCTTTGATTCTGCCCTGAATAGTAGCTTGGTGGGTGTACGGAGGTGGAAGGTGGTTAGGAATGGTAGGATATGGGTGAATGGCGATGGAAAATGATAGTGGATGGAAGAAAACTAAAGGAACGGATGTAGGATGAGCACTTCAGCTTGTTCGGACCTTATAACTCTCCCGTGAGGCTCTGGGAACCAAAGCAGATCGGAACCAAAATTTGGAACTGGGACCTCCAAATCTCAGAACCCCTCTCCAGGTCATGAGGGGTGAGTATTTATAGGTGAAGGCAGAGTGTATGTAATGAGTGGTCGCATCACCTGTCTCGGTTGCAGCACTTGTCTCGGCACAGTCGTGTCGGGCTTGGCATGGTCATGTCGGGGGTCACGGCCGAACGAATGTCACGGTCAAAGTAGACATCACAGTTGAGGCAGACATCGTGGTTGAGGCATACGTCATGATCAAAGCAGACGTCGCATTCGAGGCAGGTATCGCGGGTGAGACAGGTACAACTAACATTTTCTTAAGTACGTCCGTGTCGGGGGTCGTGACTGAATGAATGTCGCAGTCGAGGCAGACATTGTGATCGAGGTAGGTGTTGTGGGCGAGACAGGTATAGTTGACCCTTTTCCTTGGCACGACCATGCTGATCTCGACACGGTCATTCCGGGGGTCGCGATCACGACAGACGAGATTCGTTCATGGTTGTGGCAAGTGTCGTAGTCGAGGCAGACATTGTAGGTTCCGCGGTTGAGGTAGATGTCATGATCGTGGAAGGTGCCTCGATCAAGACACGTGCAAATGACCCTTGTCCTCGGCACAGCCGTACCAAGCATCTCGATCACATCAGGTGTCGTGGTCACAACAGATGGAATCCTAGCTACTGCAAAAACCATGTGTTGGGGAGAAATCTTAGAGAATAGATGTCTTTTTTAGGTTTGTGCCTATAAGTCCCAAAATTGGCTAGTTAATCAACTTTACCTATGAAAAGATATAAATTACTCCGATAAAAAAAGATATAAATTACTAAAAGATAAGGATATAGGGTTATTTTGGGCATACTAAGGCTATAATGACATAAAACCATAAATAAATGCTTATCATAAATGCCTGAATTTGGGTGTTATCAACCACCCCAAGCTTAAACCTTTGCTTGTCCTCAAGCAAGACCGTGCTCAAAGAACAAAAAGATAACATCCAAATTAAGCATGGTGATAAATGCTAAAGTTAGGAAAAATAGTTTAAAACATCAATTCTCCTGACCCATGTCATTAGAGAAAACCCCCACCAATCGAGCACAATCCTGCTAAAGTATGATCAAAGAGTGTCCAGGCAAGATTAAGAAAATTCACTGCAACCTGTCGATACTCATGAGGGCTTGAATCATAATTATAAAACATAAAATAATTGTCACATAGGTGATCACACGGGTGATGAGCAAAGAGAAATCATCATGTATTCATGTAGACCAATCGGGAACAACGCGCCTCCCACTTATTCAAATCCTAAGAAGAAACACAAAGAAGAAGACTCTAATGACTTCTTAGGGTCCCGATATGCATCAGGTTGGTCCATGTAACAAGAAACAATCCCTGCAGTCTGATCCAGTTGGCCCAAAGTAGTGAGACAAACTCCTCATACTGCGCTCGAACCAACCCTGCTACTGGGATGATCTCATAGGTCTCCTAGGGGTTCCTAGTGACTCTCTAATGAGCTTTAGGGTGGCACTACCAGACACGACATACCCGCGTTCATGAGCACAGTCATACACTGGCTAGGCACCATCCACAACTCTCCTAAAAGAAAAAAAACAATGCTCATTTATTCACACTCGGGCTTTTATTCTCAACATTCTAATTTATAGGCCTGGGTGAGAACTATTTTGATATTTTTGGGACTTTGTGGGCGGCCAAGCCTCTTTTGCAAACTTTTAATTTTTCATCTTTTTGACTCAATCTAGGGTGAGAGGCCACACAGACCATTAAGGAAAAATACTTCAACTTGATTATAGCTCAAAACTCATCATTATCTGCTTGATACCTATATGAAAAGATAGTAATTATGATTCAAGGATCCTTACAATAGAGGCAAGTCTGTGAAAAACACGGCTTGGAGTTTTGATCGAACTCTAGCTTCTTTCCAACGGTCCTATATCCTGGACTTGTCGTTCACAACATAGATCAAGGAAATAATGTTTTAAACTATGAAAGAGGTGCATGACCTTATATTTATTACCATACTTAAGGAAAGAGTCAATGAGCAAGTCAAGAAAAAGATCAAGCAGTTTAAGATGAAAAGTGTGCATTTAGGTATAAAGATAAGAATTTAGCTATAAGATTTCTATTGCATAGCCTTAATTGCAAAACTAAAATTACAAAACAAAGTCTTATAAAAGATAACAATTTATGCTAATTGCAAGGAACATAGAAGATAAGAATGCATGCATGCATGCAAGGAAAGAAATAAAAGGGAAAGGTAGAAGATAGAGGGTGGTACACCCTGCCACCCCAAGCTTAAAACTATTGCTCGTCCTCGAGCAAGCCTTGACCTTGAGATAGTAGGGAAGGAATGCATGGATGTACGGGAAAGAATTTTATTTAAGTCCTAGTATGATGTGTGTATGCTAGGATATATTTAAGTAGTTAGAGGAAAGAAACTATCTAAGCAAGAATATGAAAAACCAAATTTATTTTAACAAAAAGAGAAAAAAAAGGAGTAAGAGGAAGGGGGCTTCCCTACAATACCGACACAGGGATCCCAAATCCTAAGTTTTGGGACCAGTATCACATGTGTCTTGCCGATGGGGTCTGCCATGTAGGAGAGCAAGGGGTGGAGATCTGGACCCTTCTGAGTGTGAAGTAGAGGAATAGAATCTGATGACTCAGTGAATTCATCCTTGTGTTGGAATTGTCTTGAACTGCACTGAGATGAATTCTTCGGCAAATCATCTTCAAGGTTCCTTCCAAGATATGAATCTGAATTGAAAGGCACTAGGATGTCAACACAGGATGAGATAGAGGGGAGAGGCTGAAATTTTTCTAGAAGACTCCTCTTTTCTCTCTCCACCTTTGAACTTGAGGTTGGATGCTCAGATAAATTTTTATATACAGTCTGAGTCATCCAATCATCTTTTGAACAAGAATTATCTCCAGTTGAATCTATTTGCAGTTCTACCACCCCAAACTTGTCACCTTCTATGGGGTATGGGGTATCTTCATGCTCAGTAGCCATGTTGTGATGGATTGTCCATCCTGCTCCTCTGATGTCCACCAAACCTTGTAATGGGATGGTGGTGAATGTCAGCTCATATTGCTCCAACTCGTCATCATCATCAATATATTCACTCCACTATGAGGAATAGTCATCATCATACTCATCGAACAAATTGTTCCAAACCATGGTCGGTGTAGTGCTCAAAGTGAAGTGACATGTCTCAATATGAGAGATATCACCCTAGTCTGGGTCAATGTTTGATTCAGGTTACTCAAATTGACCTCCCTATTGTGAGGTCGTTTGACTTCCCTGGTGAGGATAGGATTCATCATCATCATAAAACCATTTGTGCATGTGGCTTGTAGATTCCATTGGTTGATCAACTGAAGCATCTGGATAAAATGAAGGGTTCCCCTGGATGGGTGAGTCTTCACCAAAAATCCTGGTGAATCCAGTTGATAGCCTGAATAGGATGTTGAGCTATGTTCCATATCAGGCCCAATGGTATGGTATTCATGATTGATGCCTTCATGATTGTGCTCTGGCGCTTATAATCGCGTGGTAACTAAATTGATGATCTCTTGAAGCCTCCTTCCATGTTCAACATCCTTATCATGAAGCTGCTGTAGTTGAGCAACAATGCTTTCAAGATCCATCAATTTCACCATGCACCTCTGTTGGGAACCTGCGGTATCAAACTCATGCACTTGAATGAATCCTTGTTCAACAGTTTGAAGTAAAATTCTACTGTGGTCTGCGATCTCAGTGGCTACTTGGAGCTGATGATCCTACTTTTCTAGTAGATGCTGGAGAAGATTGACATTTTCTTGGAGAGGAGGAGCTAAGGAGGAGGTGAGTGCGTTGACACTTTCTCTGACCAACTCCATTGCTCTAATCAGCTCTTGGTCCCACGTCAACGTGGAAGTCGAGACTGATCAACCATCTCCTTTGTTGGAATTTCAACATACGACGACGATGGAGACGAGTATAGCTCGACTAGATGTAGAGCACGACTTTCAAATATATGCCAACAGTCGAAACTGCGGAAAAACTCAGGAGGGCAGGTGGACAAGATAACTTGCCTCACTGAAGCAAGGCCTATGGCTGTAAAAGTAAAATAAAAGGAAAAGATATTCTATATATATGAACAACTATGTGTAAAGTGAAACAAAATCTATGCATATATATATATATACATGCTTATGGATGACAGAACAAAATCTTTTGGGCATGTAAATGTGGAAAACCACGTCCCCAACAATGGTGCCAAAAGTTGATCACATCTCAAGAGGAGGGTCAGACTTTAAATTTAAAACCTGAAACCTTCAAGGACCCCCGTAATTTTATTATGGGGTCGAAGTAGATATACGGGGTCGAACACAGAGATTTGGGGATGTTTATGACGCTTAAGATCTTGCTCTTAAGTCAAAAAGCCAATCTGATAGTCAATAAAAGTATGGTGCTAGAGCTATTCTAGCAGGTTGTCACAAAATAAAACAAAATAAAGAAAAAAACAAAATAGAGTCTGTTAGATTCTACTAATCAAAGAGGAGTTACTGGCTATGTAACCACAAGTTGGGCAGTCTATACACCCGTTCTCAAGCGTAGACATCCCTCGAACACCCCAGCAAGAAACCTACATCCAAACATGGTACATACAATGGTATATGTTCCTGTGGGGTCATCCCACTCGCTCTCACGTAGCATGACTAAAACACATCAATGGTGTGAAACCTCTCTTGAGGATGACAAATCAGCAGCCTAGAATATTCTAGATACCCTCTCAGGTCTAGAATGTTCTGAGGTGCTAGGAACAGGTGTGATCTGGGAAGAACCAGGTAGTGGGCCCGACCGTGCCCAGGTCTACGATTCTGCACAGACCACCTTGAATCGTCCTCCTTTCAGATTTCGATCCAAGCTACCTTTTCTTATCCATTTCTATAATGAATCTCTCAAAATATGTAGAAATAGAAGTTCAAGCAAGAAAGAGATCAACCAAACTAGCAATCATAACCAGAAAATAGAACAAAAACACACTAGATCTGGAATAAAAGTACTTGCTTAAGGTAAAGTTACATAAACATGCCCAAAACAGGCTACATAGCCAAGAAGGAGCTCAACTAGCCATGGACAAGCATAGTTGGCACCGAACAAAGATGGAAGAACATCATTTATACAGAAACAAAGGAGAAAATTGGAAGAAAGGTGAAGAAGAAGAGATTTATCCCGTAGATGAGAGATCGTTGTCACTCCTTAGCCTCCGTATAGGTCGGATCTCATCTTTGGATCGTCCTCCTTGGTCTTCTGGACTCCTTGGCCTCCTTTCTCTTTGACTCTACCCCGAACATCATCTCAGTGGGTGTATGGAGGTGGAAGGTGGTTGGGAATGGTAGGATATGGGTGAATGGTGGTGTAAAATGATGGTGGATGGAGGGAAACTGCATGAATGGATGTAGGATGAGCACTTTAGCCTTTTCAGACCTTGGAACTCTCCCACGGGGCTCTAGGAACTAAAGTGGGTTAGAACCAAAACGTGGATCCCCCCAAAATTCAGAATCGGGACCTCCAAATCTCAGAACCCCTCTACAGGTCATGAGGGGTGGGTATTTATAGGTGAAGACAGGATGTATGTAATGTATGGTCATGGCACATATCCCGATCGCGGCGCTTGTTGAATGAATGCCACAGTCAAAGTGGATGTCATGGTTGAGGCAGATGCTGCAGTCGAGGTAGGTGTCACGGGCGAGACATGTACAACTGACTTTTTCCTCGGCACAACCGTGCTGGGGGTTGCAGTCGAACGAATGTCACGATTGAGGTAGATGTCACAATTGAGGCGGATGTTGTGATCGAGGCAGGCATCACATGCGAGACTGGTATAACTGACCCTTTTCCTCACCACGACACGGTCGTGCCAGGGGTCACGGTAGCGACAAATGACATTCATTCGCGGTCGCGACAGGTGCCGCAGTTGAGGCAGATGTCGCAGGTGTCGTGGTCAAGGTAGGCATTACGGTAGTGGCAGGTGCCTCGATCGAGACACGTGCAGATGACCCTTGTCCTCGGCACAGTCGTGCCAAGCATCTCGATCACGTCAGGTTTCGTGGTCATGACGAATGGAAGCCTTGCTGCTGCAAAAACCATGTGTTGGGGAGAAATCTTAGAGAATAGATGTCTTTTCAGGTTCGGTGCCTGCAAGTTCCAAAATTGGCTAGTTGAGCAACTTTATCTATGAAAAGATATAAATTACTAAAATATAAAGATCTAGGGTTATTTTGGGCATATTAAGGCTATAATGACATAAAACTATAAATAAATGCTTAGCACAAATGCCTAAATTTGGGTGTTATCAGACATGTTGGGACACTTCCCATGCCATATCTCATATGGTTTCTTTTGAACTGATTAGATGGTACATGGTTCTACGTGAAGCATGTGACCTAGAAGGAAGTTGGGGAGATCGTCCAAACTCATCATTTATCTCACTATGACCAACATGGTGTGATTTATTCTTTCTAATATATCATTATGCTTCAGGTGGAGTCCATTGTGATACAATATCACAATCTTGTACAAGGTCCTCAAAATGTTTGGTTCAAGTATTTTTCACATCAATCATATTGAAGTGTTTTAATACTAGTAACCACCTCCAACATTTGTTCTAAAAGGTCTACATACATTAGTATATACAAGTCCTAATAGATCACTCACTCTCTCGTTGTTTCCATTGAAAAGATCTTTTGACATCTTGCCCAAAAAGCAAGACTCATGTGTCTCTATTGATTCAATACTAAATGAGTCTAGACACCATCTTTATGGAGTCTAGAAATGTGTTTCTTATTTATGTTCCCTAGATGACAATGCCTTAGATATGTTTCATTTGAGTCATCGAGTCTTTCAATATTTACTTTATATATACTTGTGTCTCAAACTAATGAGTGTAAACTATGAGACATTGGGGCATTTCCATAAAGGATCTTATCTTTAAAATATAAAATAAATCATTCATTATACGAAATTTGAATCAACTCTTGTCCGAGTAGGATAAATATATGATGTTTCTACTAATGACATGTACATAATAACAATTCACTAATTCTATTTCATGCCCACTAGGCTAAGATAAATGACATGTTCCAACTGTAGTGGAAACAACTCTTGCTCCACGCAATTCCACCTTATCTTGTTTACTTCTTCTCAAATCATGAACATCATTGTATGTCTGAGATACTTATCCGGTATTAAATACCAAATCAATTTTGTAAACATATTTATCTCAATAACATATATACCTGAAGTGAAGATATCTATCTCCTGCTTCTTCTTCTTGAGTTCCTCTACATAAAGAGGGTAATTCCTCTTCTAATTCCAGACTGGTGAGAATGGTGACACTTTCCTTCCTTACTCACACCTCTGTTTGCTTTAAGTGCAGAAGATTTGGGTTTTTGTCTAGCTTTAGAACTCCTTTTGGCCTTGCCTTTTCCCTTGGACTTTCCCTTTCCTCTATTGATCATCATCACAGATTCATGAGTGTCCTTCTTCATTTTTTATTCGATAGTTCCTAACATACCAAACAACTTAGACAATAGTTTATCAAAATTGTTCATGTTGTAATTTTTGGCAAATTGATTATATGATTCAGGAAACAATTATATAATCAGATTGGAGGCCAACTCTTGGCTTAAAGAAAATCTTAGTCTCGCTAGGTTTTCCACATACTCAATCAACATGAACACATGCGGCCTTACAAGATCTCTCTTTGTCATTTATACTTGAATAACACCATTGAGATATCATATCTCTCTTGTCTTTCCAGATCCTAAAACATGTTTTTGAGATATGTTACCATCTCGATGATTTCCATGCTTTCGTTTTGTCTCTACAACTCATAGTTCATTGAGCATAGCATCAGGCACTTGACATCCACATCATCTTTGGAATGCTTCTTGTAAGCATCCCTTTCAGCCTTAGGCCCGGTGAGAGTAGGTTCCTTTGGCTCTGGTGTCTCTAGGACAAAGAGTTTGTGCTCTTGCGTGAGAATGATTCTCAACATCCTGAACCAATCATCAAAGTTATTCTCATTTAGTTTGTCCTTCTCAAGGACCAATCACAATGAAAACATTTTGGTATTTTCCATTTGTTTCTATAATAGCAAATTTGCATCTCTCAGAACACTTTTGACATGATTTGAAAATAGTATTGATATTAATTAGATCTTTCAATATTATCACTCTCACTATTTGTTCAAATTGATAGATCCCACCAACAACTCAGAAGATTCCAATGTACAACCTTCTAGTGAACCAAGATCCAAAATGATTAAGTTATTACTCACCCAATGCCAATGTCCATAATGAATTATTAAGGTAAGAAACATTTTCCAATTGCATACTATGCAATTCTTATATAGATGGTATGTGTCACTTCTTGTCATAATTCATATGTATGCTTCTAGTCACTTAATTTATTAAGGTCACCGATTTAAGCCAAACCAAAAAGTCAAAACAATAGAAATGCACCCTACTTAGGCATACCCACATGACTACCATGCGACTTCCACAAGATAGACATCGCACCATGCTAGGGCGTTCCCACGGTTGGTCGATCAAAATATTTTCATGTGTGTTGCTTATGGAAAGTATCTAAGACTTAATATTTATTTAAGGATTTTATATATAAATACATATACATATCCAATCATCACATACTTATAACATGTATCATAAACATACTATATCAACAAACAAAACATGCAATCACAATTATACAAGTGATGGTTATGGCCATACTAATGCAGTTCTTTAGAGCCACAAAGAACTACTCTGCGCCTAAGATCATACATCACATGTACAAACCTATACTGAAAAATATGTATTGGGAATAGGGCAGTTGATTGAATTGACCCTCCAGTCGATCAGTTAGTCTCATGTCAGTCGGCTATTATCCATCGATTGACTAGTTTTTGGCTCAAGCACATGGTTGAACTCCTTCAGTCAGTCAATTTGGCCTCCAGTCGATCAGTTGGCTCCTCTAGTTGGCTGGATCCTCTAGTTATCCATCAATCGAATCAACTCCCAGTCGACTGAATTTCCTGATTAGAACACCTTCTTCATGTAAAAAATAAAAATAAAACTAATGCTAATCATATTTATATATTACATTTATGTAAGGAGAATATTTCGAGTGACATTTGAGAGGAGTATAGAAAGGAAAACATTAAATTACATATGAAGAAAAAGAAGGAAGGTTGATATGCAAACCAAATTAAAAGAGGTAGAAATAAACCACACAACTATACAGATAATCCAAGTAGTTTGGCCAGAACCACACATACATCCACCATAAAAATATGTTTAAGGCGATGTGTATAAATTGCATATATATCATATCACGTCTATAAGATCCACAGGAAACTCCCTGGCATATGTGGTTTCAATAGGATATACTCATTAATTAGTTTAATATTCACATCACATGCAGAAAAATAAATGATAAACAATACCAACCATATCGACTAAATTCCTATAACATAATAAATTGACATGATTGTAATACCACTATAGGAAATATGGCATCAGAGATGACATCGGAACAAACAATTTCTTTACCTTATTCCCATAAGCAGCGGATCACATCAACAACTATGAAACGTGAAGGAAGGTGCAAGGTATATACCAGGACCTAGATCAAGTCTAGTGACAATCCTTGTAGAGTTGTTCTTCTTTCTCAAGTAACAACCGAACAACCATCGGCGGAGACCTTCTAGTGTAGCACCACAGACGGAAGTTGATGATGTCTTCCTAGCATAATGGCAACATCCTCCACGCCTTTATGTAGTCTACAGGGACAACCGATAACTCTTCTTTATGCTTTTCGAGCCGATGGGAAGGAGTTATCCTTTTGTGTTGTTTACGTGCTAGCAACAACTTTTCTCCATGTGGCTATCTCTCCCTTTTACAAGTAAGATGTCTTTGACTCTCACATTACCATAACTATGAGATGAGGAGTCTTGTCATACAAGAGTGTTGAGAGCCTCGGCCACCCCCATCAATGAGTGCATGGGATAAGGTTTCCACATATATCATGGTTCGACAACTGTTGTGAATCACCAGTCAGTAAACTGACATGCTAGTCAGTTAAATGAAACATCAAGTCGGTCGATTGCTTGCTTTCCTATTCACAAATGTACTGGATTTTGATGTGATGATTAATGTATGTTAGCAACAATCGCTTGACCCAGTCCTACTTGTCATCCAATCAGTCGAGTGGCATTTTCATTTGGTCGACTAGACGCTCCAATCAACCAACTAATAGTCAGTGTTGTTTAAGTTAATTACATAAACACTTTTAGTGATCGATTTAAACCTTATCCATGAGTAAAATCATATTCTAAGTGTGTCATATGTGTGTGACCCTATAGATCCCAAATTATATTGGCAGTAAATATTCATAACTAGATTATGACATCACAAGCAATGAACAATATCTAGCAACACTTAATTGCTACTCAAGTAATTAGAAAGTTGGAGAGAAATTTCAACCTACATCTGTGAATAGTGTTACAATGATTTTAGTTCTTTTGTCTCTAATATCCAGATTGAACACGAGGCATGAAATCATCATCCTCTTAAATTTCAATCCATGTTCCTTGAACTAGAGCAGGCTGTATGAGATGCATGTGAATTCACATATCATATATTGACTCATATGAGTATGACCATACGTTTCTCAATCTCGCTTATCAAGTGGCCATGATATCATCTCTTATAGGAGGGACAAATCCCATCTACATCACTCACAATCAATCCAAATGTATCACAATGTACCCAAGCACCACCTTTGTGGAAACCTCTTATTCAAAGTTATGTTGGATGGTGTCCAAGTTCATCAAACAACATGTGATGGGTGTAGCGACTTCAAGTGTAAGAACCAAAATCACCACTATCACTTTGAGAACTGATTCTAACTACCACTCCATTGTTTTTGTGCATCACTCTCAAGGTGGGTTTGTCTGGTACATTATTCTCTAACAAGTACCTATGTGTTTGACTTGATATCACATATTTTGACTAATATGATTTTGTCATCAACCAACACACATTCAAGTCTTATGTATTATTGTTGTCTATTTTTATTCCACAATAATATCTAACTAGGGACATAACAAGAATGTATGTACTCTTATC